>CAJNDS010002537.1:0-375786 GCA_905221605.1 Symbiodinium natans
CAACAGAGATCCAAACAGTGAAAGACCATACTTGAAGAATGTCCTTAGGACCAGGAAATCACGACCACCTGGCCGGTGGTCTTGCTATGCCTGGCGCCGTCTGTGTTTTTGCAGCATGTACGCCGCTTCTTTGCTTGCTGTCCGTGCACTACATTTGTACCACATTCCTGCGTGCACTGCATTTTTACTCGAACGTACCAGTTCAGTGGGCGTGCAAAAATGGGCCGCTGGCTGTTTTCTGCCACTTGCCCCGCCCCACTTGCTGTGGTCCTTTTTCGTTGAAAGCAATGTTGCCCCACTTGCCCCACTTGCCCCTGTGGAAGCGCTAAGCGCTTTCTGCCACTTGCGCTTCCACTTGCTCCCCTTGCTCCTGCAGATCGGGCAGGTGGCAGCCTGGTTTGAGTCAGACTTGTGGTTGGCCCCTCCTTGCCGGTAAAGCCACGGCAGCGAGAAGTCTGCCTCAAGTCACAGACCGGTTTGAGGCAGACTTGTGGTGGGTCAGAGCCTGCCCCCCTTGCTGCTAAAGACTGTTAAAGGCATGAGGCAAGCGAGGCAAGCGGGGCAAGTGGGGCAAATCGGGCAAGTGAGGCACGTGGGGCAAGATGAATTAGCTCTTCCGGGCCACCAAGTTGGGCAAGTGGGGCAATGTCAATTAGTGGTGGCCGTGGGCGCACGACACCAGGAGAGCACAAAGAGGACCAAGACGACAACAAGCAGGGGAGACCACCGACAGACCAGCACGGCACCAGGACAGCACCCAGAAGATCACAAGACCACCAGGAGAAGAGACCACCACAAGCGACCACAGGAGACGACCACGATACAGGAACACCAAGAGATCATCAGGAGACCACCAGGGAACCATCCAGAGAACACCCGGAGATCATCACAAGACCACCCCCGACGAGCGCTGCAACCAGGGCGACAACCTACCAGGAGACCCCAGACCACCAGACCACCAAGAGACCAGCAGGAGAGCAAGGAGACCAGCGATGACCAGCGGACCACCAGATGAACTCACTGAGAACCACTCCCCGAACGCTTTCTGCAACTATTGGTGGGACTCAGGACAATTCGGGAGCACCACGGCATCGCTTTCCCACAGGTAGTGGTGAGTCCAGGACCATGCGATTCAAGGGTTCCGAGTGCCAAAGTAGTGGTCCATGTAGTGTTGTTTACAATGAATCCTGGTCCCGGGGCGCGCGTCACACGAATCCTCCACAAGGACTACGACGCAGCCGCAATGCAGGGAGAAGCCGCGAGCATCCTGTGCGGATAATGGGGCGCGGGACCAGATTTGCAGCCTTTAGCTTAATTCATATGAATGAAACCACGATGATGCTGGACGAGTTTGCAGTAATCTTTTGCTTATTCGGCCGGGGAAAGGTTGCAAAGCATGTCCTTAAGCCATTGGAGTTGGGCGTTCAAGTTTGCACGCGACATGCTCTGGGTACTCTGAAATCTCTACGGGATTATCCCGTATTGTTTCCGAGTAGCAGCTTGCCACGAGACTCTGTAGTGCACGAACCATGTGCGCTTCAGCATCAGCTATTTGACCTTGGACTACCAGGCCCATCCCCAAATTGAAAGTCATTGTAGCAATTTCCATTCGTCGCTCGAGGGAGGAAGCGGCAAGGATCTCTTCGTGATGCAATGCTTCCCGCAAAAAAGCCAAGGCATCATCCACTCGTTCTGCAACCGATTGTTTGAGGATGCACACTCCAAGATTGGTGCATGTTGTTCCCAGATCAATAGATTTACTCTCCAACCGCAAGTCGCGGCACTTACGTATGACAGCCTCTGCCTCCTTGAGCTGTCCATCATCAATTAAGCAACTCCCAAGATTGTGCAAAGCGACTTCCTGCAGATCCGCCCGCCCGACAACAGATTCCGACTCCAACAGGAGCTGCAGGCTTGCAATCGCTTCCTTCCTCCTGAAGGTCTGTGCAAGAAGATTTGCTCTGGCGATGACAGTGCCAGGACCACAGCAGCCGCAATCTCGCGCTATGTCAAGCATTCTTTCCGCTTGCAAAAAGCAACGCCGTTGCATGTAAATTGATGCCAACAATTCACAGCCCAGTCCTGCCTGCTCGCTACCTTCCTCGGCTTTGATATGATGAAGATATCTCTCAGCAAGAGTTTCTGCTTCAGAGTACTTCCCGGCTTGAAAAGCAGACGTAGCTTCGAACGCGAGCTGCAACAGTGCCTGTTCGGGGGACAAGTGCCTCAACTCGAACAGTGTCTCTTGGAGCCTCTGAACACAATGGGTGGATCCTGAATCCATACTCAGACTTAACTCCGTGATGACTCGTGGCAGCAACTTCCAGAGCTGGTTCAGTAACTTTGTATCGTCTTGGCATGCCTTGAAGATGTCGGCGGAATCAGCAAGCACCCTACCGGCATCATGCCAGCGGTCGACGTTGGCGTACAACGTGCCAAGATAGAGCCAACTCTGGCCCACACACACGTGGGCTTTGCCATGCAGATGGATTCGTCTGCGCAAAGCTTCCAAGTACTACCTTTCAGCTTGATCAACGTCCGCTTTTCTGGCTGGACTGACTTCCATGGCCAGAGCTCGCCTCTCGTGCACCTGCCCCAGGTTGTTCAAGCATGTCGAAACGAATGTGTGAGGGTTCCCCAGACTCAAAGTCCAAGTAGCCAAAAGGTTCTCTCGAAGGGCGAGCGCAGCTGAGAAGTCACCATTGTGCAACATGGCCTCGGACATCTGCAAAATAGGCTGAATGTCCTGGCTGTCCTGGCTGTTCCAGAGAGAGCTACTGCATGTCTCCTCCGCCTGCCTGCCAAGAGGATCTAAGTTAGCCGTGCGAATGGCCAACGTTCCAGAATCATCCCCAACAATTCGCACTTGCCATCGTTCTTTGTCCTCTGGGTTGGTCCATATTACATTATGTTCGTATATAGGGTCCCTGTAAAACACATCTTCTTGCATACTTAAGCAGCCCAGAGGCCAACCCGGTCCTTGACATAGCGCAGACATTGAGCAACTTGACCATTCAAGGCTGGCCTCGATGCCAGGTCTCGCAGTCGGACGAAGGAGTCAGGTCTGAGGCTGAAGCTTGCCATCACCACGGCTGCATAGTAGAGTACACTGTAGCGATGAATAGCGATAATGATAACAACCATAACCGTCAGCATCATGATGATAATACTGGTTCTATGTTAGAGTATACTAAAGCTTATGATGGCACATTAGGTTAGAGTAAATTATGGTATACTGTAATATAAGCAAAATCACCTCCACCACCTCGCAGGTTTGAGCTCGAGGCGGCTCGCCAAAGTTTGTTTTGTCAGATTGGGTAGTCGTGTGTCGCTTACAGGAGGATCGACCCAGCTTAAGTTCAAGCCTGTACATTAGGTACACGCTTGCTCTCCTCGAGTTGCCTCGAGGCTTTGCCTTTTGTTAACCGGCCTGAACCGCTGCAGTTCAGCCAACCTTTCTTCATCTTGGACTGTCTGCGCGCGATAGACGTCGGGCTTAAGGTGGCATGTGAGGTATCACACCAGCAATGGCAACACAGGAGCTTCAAAAGGAACAATGGCTACATGAGAACCTCAAAGTATGACTCCTAAGTCACATGCGATGTCATTCGCATGTAGACATTCGTATCCAGAGTCTGAACTGATCGACGTTGGCCACGGACCGTGCCGCCCTGGAGCTTCTTTTACAAACTCGCAAAGTGCCTGCTCAACTTCTTTGGCGTTGGTGTCGAAAAATCATTGAAGGCTTGGCCAAGTCGATGGACCTGCCAGCTCAGTGATCCAGGCCTGAAACGTGCAGATACGAGGCATCTGGGCAGTCTTCTCGCTGCACGTGCCCCTGCTTGGCTCTGGCTCTTTGGCTGGCTTAGTCACGCACTTGACGCTAGTCCTCCTCGAGCAAGTGTCCATATTCTTCTTGGATGCGCTCCAGCAAAAGCTGTCCGGTCCTGGAACATTCATCCTGCGTTCCTTCGATCAACTTGAAAAGGCCACGGCATAAAATAGAAACTCGTTCACCTGCACCTTTGGCACTGCGTGTTCCTGGCTCTCCTGCTCTTCGTGTCACTAGCTTGTAGATGCTGCGCACAGCATCGCCAAATTCCGCAGTGCTGCCGACCGTCTCATCAGGTGAGTCTTCGACAAAGCACGCAGAGAAAGCAATCAATGCACCCTTCAGATCACGCAGTTCCTGCGAGTCGTCCTGCTCACAGAGCAAATTCAGCTGGTCTTGCCAGTCCTGGGTCTCCAGCTGAATAAGATATGACTGCCCGAAATCGATGCTTTGAGCTGCGAGAAGCTGCGAACCAGACTCCGTCAAAATGTTAACTGAGCTTGTCTCCAACACATCCACCTCTCTCTCATGGCGGAGCTTTAGAAATATGCGCTCTTGAAGTTGACTTATGGTACTTCCCGGCGGCATCGTTCCAACATCCAGAACCTCTCCACTCATGCGCATGCGGACCTGCGGCTTCATGGCGCTCGACCTTTGGGGTCTGTGGTGTAGCGAAGCCTTCGAAGCTCATGCCTTTCCGCCTTCAGCATCTACAGTGGCGAAGAGTCTAGAAGTAGACTGCTAGCTAGGTCATGAAGCTTTGGGTTTAGGGCTTGTTGACTCGCATTCGTCGTTCGGGCTGTTCTCGGGGTTTCCATAGGAGTGCTTGAATCTTGGGATCCAATTGGCGCTGAAACAATTCGGGGCAGGTTCCTGCTGGAATAAAATCCAGGGTTTTGGGTTTAGGGTTTCAGGTTGGGATGTTTGTTCCCCCTCATACTAAGAGCCCTTAATCGGGATTGTAATACTTCATATTATAGATAATCCTGTTTAAGGACTGTCAGTGTAAGGGGGAACATCTCAAGATTCAGGTTCCATGTGCCTATGTGGACACAGATTTGCCTTGAGGCTGCTCGAAGAAGCCCCTTCAAAAGGAGCGGTGGGCTAGGCACATGGACCCTGCGGTCGGGGATGAAGCGCTCAGGTTGTGGGACTCACGATTTGAGACTGAAGATGTCGGGTCTCGGGGCTTAGGGTACATGCTGAACAATATAGACCCTAACCTCCAAATCAGAGACCCTGACGCCGCCTCTCGGCTTCAACACGAGCGGCCCAAATAATATATATATATATACGCATACATATATATATATATTCATATATGTGTATATAGATAAGTCAAAAAGATAATTAATTTCTTCAGAGACTCTCATGAAAAAATAACAAGAGAAAGAAGACAACAAGATAAAACAACTCTATCTTTTGTTAGTACCCATGCTATAGAAAAAGAAGAGATTGAAATGATAAAACTTCCATAGGTATTCATGATTCTCAATATTCATTATCTAGAAAATAAATATCAGAACAATCCTAAAACTCATAGATTCAACGATGTTCATTATTTTTAAATATGTGGTTAGAGAAGCGTTTAGACCTTCATGATTTAGAGATAGATAAACTAGAAGGGGCATACGTTCATTGCTTGGAGATAAGTAGTACAAGAAAATTTAGTTAAGATTCTTCCAAGTGTCGACTTCATGGTTCTTCGAGAATTTCGAAAAAAGAACTGAGATGATATTTTGGGAAATAGTCATTCAATTACGAATTTCATGACATGAAAATGAACCGATCTCATCATGATGTGGATCTCTTCTGCGTATGCAAATATCTTTCAGCCTACCTCAACAGATTGGGTTTTTTTTCAGACATTTTTTGAGGTGATAGGGACCCTTCGACACTTCCGTGTGTCAAGTTTTATTTCACTACGTGCCGGACCGAAGACATCGAATGGATAGCTCATGAAGTCATGAAGCTTGATTATTGTAAGGTACTACACGCGTGCCTGCGTTGCTGTTTTGGCTTCCTGCAAGCAGTCGCGCAATAGTCACATCTCCGAAGCTTGATGCCCACTGAAGAGCTGTCTTGCAACAAATCGACGATACGCACCTGATCCCAGTGGCACGCATGATGCAGAGCAGCCATGCCGTTTTGGTCAGGCCGGTCTCTCTCCATCCCCATCTCCAGCAACAAGCACGTAATGTCCTCATGCCCTCGAGCAGCTGCCCACAGAAGCACTTCCTGTAGGCGGGGCGTGCAGGTGACTTCGGCGTCCTTGGCTGTGACCTCGGCCCTTTTTTTTTCCTCAGTAGCAACCGCACAATTTCAACTCCCGGTCCAAGGCCAGGTGAACTGCCGCCTGGCGTGATTCACCAGCCGTCAGCCGCAGCATCCAACAGCAAGCGAACCAGTTCCAAAAGGCTGTCCTGCGTTGCGAGGTGGAGAGCAGTGCGGCCACCATTGTCGGCCAAACCAGTGTCGGACCTGGCCTCAAGAAGCAAGTGTGCGATTCGAACCTGCCCGGCCCAGAAAGCTTCGTGAAGAGCAGTCGCGCCGTCCCGAGATGCACAGTTCGGATCCTGAGCTTTCGCCAACATAGTCTCTACTTCCGGCAACTTGCCAATCCGTACAGAGGCGTTGAAGCTCGACACTCTCAACGGCGATGTGCTGCACAAGGGCAGCAGCACCAGCTGCAAATCAACGGCCGATTCCAAGGCAGCCTGAGTTCTCAAGTGAAAGGCCAACCAAACAAATCATGCGTGAACCCTTGCATTCTCACCGCGCTACCACAATTCAGGGCTTGCGGGTAGGTGCAATCTCAAACCCAAGCTCTCGAAACCCAACACTCAACGTTGAATGGCCCTCCACCCCGCTCCCTCCCCGAAGCCTTCCACACCAAATTCTCAAACAAGCACAAGAATCCTTGGCATATGCAGGAGGGTTTGTATTTCTTGTATCCCAAAAAGGACACCCAATATATACACTCACCAATATGACAAAGGAACCTTGTATACACTTACCAACCACTGCAAGAAAAGCCCTGCTTCATATGGGAACCTTAAACAACGAACCGGGCACGATGCTTTGGGATGTTCCGCCTTATACCTACAGTCCTTGATATGGACTATAGTAACGCCTATGAAATCCCTATTCAGGACTGTTAGTATAAGGGTGAACATCCCAAGCGATGCTAGTAATTAGACCGTAATGTGACCCTACACCCTACACCCTACACCTTAAACCCTAAACCTCAAACCCTAAACCCTAAACCCTGAACCAGTAATGTGTGCGCAAAGCCGAGCTGCCGTCTCGTCCAGTGGCGAGCCCTCGAGCAGGAACCTCTGCCTGAAACGAGGCTCTTCTTCATGGGTTCCCCTACTACCCCCCTCTATACTACCCCCCCCTAGGTTCCCCCCATAATTAAGGCTATTTAGGGATAGTTAGGCCTTAGTTAAGGCTATTGAAGGGGGAACCAAGGGGGGGGGGGTAGCATAGAGCGGGGTAGAAGGGGAATCCATAGCTTCTTCAACTCGCTCGCCTGATGGTGGTAGGGCTTAGGGTTGAGTCGCTCACTCTCGCACAAGGCAGGGGCTCGTCGGTCTGTTTAGGGTTTTGGGGGTTTGGGGGTTCGGGGGTTTGGGGCTTGAAAGGGCCTGGACAGACGGGGGGGGGGGGGGGGCTTGGAAGGTTTGCAGGCGCCCGATGTGAAGCTACAGCTCTCGCCCTGGGAAAAACGCACACGCGCGGCGCTCAACAAAACATGGTGGGTTCTCAACATTATGGTATTTTTGGGGGTGCCCTAAAATATTGGGCTTCCGCCTTCTAATCGTAACCTCCAACAGGGACCCGAATTTAGAATCCCCCACATCACCCAAAAAGGGGCCCGAATTGAGAGAATCCCCCCCCCACATCACCTCGCCGATCAACCTTAATTTCACCAAGGTCTGGTTCTAGTGGGCCCTGAACTTTGGGTCCCTGGCGAATAGAGCCCTTATGTACACTACACAGAATGAGGGCCTATGGTTCCAACCTTAGACTGGTTTAGTTCAATTCAGCAAGATACAACACCTTAACAGGTTCTGTAAGGCGACTGCTACTCCCTGTCCCCCTGTCCTTCCATCCTCTCCTCCCCACTTCTCCCTCCACTCCTCCCCTTCCCTCTGATCCCCTCCTCCTGCTGATGCCTGAGTGCTTGCTACTGCGCTTCATCCGCTCAAGACACTGTAAAACACAAACTCTCTACTGCCATCGATCGCCCAGTCGCACTGTGCACCTCCTCCACAGACATCGCAGCCAGCTCCTCCCCAGAAGCCGCCCCGAACACGCGCAGCATTGCGGGCGCTGGCCATGACAAGCTTGCTCAATCCCAGAGTAGAGAGCTCCTACGTTTAAGGTTTTTTAACGTTAAAAACCCTAAACCCTAGGTTTTTTAACGTTAAAAACCCTAAATGCTCCTAGATTCCTAGCTCCTACCCTGTAGTAAAACTTGTATATGCGCTCGCAAAGGAGGCCAATCTCGGTCGACGTGATGTGGTCTGGCGGAGGTGCCCGGGAGCTGAAGCAGAAGGGTTTAGGGTTTAGGGTTTAGGCTTCAGGGTACAGTTTCGGGCTGAAGCACGACCGGTGACATTGCCACTCGGCAAGCTGATTCGTCTTTGGAATTGTTCAGCTGGGGATTTTTGTTGATGAGCAGTGGTCTTAACAGTCTTAACAAGCTGTGGCATACTCATCTTGCTGATGGTAATGACCACAAGAACACGAAGCTTGAAATCAACAGGAATCAGAATCGCCGACGCCAGCAAAATGAAATGGTCACGGCAACAACAACAAGCTTCCGGATGTTCCCTTCCAGCGCCGCTTGCTTTCCACCTTCTTCGTGCGAAACCCCAGTTCAAAAAAGGGTGGATCAGCAGCACTCGTAAGTGGAAGTCCTAGGCCCAGAACCCCTTAACAGACAGCGACCAGAAGCAAGATGACCAACCCTCCCCTTCAAGTTTCTGAGGGTGCTTTGATTATGGTTGATACGGCCCGAATGTGTTCAGGATTTGAAAAATCATGCCAAATAACTAGCCAGCTCATCAAGTGGAATACTGCGGCACTTGCGTTCATGCCTCGGCCGTATCCCGGCTGCTACCAGATCCTCTTTGACAACATCTGCAAAGATTCAAAGCAACAAGCTCATTTTGCCCCAGCCCGCATGGTGGGAGGTTCTCGTGGATTCCGAAGGTGAAACAACATGGTGCGCCAGACGGGGTGGAGGCGGCCAAAGAATGACGAGTGAGGCTTGTGCCTCTTTTTTGGGGGGATTCCTCGCCTTCCTGTTGACAGAGTCCCTGTGACAAGGACTGCCAAAGGCGCCTGATAAAATCCGCCCCGTGAGTGACAGGAACCTACGAGTAGGATGGGCAGCGGTAGCCTTCCGACTTCGTTCGTTGGATAGCTTAGGGTTTAGGGTTTCGGGTTTAGGGTTTAGGGTTTAGGTGACGGATCGTGGTCTGAACACTCTGGAAAGGGGAAAGCTGGGGACTGCTGGGGGTGAAGGGCCTCCACTACGGAGGGATTCTAAAGGCTAAACCCTAAACCCTAAACCCTAAACCCTAAACCCTAAACCCTAAACCCTAAACCCATTTGAGTTTGCATACCATGTGGAAGCCGATGGAGTGAGAGCTACATGCATTGCATGTCAATGGAAACCGGGATCTTCGGCCGTTGAAGGGCCCGGGCATGGCCCTGGCCTCCCAAAAAGCCGCTCAACACACATGTTGTGACGAGTCGAGCGACGGAACACGGAGGCGGGAGAGGTGATGATGAGGGTTGAGGGTTTATAGGGTTTAGGGTTATTACGGTTATTGATGGTTGTTGGGGTTATTCGGGTTGAGGGTTGAGGGCTAGGATGGGCTTTATCTCTGAACTGCCTCAGAGCATCCTCTAGAGTGAAACAGCGGAAAGGCGGGTAGCAGCACACCTCAGCACACCTGCTTGCGCGCTGTGGAAAACACCCTCAATGCCGCTCTCAGAGAAATCTATAGAATACTCAGCTTAGTTTGCATGATAGGGGAGACCGATCTCCCATATCATCTGGCCAGCTTATCTGACATCCGTGACTGAAAAGTGCTGTACGCATCCATAGGCAGCACAGGTGAAGACCGCTGATAGAACGCCAACAACCATGGCACCTACCAGCGACACTGACATGAGATAGTTAACCGCACCGCTACCTGCTGCCATAAGCAGGATCGTTATCAGGAAGATTAGCAGGCTCACAGAGAGGTCGGAGACCCGTGTTGCACCAGGGGAAGACCATCGGCTGCAGAGGCTCCACATGACCTTGACACAGAACATCGACCAGAAGAGTGTGACGCCAAGCCCTAAGCTGATGAACGCAGCGAGCACAGCATCAACCGGCGCGCCGGCAACGATCATGCTTACAACCACATCGATGGCCATGCAGAATGGGCTTACAGCGATGAGAAGTGCATAGCTCATGGGGAGGTCCAGGCCAGAGGCTGCAAGCAGCTCCCTCCTCAGCGGTCCACGGACGTACTCATTGAAGGCTTCCTCGCTCCCGTACCAAGAGGCGATGGCCAAGGACACGAAGGCCCTGTCCGCCTCCAGGTGGCACTCGGCGTCCTTCACGTCGAAGTTCTCCAGGGACTCAGTGAGTTGCTTCTCCTCCCTCATGAACTTGCGGTTGGTGTGGGCGAGGATCAAGAAAGGCGCCATGGCAAGATTTGCAAGGACAATGATGCCATGGCCGGTTCGCACGGCGATGTAAGCCCCGCAGCAAAGACCACTCGTCAGCATGAGAAGCAAAACCTGGCTCTCGACGAAAAGCGGTTTGAGGTTCAAAGGCCTGGACGGGTTTGCTTTGCGAAAGGCGGCGAGCTCGAAGACACACCAGAGGCCTCAGTAGTGCTCTCTTGTTTTTCTTCTTTCCATAACCGCCTACTGTAGCTGTTGAATAACATCGAAAAAAGGGAAGACACTCGTTACTTGTTGGAGGAAAATCCTAGGGGGATTCCTCAAGCGGACTCAAGCGTGTCAGGGTTTAGGGTTTAGGTTTAGCTTTCAGGACGAGTTTCTGGCGCAAGAAGAGCATAACTCATGGTAACATTCGCTGGAACCAGCCGACAGCCCAGAACACAAAATCCAAGCTGACAACGATAAACATACGTTACCATACCGCCCGACATCCCGTCAGAGTTCTTATGTACTGGCATAAGTACTTTAAATTCGCAACAGGCAATCCTAAACCCCAGGCCCTGAACCCCAAACCCCAAACCCTAAACCCTAAAATTGGCCTAACCCCTGAGCACTAGACGCTCAGGGTCACTTCGAAACACTACGAGACCAAGAATTCGGCGCATTCCGGAGCTTGGACCCTGAAACCCGCGCAGGCCTAGGGTTTAGGGTTTAGGGTTTAGGGTTTAGGGTTTAGGGTTTAGGGTTTAGGGTTTAGGGTTTAGGGTTTAGGGTTTAGGGTTTAGGGTTTAGGGTTTAGGGTTTAGGGTGTTAGATGGTTTTAGGGTTTAGGGTCACCCCAAGCTTGCGGGTTCTTTCTGTTTTGGAGTTTGTAAAGTTTAGGTCGCCTCCTAAAGATCCTGCGCGGAGGTCTGGGGTCCGTTCTTGGGTTCACTACTTTTCGGTTTAGGAGGGGGGCAGCACACAAAGCACGTAAACCCCAAAGCTGTATTCTTAAATCGTCTGGGCGCGGGTTAGGTATGGCGCCGACCACAGAACTCGCATCTCCTGCGAAATGCTAAGGAAGCCTCCCAGGCCGTAAACGCCTCGCTGCTTCATTGTCTTGTCTGTCTGATGAATGCTGACCACATCGAGGAAAGCTTTCGAGGAACAGCGAGTGCAGATGCAGTAGGGAGACATGAAGAGGGAGATGAGCGTTGTCAGCGTGCCGGTGAGGTAGGCCCAGGGGGTAAAAGGACAGGAAGCCTTGAAGCCAACGGCATTCACAGGCCATGTTAGCTCCACCATTGGCAGCATGCCCCTAGCACTGAGGAGAACCACCAAAGTCACGAAGACAAAGAGGTTTACCCCCACCGTTCGCCCGCCGTACTGGAAGAGCAGCGACAGGACCTTCCTTCGACCTGGTGTTCTCCAGGTGTGTGAGAAGAACACGTCGAAGCTTCGGACAGGTTGCGCCTTGCTCCATAGATTCGTCCGAGAGTCTTCTTCCAGTTCTAGGGGCGATGTCTTCCACAAATAGCCAAAGTCCCGGAGTGTGGAGGCCACGGGAATACCCCGTGCCAGAGCCTCTTCCACTTGAAAGGTAATTGCGCGCTGGACCATGGGCAAATCGCTGCTCATGGATGCGACGACCATCTCCAACTCAGAGCTTAAGGAGCTGTGTTTGCTCCGTCGTGAACTCCGTCGTGGTATGACAATCGGAAGGTCATGCTCGGACCCGAATGAGGGCCATACGGTGTGCTGGCTAAGATGGCTATTCTGGCTGGGGAAGCTCTCCAAGTCGTCTTTGTCTTCTTTCTCTTCACTATACCGCACAGCTCCGACAACTTCGGCGGGCACCTGGCCCTCCCGGTTCTCGCAGCAGGAGCTTGCGTTCACACCCATGGCGCAGCGATTGGCACACCGTGCTTCTTCCGTAGGCCGTAGACAAAAGCTTGGGTTCCTATAACGCTTAAAGACCCTCTGTAGGGTGGCTCTACATCAACAAATGTGTCCTGACAGTTTGGGAACACGTGTTGCCACTTGTTTCTGGCCCGATGTCGTAGCTCCTTGGGTGCTCGGTGCGACATCACAGGCATGACAAGCTATTGATGTGACCTCCGACAGTCCGACAGTCAGGACTAGTCACTATGTCAAGGGTAGCTCCTAGCGAAAAGTACTGCCAATGACCATTTTCATTGAATTCCCATTCCATCTGGTTCTAGCACAGCCCAAGACCCACTCCATTTGCTTCTAGCAGCGCCCGTGACCCTTTCAGTGCTTGTAGCATCGCCCAGTTTGGCGATTCCAGTTGCTTATAGCACCGCCAAAGACCCCTTCCATTTGCTTAAGCACCGCCCATGACCCTTTGCATGTGCTTGCAGCACCGCCCAATCCCCATTCCATTTGCTTTAGTACGCCCATTCCTTTTGCTTCTAGCACCGCCCAAGACCCACACCATTTGCTTATAGCACCACCCATGACCTTGTAGCACCGCCCATGACCCGCCCAATTCCCATTCCATTTGCTTCTAGCACCGCCCACGACCCTTTCGATTTGCTTATCGTAGCACGGCCCAATTCAAATTTTGTCACAAAGGTTCACATTCCACCCCCTACCCCCTACCCACCCCTTCCCACCGCCTGCCAACCCGTACTGCCACGATGCCTTGCCGCCAGCCCAAAACTTTCCAGAAGCCCCCAAAACCCCCTCTACCCCGACTCCCTACCCGTTATTTTGGTGAGCACGCGCTTCCCCCCTACCCCCGCCTAGAAAACCCCTACTACTGCGTGGTGCCCGATCTCCTGCCCAGAAGCGTGTGTCAAAACCCTAATCCCTAAACCCTAAACCCTAAACCCCTAAACAACCCCTAAACCCCTAAACCTCTAAACCCCTAAACCCTTAAACCCTAAACCCTAAAGAGCAGCGCCCATCCGCAACCACCACCCATTCACCCCTAAACCCTGCTCGCCTCTAAAGAAAGCTCGAGGCTCCCCCGCCGTCCCCGCCGTCGCCCCCCCGCCAAAGACTGTTTAGGGGCTCTTGGGATAGTTTAGGGTTTAGGGTTTAGGGTTTAGGGTTTAGGGTTTAGGGAATAATGAATCAGTTCAGTGTACTGAAATGCAAGAATTCGCCCCGGAATCCCGGCACGCGAGGCGGCTACAATGTAGCGGCTACAAGTAGGCGCACAGCACCCCCATGCCCAACAGTGTCCAACAGTTGATGCTTGCAGCGACCCAAGTCCAAGGCCGCTGTCTGTTAAACCCTAAACCCTAAACCCTAAACCCTAAACCCTATTTTGATCCAGCTTGTGAATGCTGCGGCAAAGGCCCTCCGGGCCACAGTCGTGGTGCAAAAACCTGAGTGGAGCTTCGCTCCTGGGGTGATGCGAGGGCACTGTGCGAACTGCTAGCTTCAGACTGCGTAGTTCCAAGTACACCTAAGTATGAATACACTCTTTCTCTTGTGCCAACCTGCTCATAGCTACACACAAGTACACAGTACACACCACCCGCAAATTGGAGGCCTTCACTATGCCTTAGACGTAGCGGAAGTTTTACTCCCGCCTAGGTCACATTGTCGAAAAGAGAGACCGAGTGGGCTCAGACAGCCCTCTCCACTGTGAGGGCATCAGATCTCACATCGCACCCGAACGCCCTACCTCAATGAAACTACAAGACCAAGCTGCCACCCCAAACGAGCTGCAGCAAACTGAACTCGTTTCCCTTCGGCTCATAATCGAGGTCCTGCTTAACAGCTCACACAAAACACGGATGAGGGAAGAGCCCCTTTTAGATGCAGCCTTCGTAAATGGGCGATGTGTTGATGCCCGAAATAGAACTGGGACACTGCGACGCACTTCTTGCTTGCCCTCTGTCCTCTGTGGGTACAGCGTGAGTTCTTCGAGTAAGTTTAGCATAATCCGCCCTGAAACGTGGGTCACATGCCCCTTGGGAAGCTAAGCCAGTAGAACAGCCAACTCAGCACGGGAGCTCTCAGCGAGACCCCCATGGATGCAGCCGGCCGGACCTGACTCGGCTGGGTGCCGAGGGTTTTGGAGTTGGCTTTGGAATCAAGCACCCCTAAACCCTAACCCTAAGCCCTAAACCCTAACCCGAAACCCTAAACAACCCTAAACCCCGGGCCCTGCTGGGCTCCGGACTTGAAAGGAAGTCGTGGAGGGCGATCGGGTCCTGGTACCTGTTTGGCTGGCAGTGGTCGAGGCTTCGGTGGTCATCGTGATGGTCTCCGAAGTCCTCGTCAGGCTTGTGGAAGTGCTAGTGCTGCTGCTGGTACTGACGCTGCTGCTGCTGCTGCGGCTGCTGCTGCTGCTTGTGCGAGTACTACTGCTGGTCGTAGTTGCGGACGTCACGGTCGTAGTCGTCCTGGTTGTCGTATTTTCGAAGGTGGTCCTCAACCTCTGCACGACCTCAACAACATGCTGAAACTCAGCTTGCTGCTCTACTGTGGCAGCTGCAATCTGGGTGCTGCCTGTGACTCGAAGGTCGAAAAGGCATTCCAAATTCTCTCCACAAATCTCCTTCTCACTGGGGCTCGCTGCATTTGACTCAGCAAACTCGTCCATGAACAATGGCGTGAAGCCTGGATTTCTAAGGCTCTCGAAAGTCCGCGTTCCCTTGTAGGTGAACAGAGTTTCGTCCGCAGTCAACATCCATGACAAGCCAAAGTCAAAGTGCAGCTGCCTCTGTGATGCATTTGTAGGCAGCAAAGTCCCATTCCTCATTTGCAACTGAGCTTCCGTGCATGGATTAGTGGCAGACTGCATGCCATGAGCAGAATACTCCGGACAAGCAGCCTGGCAGAAAAGTCGTTGTCCTGGAAGCCATCGTAGATTCCCGCCAGCCCCGATGTGGAATTCCAAAGCCCTGCAAAGGCTCGCGCCAAGAGGCTAAGGGATCCATCTGCCGCAGTCAGGTCTAACTGGAGGAGCCCAAGAACACGGATGGTCGCCCTGAGATCGGAAGGGCATCATGACTTTATCTCCATGCTGAGTTGAGCTTTCTGCAAGGAAGGCTACTCTGAAGGCAGCACTGCATGTACATCGCGCTAATTGCAATGCGCAGTTCATAGGAACCGGCCTCGGAGGACTGCCCACTGGCAACTCGACTGAGATGCCGCCTTACTGGTCTATACTCCCCTATAAATATCTTCTTGGGTTTTGTTCTGAACAAAGATGAAAAATGATTCCCAAGGGGGATATACTGGTGGGGGCACTTCTTTGGTGAAAAGCAAAGCTTTGAGCTTAGGGCTTTTCTAACTTCGACTGCAGCTGGTCAGGGTTTAGGGTTTAGGGTTTAGGGTTTAGAGTTTAGGGTTTAGGGTTTAGGGTTCTAGGGGGGTTCAGGGGGTTCAGGTTTAGGGTTCAGGGTTCCCCCCCCCCCCCGCCCCGCCCGCCCCCCATAGATTGCCAAGCTTCCCTCGAAGTCCTGAGAGTCTAAGATCTCATCGAAGAACTGTGCCTCGCCATCTACAAGCACCTGCAAGGTCTCCCGCTGAGCTCCTCGGAAACCCACCTGAATGGCTTTGCTGGACAGGGTTTAGGGTTTAGGGTTTAGGGTTTAGGGTTTAGGGTTTAGGGTTTAGGGTTTAGGGTTTAGGGTTTAGGGTTTAGGGTTTAGGGTTTAGGGTTTAGGGTTTAGGGTTTAGGGTTTAGGGTTTATCGGACACCCACCTGAATGGCTTTGCTGGACGGCGTCTTTAGAACCACCGAGGTGAGGATGGTGGCCGAATCCGAGTCTTGAGGCTTCTCCATGCGCACTTGCACCAGCAGTCGTCCGTTTTCCTGAGTTGCCCCCCCACAAGAGCAGATTTGCACTGATCACTATATTATCACTACATGATTCTAAAGGTCAGTTTGTGGTTCATCGTGGAGAAAGTCTGAAGCGCTTTCGGCAGCATGGCTGCTTACCGAGCGTCCATATGCAGGAACCAGAACTCACCCAAGCCATTGAAGCTGTAAAGCAGACCTTAATCCCTGTTCCCCTAGGACGAAAAAAGGATCCTTTTTGTTCATATATAAGAAAGCCCATAACCCAAAAAGTAAAAAGGATCCCTAACACTGATCTAGATACCGTCGAAGGAGGCCAGGTGTGGATCACCACGGGCTGCAGCCAGTCGCGGCAGATCTGCACAGCAGGGATCGCCAGGTTGATAGGTTGGCCGATGTCTGCGATAGATGTCCGTGTCTCCGGTAGCCAAAAGGATACCATAGGGGAGACCATCTGCTACCATATGCTTCACATTTTCCCAGCCCCACAGAGACCCTCCGCCCCAATAGCGATCACGAGTTCCGGCTCCAGCCGGGTCAGTGTTGATAGTCCCATCACTGAGGTAGCACACCTGTTCCCCCTCTCCACGATCATTGGGCTGTCGAGTTCTGTAGCAAATCTCACTGCCAGGATGGTAGCGACAATCTTCCGCAGACCGGCAGCTGTTGTCTACCACCCAGTCTGGGTGATCCTCAGCGAGATCTCGTGTGCAAGGAATGCATGGGAACTCTCCCCAGTCATCGTGTCGCAGCCAGTTGTCCCAAGTGCTCCTCCAAACGTCCGACACCTGTCCTGGAAGGGCCAGGACAGTCGGTATCGTGTGAAAGGGAAATCTGACCACGTTGTCAACAACCCTGTCTGGGTTCCACCGCGCCATGGCCGCCATGGCTCGATACGCTGTGGCCTTCGTGATGCGCACGGCAGTGGTCACAAGCGCTCCAGCCAGAAATGGGAGCATCAGCCGCCGCTCCAGACCTAGACCCATCGCCGGCAAAAGAAGGAGTCGAAAGGCTAGAGTGCGGGTGCCATTCGCCTCCATTGCATTCGACATTGCAGCGCTAAGGTTGCTTGTGCTAATCTGCAAGGCTCCGGTGTCAGGAATGCCTCTGGCCAACAAGTAGAATGCTTCAATCTCTGCATTGTCGAAGTAGCTGATGGCCAGCAAGTCCATGGCAGCTGTGCCATCAGAACTCGGCCCCCACGTGATGTTCATGAAGTCATCTTTCGAAGCAATGACCTGGAAACTTCCCGCGGGGTCATCCCCAATGGTCATCTGTGCTGTGGGTTGAATTTGTGGCAGGTAGTAGAACGTCGTATTCATGCTAATGGCGTCACCATCCAATGACAACCCCAACTTTGCCCGGCCGAATGTCCCAACCGGTGGGGCTATGCAGCGAACAGTTGTGGGGCTTGTGACTGCTGCCGGCACGGCCTCCCGGTAGTCGCCGATGATGAAGACACATCTTGCATCGAGCATGGTCACGTTGAAGCAATCGTCGATCGTCTGCAAGGAAAGCTCGGAGCCACCGGCGGGTGAATCGTACAAGGGTGATACTCCGAGAGCCCCATTGCACGTGCTGTTGGCCTCGCTGCTTCCAAAAGCGGAACCATCAACCCGGTAGACGAAGAGGCCAGGAGAGCCAACGTTTGAAAGCGATGACCTAGGTAGGCCTTTGAAACCCTCTGAAAAAATATTCCTAAAATAGGGCCCTCTCTTAAACCCAAATAGGGGGAAATAGAAGATATCCCAAGGGCCTATACCTAGTGACACATTCACTACCGCGGGCGTCTGAGACTCTGGAACCGCGAAGAATCGCTGGCCGTCTCCAGCATCAAACCCCACTTGAGCCGGGACGCCGCCCAAGCCTAAGTGGTTACCACCGCTTGCTGTCCCTGTCGTCCACATGATGTCACCATATAAGAAGAGTGCCAAAGTCTGCTGGCCATCTGTCACAAGGACGCACTGGAAGGTATTTCGGATACTGCTGTCAACACCGAATGCGGCCACATCAAACCAGGTAGCAACAAAGGCAACTTCAATGGCGAATCCTCGAAACATTGGTGCCTCGCGCCCATTCCATTCCTACACCCACTAAACTGACTGAGCACGGGCAAAATGGGACAATTCAATGAGCCAAGTTGCGTGCACATCAACTATGCGTTGTGCTGCTGTCACGACATCGGGATCCACGGTCTCGCGATAGAAGATGTCCCCGTGCCGGGTGATGTCAATATCTGCCCAGAATGGGGACACCACAGGCACCCCGCCATCGAGAGGAAATGAGGAAGGCGTGAACCACGTGATCTCCCGCGTGAAAGAGATGATCCCATTGGTGTTCACCCAAAGCTCGGAAAAACGATTCCCGAAGAAAGGAAGGTCGATAAGCAGGGAGACCGCAGTAGAGCTACCGTCGTCCATCCGCGCCATGCGTACATCGCCTGTTTCCGTTCCGTAAGGCAACAAGTCTATGCCGCTTGCAGCGATGGCCATCGAAGATGTCAGCAGCCACATCAAGGCAAGCATCACACAGTTGGTCTGAGACACTCCGCTTTGCAACATGTGTGAGCAGCAGCTGCGGCAACAGTTGCCAGACACAGACATGCAAAGGTCCTTGGGCCCGGGCCTGCCCCTCTATGTTTCAGGAACTTCTTTGTGGGCCTTGCTAAATACACCATGCCAAAACAAGAGCACAGGCCCCTCCAGTGTACGCCTCCCACAAACAAACAAACAAAAAAACGCGCATCAGCGCCGGATATGATTTCGGGAATATTTCCATTCGTAAGAATCTCGAAACAGTGTATAGACTTCATTCTTTAAAGAATTGCCCGAATGCAAAGAACGATCCAAGGAGTCCAAAGTATTCAGCTCAGGGCGGCTTTTCCGATCCTGTCGACAGTCTATCCTGTATGTGGGTAAGTCTTTAAAGTAAGGTCCCTTTTGGCGGGGGTCCTAGCAAAAGCGTGACCTTATTAAACCCTAAACCCTTAACCCCAAGAACTGCCCAGTTGACCAAGGGTGCGATTCAATGAGCATTGGTGGAAGTGGCGCGGCTCAGCTGAGCTGGCCATGGAAAGCTGTGGTTTAGGGTTTGGGGTTTCGGGGTTTAGGGTTTAGGGTTACCCGGCATTTGTGGAAATCTCAGCCAGGTATTGTAGGCAAGGATAACAGTCGAGACACCTGAACGTCTGTGCGACGGCCGGGTCGACGCTATGCTTTCTGGCGACATGACACCCAAAACTGAAAGACAGTCCTACTCCCCGAATTCGCCTCGGCTTCCTGCCGACCCCTCCTGGGACCCCTCGCCAGCTGCATGCCCCGCCTTCACCACCTAATCTTGCTGTACCCTTTGCTGCCGGCCCCTTCCCTTCAAATGAAATGCTTTGAGGGTTCCAATGCATGCCCAAACCCCCGCTCCCCGCCGCTCTCCCTGCTGGAACCTTTCTGGGACCCAGACCCTTTCAACCCTGCCTGGGACCTACCCTTCCCTCCCCCCTCCCCTTTTTTTCGAGGCCCTCTTTCCTCCTTTCCTGTGGGCCGGCCCGGCTGCCGAGGCGGCGCGCGCAGGCGTTTACAATTCTAGCACGAAGCCGTTGTAACACCCCCGCCGCCCGACCCAAGCAAAAAGAAAGCCCCACGCGGTGCACCCATGCCTAAACGACTCGTCTGCTTTGGCCGTGGTCGGCTGATTGGTTTAGGGTTTGGGGTGGAAGATGAAGATGGTTTAGGGTTTCGAATTGCATGTTTCGGATACTTGCGTGAGTAGCGAGTGTATCTGACTCGCCTAAAACCCCGAGGGCAAGGGACAACCATCTAAGACTATAGGGTTTAGGGCCAGTTAAGCGCCCAAGTCCGCAACGGCTCAGAACGACTCTCTTCTACTCACAGAAATTGCGCGGACCCCACGAAAAATATTTCCAACCATTTTCTTAAGTTGGAGCATGCGGAGGAGTGCGACGACTGCGACGATGGAAAGACCGTCTCCAACGACGACATCGCCGAACCGCAAGCATCCGCAAACCGTTGCTGGGCGGCGCACCCCTGGAGAAGGATCCCGAAAGCTCGGGGCATCACATCCGAGGCCGCTGCGATTCGCGGCGGTACTGTCTGCTCACAGTGCTCACAGTGCTCACTGAATGAGCATCTCATTGACCCTGACGACTTGTGGCTGGGAAAGCGCATAGGCGACGGCGTCGGCAATGCTAGCAGGCGGAATCATGGCTTTGGTGGTGCCGACGAGCGGATGGAACATGCGGTCGCCTTCCGCGTCCACGACAAGATTGCGTCCGGGGGTGTCGACGTCGCCAGGCTGCACGGTCAGCACCCGGATGCCGCTGCCCTCAAGCTCCATGCGCAGGCCCGTGGCGTAGGCCTGCTTCCAGAACTTGCAAGCCGAGTACACCGTCAGGCCCTTCCACACCTCGCGGGCATTCTCGGAAGTGATCAGCATGATCTGGCCTGCCTTCTTGGCCAGCATCCCTGGTAAGGTCACCTCCACCGAGTTCAACGTCCCATTGCAATGCACAGCAACAAGATCCGCATGGTGGTCGTGAACTGCCCGGACATCGGCAGTTGCCCTCACGTAGGACCACATGCCAGCACAATGCACCAACACGTCAGCGGCCCCCAGCTTGGCATTCACCTCCTTGGAGGCAGCTTCCATGGCGGCCCGGTCCGTCACATCAGCAACCAGCACGAGAGGCTGTTCTCCTCGGGCTTCCTCGATTCTCTTCGCGACTTCCTGGAGCTTGCTCTCCGAACGAGCCAAGAGCGCCAGCCGGTAGGTCTCCCCGAGCTTCTGCGCAATGGCCGCCCCCATGCCGCTGGACGCACCCGTCACCAATGCCACTTGCTTGCCCGCCCAAGCCATCTGTTCAGCAGGATTGAGGTAAGTGGGGCCACCCTGAGCCTCAAAACAGCTGCGGAGCTCAAGCAAGCTGCGAAAACTTCTTGGTAAAGATCGCAGGTCGTGGGGCCGTTTCTTTCGAACCCCCCCCCCTCCTTCCCCGGTACTCCTCACGTATAGGGTAAACATGGCAAACGCACCCCCCCCCCCCCCTCCCAACGCGAAGCCCGGCCCCTACTCCTCCACGCTCAACCTTGGAACAGCCCTATTATAGGGTTTTAGGGTTTAGGGTTTAGGGACGCCCAACCTTGGAACGGGCCTAGTGCTCGACGTAGAAACGCGAAGAGGGTGGCATGAGCCACAGTCCCGCCCTGGAGGGCATCAGAGGGTTTGGGCTCATGTGCGCTCGTTGGCCACACCAGATCCTTGCCTCATCGATACTACCCCGAAACCCTAAACCCTAAACCCTAAACCCTAAACCCTAAACCCTAAACCACAATGACACAACTGCCCAAGGCTTCGCAATCTGCCTTGGGAAGCAGTCGGGTCTGTTGGGCTCTTCGGTGCCGCGCCGCGCTGTGTTTTGCCGTGTTGCGTTGCGTTGCGAACCACGTCCCCTCACGTCGCATCCCATGGGGTCGGTGTTGCGGTGTGTTTACTTGCTTTGCCGAGCTCCGCTGTGTCGTGCTTTGTTGTAAGTTCGGCGGCCGCGCAAGAGCCGCAAGAGGTCGCTTCCACCACGTGTGGGGACACTGGGTTTGTTCAGAAAGAAATAAAAGACATGTCGAAGCAGGGGTCGAGGAGAAATCCCTCCAAAAGTGTGGGCAATCCGATCTCATTGAACCGCGATCATCTTGATTAGCACCGAAATAGTCGCGCTTCCTTCTTAGCCCAACATAAAACTTACCGCAGGACGACTACAATACGCAACTACACCAGGCGTGACAAAAACCGTGCCCTTGCTCGGATGCAGATTCCCATTGCATCCCCCCTCGGTTGACATACCGCCTTGTTGTTCCGACGTCTGGCAGCACTCCAAGTCATAACGTCACGGTCGAAAAGGACATGGACTTGTGAAGACTGACAGGGCTTCAGCGATCACTGAAGGATCACTTGAGGCTCGGACATGCTCGTGGCTATGTACGCTTTTGTCGCAGCGCGACGATAAACTTTCTTGGAAACCGCGGCTTGCATGTACGTGGTGTTTTGTGGTGGGCCGGCAGGCATGCAGACGTGAAGACTCGCCGGTGCCCCAAGTCATGTTTCCGCAGCTCAATATATAAATAAATAAAGATAAATAAGTAAATAAATAAATAAATATATATATATATATATACAAATGTATATATATATAACACAAACGCAGATGTTAACAAACTGATGCTCCTCGCCGTCGCTTCGTGCCCAGAATTGACATGCTGTCACGAAACTATTGTCGGTGGTTGTGCTTCAAGCTGCCCTGCCGATTTCGGCTTGTGGCGTGTGCGGCGTGGTTCAGAACACCGCGAGGACTGAAGTGGCACCATAACGATACTGATTATGATGTGCATGAAGACGTCATAGAACAAAGCCATATATACAAACAAATATCCGTTATATAATCGTACATACATAGCGTAGCTAACCCCTCCCCCAAGCAGACAAACCTCCCCATAAAATCTTGCGGCAAGACTACCAAGCGCGTCAGGTGTGACACTGGAAAACTGACGCAGAAGCGATAGGCCTCTTCGAATACAAGCCGGCCTGTACACACAATACTGCCTCAAAAGCAGTGCGAATAGCCCACTAGCCCTCCCCAAGGCAACCTTCCCACAATAGCCACCGCAAGAGCAAGAAGTACACCCGTCCGTGGAAAACAGAACCGAAAAAACATCGACATGGTGAGCAGACAACATTCATTTTTCCGTCGCTTTACCATGTGCACCTCTCATCTACGGTACTGCAAATGTTGTTCCAGGCCATGTGACAATGGAACTGCCCCCTGTAGTTCGAGTAGAGCACATTAAACTATAAGACCTAATCTACGGAGTAGACTTGTATACTTGGGAGATATCTCGTTATGCCGACTCTCTTGTTCTCAATAAAGGTTTTCTAGTCCGTCTACTAAGCTACTACTCTGTGAGGTAGCCGCATGTCATACATTGCAATATGTTAATGGCGTTTTGATAACTTGAGACGGGAGGGCCCCAGGGGCCCTGGGTCTGAGACTTGTTTGCAGCTTTTCGGTTTCAATATCTTCGGCTGGGGATGTTCCCCTTTTTTCCAGCAGCCCTTAGTAAGGATCATACTTTTTACAACCAGGTCTGCACAGCTGCCGGGAAAAGTAAGGATCATACTACTATACTGAACTTGGAACCCTAGCAAAAAATATTTTCTTTGCTGTTTCTTAGGAACTCTAGTACCCAAAAATTAAATAGGAAATTATTTCCCAAGTACCCCTAAGACTCGGGGGGGCTGGGAGTATAAGGGGGAGCATCCCGAACTTCGGCGCCCAAGCTCTTCAGGAGGCTGAGCCATCAACTAAGGAACCCTAAACCCTAAACCCTAAACCCTAAGCTTCCTAGAGTGGCAACAGGCAACAAAATCTAGTGGCCATTGTTGATACAAGCCTGCCCCTCAGTTTAGAAGAGTAGTGGGTCAAAAGGTACATCCATGTATGGGCGAAGTGCGCTAACTAATCTACCTAGACGATGAAAAAGCAAGAACGTGTCATGACTAACATGAATACAAAACCCTAAACCCTAAACCCTAAACCCTAAACAAGTCTGCCTTGGAGAGAAAAGAAGTGTAGTGAGGAGGAAGACTTATCAATTTAAGACCCCTATATTGTGCGAGTTTGCCCTTCATATTACGAGCGCAGTGAGGAAGGAGGCTGAGCTATGTAAGAGCTAGATCACTGGCTCAACTACCTAGATTAGGCAAAAAAACAGCATCTAAGGTAGTTGAACCCAACCCTTTTATAGGGTTCGTTTGGTCCTTAGCCCTAAACCCTAAACCCTTCAAGAACTCGAAACTGCCCTACTTGAGGCGCCCTGCCGAGCCACCACGTGATGCCTGGCATTCACACGTGGGAACTGATCGAAGTTAGGGGGCCCCTTTTGCACCCATTCTGCTTCTCCAAGCAAAGGATACATTCATTCTTCAGCCACCTTGAGCAAAGATGCCACAGCACGGCGGGCCATGGAGGGGCTTGAAGTCGACCTGGCGGCATCTCATTGAACCCAAACCCAAAGAGCCCTAACACCCCTTAATTAAGGAATAGACCTTAAACCATACTAGGGATCCCTAGATAAAATTAATATCCCCTAAGGGATATTGGGCTCTTCGGGAACTTGGGTCCCAAACCTTCCCAAACCCCGGTCCGGAGCCGCAATGTCTTGCGCGAAGACTCAGCGCCCCCAGCTCCAATTCCCAATGCCACTTCCAAGGTGCCGGATCTTGCGAGACATTGCAAGGATGTGTCTCCGGCGGGAATCAGAACCCGGCGCAGGAGCCGAAACGGAGCGAGAAAATGCGAGGAAACATAGACTCAACTTGCGCAACGAGTTTGCAAAGACAAAAAAACCTGAGTTAGCCTCTTTGCCTCAGGAAGCTCGCACTGAAGTAGCGTTCTTTAGGTTCGCCCCAGCCAATCATCAACTTTCTCTCCGTCTGGCAAAGAAGCCCAAACGTATAGGCTACCCGTAGGCCCATGCATAGAGCCTACGGTGGCCTATCCTACCGGTAGGCCTGTTGAAGGGCCTCGAGTCGCCATCGGGTAGGTGGGTGGGCTACCCATAAG
Source organism: Symbiodinium natans (assembly GCA_905221605.1). Lineage (NCBI taxonomy): Eukaryota > Dinophyceae > Suessiales > Symbiodiniaceae > Symbiodinium > Symbiodinium natans. The sequence continues at coordinate 24,925 of CAJNDS010002537.1, forward strand.
CCTATTGGTGGGCTTCCCGAGGCTAGCTAGGCTTCCCCTAGGCCTACCGTTGGCCGACTCATAGGGCGTAGCCCTATGCTTGGGCTTCTAGATGCTTCGTCTTGGGAGATCTTGCAGGATTGACGATCTTAGATTCCATTTCTGTTTCATCTGTTCTGACCTATCTACGAATCCCTTTGGATAAGTCTGTCATTTCTTCACCCTTCAAATGGCCATTTGGACGGATTCGTGTGCCTTTCTGCCCTTCCTTGGCCTTTCCCGGAATGTAGAGCTGACAGGTAAGATTTTACCTCTAAAAATTACCTGAAAAATTTGTTACCTGCCTTCTTCCCTTCTTCCTCCTCGAATTCCAAGACCTGAAAGCTTCGGCACATGCCTCGGCGATTCTATGGCCGACTCTTCAAGGGTTTATAGGGGTTATAAGGTTTATAGGCTCTATAAGCTTTATAGCACTAGGTTCCGAATTCGATCGAACCTTCCATACTGGATTCCATACATTGCCTCTATATTCTGAGAGTCTCCTTTCTTTTTCATTAGGCACTCTCGAACTTCTTTGTTAATAGGCATGCTCTTTGAAAACATGCATTTCTGACCCAATGTGTGCTCGAGATTTTGACTCTTGGGCAAGCAGGGCTTCACGTCCGCAGGCTACTACTCTACTACAATGCAGGATGTGAGTGACTCCACATCCCACGCACGATCCATCACCAGCTTCAAGAACAACACAAAGAGACTAGTTTAGGGTTTAGGGTTGAGGGTAAGAGTGTACTAAGACCACAAAACCCAGTGAAAAGACCCCCATCTGACCAGCGATGGTCGCACACACGCGCTGCGTTTCGGTGAATTCAGCCCTGTGGTGAACACTGGCTGGGCTCGAGTTTTCAGCCCTGGGCTCGAGCGAGCACTGGCACTTCTGTATCACTTTCATGATAAGACCAGCGGCCATCGGCTCATGGCGCAGCAGGCTTATAACCATGCTGTGCCAATGTGAAAATGCCCCGAAAAAGATATCATATGTGCTGCGGATGCTAGCCTCCCGGCAAGACAGTCAGCATGAGAACTGCCAACCCGTAGCAGCAATTTGCAAGCATACATGTTCAATGTTTGGCATCCATGGAAAGGCGCGGCGCCAGAACTTACACGGCTGCGATAGGCACCCTTGCCACCTCCCCGACTTCTGCAAATCGGTGATAGACATAGATGTAGGCACCATCGGTGAAGCCCTGAAGTTCTTGACCGGCCTTACCAGACCAAGCACTGACTTCTAGCCAAGACCCCGACAGCGTCTCCGGGTCAAAGCGGTAAATTCCATAGTTGGCGAAGAAGTAGACAAAGTGATCGATCGGGCTGGCGATGCCGTCCTGGATCTTCTTGATGGAGTCGATCCAACCAGGAGTTGTCATAATCGGAACGTTAACGACTTGCTCGGGGTCTGAAGCGAGATTTAGCATCAGAAGCTGTTGCTCAACTCTTGAGTACAGGAAAGCACGGTCCCCTGAGCGGAAGCAGCCCATCCGTTCGCCGTAACTGGGATTGAAATCGTTAGGCGGATTGTACGCACTTGTTGTATCTGTATATAACAATGCCCTGACTGCCGCCACCTCTGTTGCGTTGGCAAAGGTGTCCCTGTCAAACTTCCACCTTATTTTGACGATGTCACGGGTGGAAAGCAGCTCGAGAACTCGAAGTGCTGGCACTGTCTTAAGCCCCCAAGTCCGAAAACCCTCTCAGCTTTCAGCTACAGCTGTAAGTAGCTCTCAAGCTGTATAGCCTCTTACTTAACAGTCCTTTCAGAAGTCTCTTCGGCTCTCAGAGGCTGGGTCCCCCTGCATCCCGCCGTGGTCGTGGCACACGTAGACTTTGCTCAGGTACTCGAAGCCGCCCACCATGTCGTCGGCGGAAGTCGAGCTAAAGGCACCTAGACTCCCCTCAGAACCTTAAGAAAAGATAGCATCTTTAATATCCTCTTGGGTTTTATATAAACAAAAATTTAAAAACGTAATTCCCAAGGGGATAGATATCTAGGCACCATTCCAGTCACTCATGTCCATCTTGTCCACGTAGGCGAAGGGGTTCAAGGACATCCGAGCCAAGAAGCGCTTCGGTGCATTCTGGGCATCTTTCCCTTTGGCTTCGACGTAAAGGTAGGTGCTGCCAACGAAGGCTCGCCCGAACTTGTGCCCGTCGTTGAAGTTGTCGTCGAGGAATGCGCTCTCCACTTCCTCTCAGATTGTGGCAACGACACCCCCCCCCACCCCCCCACCCTAAACCCTAAACCCTAAACCCTAAACCCTAAACCCTAAACCCTAAACCCTAAACCCTAAACCCTAAACCCTAAACCCTAAACCCTAAACCCTAAACCCTAAAACCCTAAACCCTAAACCCTAAACCCTAAAACCCTAACCCCTAAACCCCTAAACCCCTAACCCCTAACCCCTAACCCCTAACCCCCTAAACCCCCCCTAACCCTAAACCCTAAACCCTAAACCCTAAACCCTAAACCCTAAACCCTAAACCCTAAAACCCTAAACCCTAAACCCTAAACCCTAACCCTAAACCCCCCCCTAAAACCCTAACCCCCCCCCCCCCCCCCCCCCCCCCCCCCCCAAAAAAAAAGCAAATGTTTGCAGCAAACAACTGATCTGAGTGTTCCAGTACATTAACATGGGGGGTTTGCGAAACTCAGGGACCCCTTATATGGACCCCCAGATAATAGGGACACCGGGATACCTTATAACAAGGACCCCAATAAGGGGGCGCCCCCCTAGTTTCGGAACACCCCCCATTAACATGAACATCCAAGCATCACTGAGCAATACGCGGGTCGAGCTCGGGCTGTCGCTGAGATCAAATCCTAGGTGTCGATTTCAGATTTCAACAGCCCTCAAAATGACAAACAATTCGGGCTCCATATTCAGCACTGAGGCAAATTAAAACATCATCCCACTCGATGCCAAGAATCTATACCCGGCTGCTGGATTCGCCGCAAAGAAGTAGCCGTAGTCGGCGTATCCGGCACTCGAATCGGGGTTCACGTCTTCAGACAAGTACTGTCCGGAGACTTCGGTGGCTCCGAAGCTTGAACCCAAAGCGAGAATTGAAAAAGTATTCTCATAAGTGGTGGCATAGAAGTGCGTCTTTGCTCCGTTGACAACTCCCTTAAAGAAGTTGAACTGGCGAGCAATGGAAGGACGTGCAAGGCTTGCGTGCTCCACCGTCCTGGCGCTGAAGGTCACCTGCAGCGCATTTGGCTGTTGCAGTCAGGGTGCAAAAAGCGCTGCTGGAAATTTCAGCTAAGCAGCATGAGTACGTTCGAATGTCGGGACCCCTTCAACTACACATGAGCTTCGCTTTGGCAACACAGCTGTGAGCCCACCAACCTGGCCTGGCAAGTTGATGATGCGATCTGAACCGCGCCATCCATGCATTGCAGCCACACCATGCCGGACTCGTAGCGTGATGTGTCGCAGGTGAGATTCATCGCCTGCTTGTGCAGCATGTCGCCATGCGAGTATGTGTTGAAGTCATCGTCTTGAACCGTGCCTGCGGCACACGTCGGCCTGCAAGCAGGATAACTGGAGAGCTCGCTGATTCTGTGGTCGAGCTGCGTGTTGCCACGTGGACACGTGAAGTTGAGCTGGGAGGTTCGAGGGCCACCCGAGGATTCGTCCCACTCAGGTGCGGTGCCGACATCGCACAACACATTGATGCTGCTGCCAGGAGTAACCGTGAGCGCTCCTGTCTCGACGATGAGATTCGGGACGTCTACTGAGACCTCGCAAGGCAGCGCACACAAAATGCCGCCCTCCACTGCCAACTCCAAGCTTCCAGAGTAGCAGGTACTGCAGGATGTACCAGTAGTGCCGAAACAGCCGATTTCCGGCAACGGGCACCACAGCTCATTAGGCTGGCATTGAAAACCAGTGCAGTGGTTGGGAGCCACTCTGAAGGTTTTCGGGGTGGCGGCATCCAAGCATGTGTCACATGCCGAGGCGTTGGTGGATGTGGCAACCATGCACCGCCGTTGCCGGACATCTGGCACGTCACAGAAGAGGTATTTCTCTGGCGTGAAAGTCCCGCAGGAATCCGGCGACGGCGCCTCGTGCTGTAGTTGGCCCTCCGCAATCCTGGCTCTGGGTCTCTGGGGACCCATGGGCTCCCTACAAGTTCTTAAGCGCTCTCTCAGCTCTCCCAGACACCCTAAACCCTAAACCCTAAACCCTAAACCCTAAACCCTAACCCTAAACCCTAAACCCTAAACCCTAAACGGCATCCCAGGATCTTGGTGAGGAGATTGGAGTCCCAGACGGTGACTGCCAGCGGCCTGGAGATGTTCGACTCGTGGCAGGGAATGCGGCAACTCGCAGAGTGCCGGCTGTCCTTTGTTTTCTCAAAAAGGGTTTAGGGTTTAGGGTTTCGACTCTCACACTGGCACAAGCGGGCGAGGCAACTCCTGTCGAGATCTCTAGATTGGGTGCATTGACCACCAGCAATGAACCAACCAGGGGTCAGCAAACCCATCGCCCACCTGACAAGGGCTTAGGATGCCAATACATAACGCCGAAGAGCTGACACCTGATCAATTCAAACTACGGCAGACCGAGAAGTAACTTAAGTGGGGTTTAGGGTTTAGGGTTTAGGATGTTTAGGGTTTAAGGTTTAGGTGTTTTTTTTGCCTCCTGCAGAAAGCTGTGGGGGGTTTAGGATTTAGAGGGTTTAGGGCTTAGGGTTTAGGGAACGAAAGCGAGTGCTTGTTTCGAGAAGGCACAGGACAACAGCCTCGACCGAACAGGCAAGTGTGAGACTTGCAAGAGATCGCAGGCAAGGCCTTTAGCCCGAAAACACCCTTCAACCCGATTCCGTGGTTGAAATCGGACAGGCCAGGCGAAGCACAATAGATCCCAAGGCTCTCATACATTTGCTTGTGGTGATAGCTTCCTAGGAGCCAACCAAACCAACTACTCAACACAGACATCTTCCTACCCAGTATGCCCTGTCACAGAACTCTCTCAGTACCTCTCGACGTCTGAGGACCCCCTGAAAATTCAGTATAAGGGTAGCAGAACAGGGTCCGCTCTGTCAGAAGCCTGGAACAGAACTGCTATGTGCAACTTGCGGGTTGCAGGTGCAAGAGCACAACAAGAGACGCTTTTCAAGAAGGTGTATTAAAACAGTGTATTACAGTGTAATGGCATCCAAAAGTCTGGGTCGAGCTCGAAGTTCAAGCAGTTGAAGGAAGTCCCGTTGCCATCTGAGAACTCGACGCTGGCCGCATTTTCCTGGTTCCTGGGAAGCTCGCTGATGGTGAGCCGCACGTGCCAGGCCAGCCAGTTTGGGGCGGTGTTGGTCAAGCTGATGCCTGCGGCCTCTGCTGCCGTGCACGAATCCACCCGATTCTCGCCACTGGATTGGTGGATAGCACTAAACGGTTCAATCGTGACGGTGCGACGACCAACAAGCAATCCCATTGGAGTGTCTGGGAAGATCGCACTGTATGGACCTTCGTCGACCTCGTTCACGGCCGCAACTTGGAAGGTATAATATCTCCCAGCAACTAGCTGCCCCACCGTGATGATGTCCTCGGACACGGCTGTCTCAAAGACGCGGTGGAACTTGATCCACTGGTTCGACTCCACGTCAAACTCCTCATGGATGATGCGGAAGCGTAAGGAGATGATCCCGGCACTCAAGCCGCCAACTCGGATCTGCACCCGCTGATTCAAGGGATCCTGCTCTTGCTCGCCCGCCGAAGCCTCAAGGATTGCCTTGCTAGCCCAGTAACCATCCTTCAAGAAGAGTACCTAAACCCTAAACCCTTTACCAACCCAGAACCCAAAAAGGGCAAAAGAGTACCACTCAGCTACCAAACCCTAAACCCTAAACCCTAAACCCTAAACCCTAAACCCTAAACCCTTTTTAAGCACGGACTGAGGCTGCCGAACCCTAAACCCGAAACCCTAAAGCCAAAAGCCTAAAGCCTAAAGCCTAAACCCTAAACCCTAAACCCTAAACCCAAGTGGCTGGTGCCGAAGGGATCTGGGGCAAGAGCCGCTCGGCACTCATGGCCGGACCCTGCTTGTAGTGCGCCACCACCCGCGTGCATGGGTTTCGGCACCAGGCTTCTCCTTGGGTTTAGGGTTTAGGGTTTGGGGTTTGGGGTTTGGGGTTTGGGGTTTGGGGTTTGGGGTTTGGGGTTTGGGGTTGGGGGTTTGGGGTTGGGGGTTGGGGGTTTGGGGTTTGGGTACTTCATCATACAAGGCTCAGACTAGGAACCAAGCAATAAAAAACCAACAGAAAGATGCCGCCCAAAAAATCTGCCCCTTGGGGGCCAAGTGGGCTCCAGCCCGGAGAAGAACTTCAGAACACTGGTGAGCAAAAACCCAATTTAATATAAGAACCTCGAAGAAAAAGAGGGTTTAGGGTTTAGGGTTTAGGGTTTAGGGTTTAGGGTTTAGGGAGCAAGAGGAAAGCGAGGGCTCTGTCGGCCAAGAAGTCCAGCGCTTCGGAAGCGGCTGCATTTGAGCACTTGTACGTCGTTGGAGTGCAAAAAGCCTCTCGGGTTCCGTGGGGATAGGGGTCGTTTACGGTTTAGGGGGATACTGTTTAGGGGTTTAGGGTTTATAAGGGTTTTGGGTTTAGGTAGCTGGAAAAGAGTAGTGTTTTGCTGTGTGTTTCCCTGTCATTGGCTACTTCCGCCGAACTTTGCGGCGCAGAAAAGCCATATGAACTTCTATGAACTTCGCGGTGTGCAAGAGATGTGCTGCATGTGGGTATATTCCTTCGTGTGCTTGTTGAGGATGCCGTCACGATCAGTCGAGCACTTTTTGCTCCGCCCTCCCCGGCCAGTCATTCGCATCTTTGAGTGTTGTGATCTACACCGCTGCAGTTCAGCCCCCGCTCCGTGGGCAAAACCTTCCCTAAACCCTAATTACCCTACACCCTAAATTTTAAAGCTGCTCTGCTGTGTCTACGGTAGGTCCCAGTTCACGTTGACGCTCGCATGAGCTTGCTTCTGCACGGCTCTGCCTTGTTTCCTGGTTTTGGTCCGTTAGCTTACGCTTAAGATCAGCCTGGTTGCACCCGTTTTTGTTCATGGGTTTTTTCGACATTTCTGTTCATGATTGTGCATGTTCGTGCACCCACAATAGTAGATGCTACGCCAAGCTAATCATGCAGGCATGCAATCGGTGGACGCCCTCAATTCGCTCAGGCAGCGTTGCAGTAAGTGGTACGGGCTGCTCACTGCACAGCTCAGAAGCAATCGTTACATCTGTCAAACCGTACGGACATTGAGGAGTGAGTGAGTGAGTGAGTGGGTGGGGTGGTGAGTGAGTCGTCAACCGAGGCACGTGCCGGCAGGAAGCACTTACCTAGCCTAACAGAAAGGCGACAAGGCTTCAAGTGTCAGCCCCAACAACTACGAAACGACAAACAAACAAAACAAAGACGCAACAAATACGTGGAGACGAGCGGAGAACGGCCCAGACAACCAAAAGGGCGTGTTACCCTCCGAACGAAGCAGTCACTATAGGCAAGCCCGCCACCTGCACCAACCGAGCAGAGTACTGCTCGGGTAAGCAGGCATACGGGCAAGACAGCTTGCCACTCGCGATCCGGTATGGCAGAGCTTGTACAGTCATGATTTGCTCATCGGTACACTACCATCCAAGCTTGAGGTGCAGTGGGTCACACTGACACCTGTCCTTGCCACGGGTCTGATGGCTGAGGAAACTTGCAACGGGGTGTTCGGTATCACGCGTCATCCTGCTGGAATGAGCATCAGCCATTCATCAGCAGGTAACACCTGTGCCTGACGAACGGCGCGGTGTACAATGTCACCCATCATCCTCAATGAAGCATGCACGGGGTAAATAATTCACCAGGTGGAGGGTGGCCTCGAAGATTTTTCACTGCCCCGGGAACAAAAGGGTGTTGAACGGCACATCGACCCGATGGAGCGCATACCGAGTGATACACTCCATACAAGGAGGGAGATCAGACGAATGATCATACGAATAGTTCTTACGTGTGAGCCAGTGGATCGCCGGTAGCACTCATAATAGTCGAAGGGACCTGCAAGGGTGTGGGAGAACGTATTTCTGAGGATATGGTGGTGCCGCCCAACTTTATGGCCATCAACATCCCCAACTCTGCGCGGAGAATTCTGTGATGGGCCACCTCCAGGATGACGAAGACGCTCTTCCCACACACACACACACACACACACACACACACACACACACACACACACACACACACACACACACACACACACACACACACACACACACACGTACGTCTATGGCAGTCTACCAGGTCTAGCAGTATATTGTTGGGAAAAGACACATGAAGAAGCTTAAGCCTTTAGGTGACGCATGACGCAAGCGGGCATATGTTCCCACGTCGGCATACTGGCACCTTGGGCCACAGCTCCCTATCCCAGGGGCGGGCGAGGGGGAGGCTGAACGATTCAGCCAATATCGCTGCACATCTCTGCAGACCGATATTACCTGTATGACAAGAATGCTGGCCTGAAGGACATGCAGAAGCAAAGCGGAGGATATCTTGCAAGCCATTGTGACATCATTGCAATCGCCCCGTGCACCTGACCACGCCAACCACTGCAAGTGACCCGAACAGATTCACGATGCTTTTCCCAAACTCCAGTGGCAGGTGACCGTACGAAACCAGAACTAGCGTGACCACTGGGTCATGATAAGTCATTTGACAACCAATTAGAGGTCGGTCAGGCCCAATATGGCCGTATACATGCGGATCTGCAATTTGACTTTGCCGGGCAAGACACGAGCACCACGACATGGAATCTAAGGGTTTGGGCAGGGCGTTTGGATTTTATGGTGGGTGACGCTTTGAAATTCGAAATCTCCGTTTGAGAGTCGAGGGGGGGCTGTGTAAGGACAAAACTTAGAGTGTCCGAGCTGCGACTAAGATATCGGCCATGTGCGCATCATCTGATGCGGAGCTCCATGTCACACGTGCTTAGACCACGGTCCCCAAAAGCGAAAAAAATGGCTATGGACATCAAAAGACACCAGATGCAGGGCTGGCCTTTGGACAAAACTGGGAGCAGTAGGAATCGAAGTGAATGACAACCAACTTGTAGTTTTCGACACACTCCTGCTGTCTGGAGCCTGACCCCGTGCGAGCTGCCTTCAAGCAATGAGGTACTGGACCCATTTTCCTGCCAAAAGCCAGGAAACGCCTCACGTTCACAATGGTGTCGCGGCTACTTGCGGGGCTCATGCCCGCCACAATCAGCGCCACCACCGCGTCGTAGTTCAGGGAGAGCGTCGGACCGACGTAGTGTGCGAACTGCGTTGCCAGTGTGGCCCCACCATCATCCTGTAAAGGAAGCACCAAGCTGGCGAGCGAGAGCAAGGCATCAGACTGCTCCTCACGGTACCTGGAATCACGAAGACATCCCCAAATTCAACTCGAGAGAAAGCGGGGCATCTAGCCGAATCTAGCCTGTATCAAAGGCACTATACTCAAAGATGACACCCAGGTACTTTCGGATCAAGTCAAGCGTGAAGTTGCTCGAGGAATGACTGGCAAGGATGCTCTCCACCTCCTCCTTGAGGGCTGTGTTTCGGGTTTGAAGCCTCTAGGTCTAGAATGTCTAGAGTGGCCACTGCTTTGTGGTTTCTTGCCTTAAACCCTAAACCCTGGGACAAACTCAAAACCGAGAAAGCGAAAGCGCATTCCTAACTTTGCCCCGGTGGCAAGCTTGTTCAAGGTCCTGTACTCCAACCTGGGAGGCTCTATACCCTAAACCCAACACCCTAAACCCTCAAACCTAAAACCTAGGGAAAAACCACGTGTGGGAGAAAAACCCTGCGCCGCGGGCACTACGCGACTCGATGCATTGACTGAGGCGCGAAACAAGGACAAGTGGCCCCGAGGTTGCTTAAAACCTAAACCCAAATCAATCAGACAGAGGTGGAGGTGGAGGTGGAGGTGGAGGTGGAGGTGGAGGTGGAGGTGGAGGTGGAGGTGGAGGTGGAGGTGGAGGTGGAGGTGGAGGTGGGGGGGGGGGAGGGAGAAAAACTCACCGGGGAGGAACATCAGCCTCATGAGCCGAGCAACAAGGCTTTTGCAAGAGTTGCCTTGTACTCCCGCTGGTACTCCTTGGTTGCTCAACCAAACTGGATATATGCTTCGCGTAGCTGACGACGCATCTTTATTGGAAAAGAACCAGTGGACTTTGCAGTGTTGCGAGCCCGTAGATCACCGCCGCACTTCTTCAAAGGATGCTCTTATGAAGTTCGCTGAGGCTTTCATCGCAGCCTGTGAGGGGAACGCCTTGAAGGTTCTTCACTTTTGCAGGCCACGCGAGTTTCCTTTCCTACCGCCCTTCCCGGCCTGCAGAAGTGGAACTTTATTCCGGTATTAAGCATACTCTTTGTGCATCCATGCTTACATGCAGCATACTTTGCAAGCACTCTTCGTCTGGTAGCAGTAGCAGCAGCAGGAGTTGCGGTGGTGGCGGCGGTGGTGGTGGTGTTGGTGGGGGTGGCGGCAGTGGTACTCGTCCACGCTTAAAAAGAGCAGTAGGCAGCAATGGTACCAGTAGTGGTCGCGGTCGTGGTCGTGGTCGTGGTCGTGGTCGCGGTCGCGGTCGCGGTCGCGGTCGCGGTCGCGGTCGCGGTCCCTGTCGAGGTCGCAGTCGCGGTGGCGGTGGCGGTGGGGGTGGTGGTGGTGGTGGTGGTGGCGGCGGCGGCGGCGGTGTCGCTGTCGCGGTCGCGGTCGCGGTCGTGGTGGTGGGCAGCAGGAGGAGGAGGAGGAAGAGGAGGAGGAAGGGGGGGAGTAGTAGGAGTAGTAGCAGTGGCAGTAGCAGTAGCAGTAGCAGTAGCAGTAGCAGTAGCAGTAGTAGCAGGTGGTGGTGGTCGTCACAATGGCCGCCGCCTGAAAGAACTAGCTGGGGAGCCAGGGCTCCGCTGTCTTAAAGTGATGTTTGCTCGTGCGCCGAAATAGGCTCTGCGGTGCTCCTCCAAGTTCACATCATTTCACATCGTAACCAGAACGTTGCAAAACCAAAGCTTCGAAATCCTCACCCCCCCCCCCCCCATCTCCCCGCCCTCACCCCCCCTCCCCAGAAAGCGCCTATCTCGCTCTTGGTCCAAGGCTCCTGCTGCCTACGGTTGAAGAGCTCAACCTCCCAGGTCCAAGACTGAAATCCCAGGTTGGTCCTGGCCTGGGCTGTCGAAGAAGACTCAAGTTTAGTTGAGCGTGACTCAGGACTCCGCATTGTTTGCTCGGGCTTTGTCTTGGGCATACTCCCTTCTGCTTCATGGTGGAAGTTAGTTTCGGAGATGGTCTCGCAGGTTTTCTCAGGCTTGGTGTTTTTCATGGTTTTTGAGGGCTTGTCTCTCAAGACTTTTGACGGTCTCGGGCTTGGTCTGCAAGGTGTTGGCTGGCTTTTTCTGTTCGAGGTCTCAGGGTCTGCAAGTACAAATACAAACTAACAACTTACGCGCACGGTTACTAAGTACTACCACCAGTATCAATTGCGAAGAGAAACAAACTACTCACTCAACCGACCGCTCGTACGGCCGCCAAGCACTACTACTGCTACGACTGCTACTACTACTACTACTACTACTACTACTACTACTACTACTACTACTACTACTACTACTACTACTACTACTACTACTACTACTACTACTACTACTACTTATTACTACTACGACGACAACTACGACGACGACGACGACGACTACGACGATTGCCGCATCTCAGGGTGGGCTCACTTCTCAACTTCACACGAAGAGAGCGACCCTGTTCCTGGAATTCTTGTGAAGGCTTGTCCTGACAGCAAACTTACAGCCTAAACTCTCATAGCCCTACTCTGTCACGGCTTGCGTCGCAGCTGGGGCACGGCCAAGTCATTGATAATTCGGACACCTTCATCGGAGTCTTCCATAATGTCGATTGCCTTGTTGATGATCTCCGCTGTCAGTCTTTTTGCGACAGCCTCATGGCCACCTGGAGGGCGAACTCACTACTCAAGCACTCCTCAACACAAAAACCACCTCGTTCCGGACGATTGATGCTCTTCTCTTTGGGCTCAAGCACTCCGGTACGATCAGTCACAACAGCAAGCTGAGGAGTCAGCCAGGTGGCAGACATGCACAACAAGCCTCTTCTGTCTGCGTGTGTCTGCGTCTTGTCTATGTATGCATGTTGCATGCATATGGCATGCATGTACTACACAAATGTGGTGTAAGTGCTCAAGTCTCCTATAATATAGTATATAAATAATAGTATATAGTATATAGTATATAGTATATATTCTATAATAATATCAGATCAGCTCAACTTGGGGGCGCGCTGACCAGCCACTTCACCGGCGTGAGAGTGATTCGCATGGGGACGCCCCCGTCCTCCAGAGCCGCCACATGCACCTTGGAAAGGTAGTCCAACGCCTTACTTCTCCAACTAAACCAAGGGTTTAGGGTGTAGGGCTATTATTCCTACTAAATAAGGAAACCCCAAAAGCGTAAAGTTCAGAAGTAAGATGCACTCTGCGGGTCTGTGGGCACCCGTGACGGTTTCTGAATTGTGACACTCCGCCGGCGTCGACCCGCATCCTCATCAAGCAATGGGTCGTCACCCAACGCATAGAGTGCAGTGGTGGTCGTCGTGGTCGTCGTGGTAGTCGCCACGGGCGTCGTTGTGGTGGTTGTCGTTGTGCTGGTTGGTGTCAAGTGCACTGCATGGACGTATGTATCGGACTTGCCACAAGCGCAACAGTGCAGGTCTGGAAAGTTGTCCGCTGCGGCTTTCTCTTCCCGTTTGGGATCGTTAGGACGGTACGTCGTATTTTGACAAACTCCGTTGGCGACCATCCAAGCACAATCATAAATAATCTTAAAATATTCACCCGAACCCATTGCTTGTTCCCAAACAACTCCAGCATTCCACCCTACTGTGTCTGTACACCTGCCGCAGCCGCAGCAGTTCAAGTCTGGACGATTGACGCGAGCTGCAGACGTAGAGCCATCGTAAAAGCCACTCTGGCAAAAGTTCGGCCGGTAGTAATCACAGTCCTTGCCGTGAGGATCCTTGGAAAACAAACGAAGTGTCAGCAACAGCAGAACGTGTGACCTACGTCTGAGGCACGAGTGTGTTGCAGGCAAGGGTCAGTCCAGTGATCCTCGTCTGAGCATCGCCCGCAGCCGCAGCAGTAAAGATCCGGGGAGTTGACGTCTCCAGAGCTACGGTTTGCATTCAGACTTGGCTTGTAGCGTTGGCCGTCGCAGTAATTCTGCCGGTAGTCCTCGCACGTCTGGCCACTCCTTCCATCCTTCCAATTGGGCCTGTCCCAACATGTGGTAGGAGCATTCTCGCTCAGGCGTCGTCCTGACTTTCGCTTTGCCAGCCTACGTTGAGCACTTAGCCGGCGGCTTTCCACTGGAGCCTCGGTAGCTGCCGGTTCCACACTGGGCGCACTGCCACGGGGAATCACATCACCAAAGACCTCGACCGTAGTTGTTTTGTTGCTGAAATCCGATTGGTCCTGCATTCTTCTGCAGCGTGTCTGACCCCCATGTGTTAGGCACATGTACAACACAGTCAACAAATCAGCAGATTCCAAAAAGACAAGCGCTTCACTTACAAGCGCGCACGTGTAAGGCGCCGCGTGGCATGCAAAAAGGCGCTCTCCTGAAGGTCCAAGTTGACTTCAGCCTCGAGCCGGATCATCGCCGTTTTCATCTCGCCACGTAGCGAGCCTTGAATCACCTCCTTCTCATTCTCGCTCTCTGCATTTTGTATAAAGGTTGCCGAGCAAGCAGCGCCATACTGGATTGAGCTTACCTTCTTTGGGCAGTCACCCAAGGATGAAAGTAGCAAAGTAGCAAAGTACCAAAACACAAAAACGCCGAAAAGGCAAAGAGAAAGGAGGCCCCTGAAGGCAATGCTCGTTGCATCCTACCGACTCCCACGTCCTACCCTTGCCGCGCTCCTCCCTCCTGATGCTGCTTGGAGCTCTGCCCTGTTTGCACCCTCCAAAACACACACATAAACACACCCATCAAGAAATACCACCGGCCCCTCACTATCGGAGCAGCGCTTCTTTTCTGTTGCCCTACATCCTGCCGCTCCCTCTTCTCATCCACCTCCCCACCCTGTCGCCTCTCACAGGCCCTTTCCTGGAATTACCCTCTGGACGTGCTGCCCGCATCTGCGACCGACCACCGGAGATGAGTCGCTCCATCGACCCCCCTGCCGAAACCGATATCACTTCTGCCTCTTTACTTTTTCAACATACAAGGCCTCTGCCCCTTCTTCAGGGTTCAGGGTTTAGGGTTTAGGGTTCAGGGTTCAGGGTTTAGGGTTTAGGGTTTAGGGTTCAGGGTGCCCAATATCGCTGAGCCACGAAGTGCGTGGCCTGTGGCGGGATGAAGTCGAAGCGTAGGGACTGAAGGTCTGGGTCCAATGCATTCAAAGTCCGCCGCACGGTGGTGACGGTCATGCGAAGGGTGCTGCGCACCTGCGCAGCACGACTCAAGCGCTCCGCGGGGGGTTTGTTCCGCTTTTTTCTCGGATTCGCTTGAACCGCACACAAAAAAACGACAGAGAGACAGAGAGACAGAGAGAGTAGGCGGATGAGAGAGCACCATGCAGCTCAAAAAGGCAGGCAGCGCGAATCCAAGCCTCCAGGTTGCTTGTTGCCTCACTCAGCGCGCGGGGGGGGGGGGGGCGTTCTCAACATGTTGAACAACAGCTGCTTGTGAACCCTAAACCCTACACCCTACACCCTAAACCCTAAACCCTAAACCCTACGTGCGCTTTGCAGACTCTGTCCTCGCCTTCGACTGCAAGTACTTGGCCGACCCCGACACTTTCATCGAGGTAAGACCGGCCGAGCGCTCGAAGCCGATTCCTCCGTCAATACCCAAAAGGTCCATCTTGTCCTCACACGCAAAAAAAAACTGACGCAAATTTAACAGCCGGGGCTTCTTTGTGACCCTATAATTAACTTCGGACTCCTTCAGGCTGTCTTTGTGGGAAAGCTTGTAGTCGGCACTGCGCGCGATCGTCTCCCGCACGAAGCGCGGATCATCGAGGGCCCACAAAGGCCACTCCAAATGTACAAAAACTGATGCCCCTAAACCCTAAACCCTAAACCCTGAACCCTAAACCCTAAACCACTTTTTAGGAACCTGAGAGAGAGAGAGAGAGAGAGAGAGAGAGAGAGAGAGAGAGAGAGAGAGTCTTGGGGTGACTCAGCCAAGGCACTCGTCGGCATTCGCATCGAAGAGCTCGCCAAGGAAAAACCGACGGCCCAAGTCCTCCACATTGAGAGCCTCGTCCGTAAGGTCCTCGCGTGGGGACGGGGCGTAGTTTTTGAGGCTCTGCGGGCGAGAACGACCAGGGGGCTGGATGTTTTGATCGGCTTAGCGATTTACGACGATGTACGGTAGGTGCAGGTCGTCCTTGTCGGCATGGAGCCATGCACAGTGCGATGCCAAGCAAAGCCAACTCAAGCGATACATCGCGTCTCGGACGCGAGTCAACTTGAATAGAGTCTACAATAGTCAACTCTGAGAATGGCACATCTCGAGCAATGAACAACACCAACAACAAACGCATCCAGCACTGTGCAGGGTACTGCTGGTGGGCCAAGCACAGGTCTCATCGCAAGGCAATTGCACCCTTTTCTCAATCGCGTTGCTTGGCAAACGATCAATAGTGATCAATGTAGACATCGAATGGGCTAATGAGGCTAGTGCTACAGGGACATCTTGTCCGCGTTTGGTTTGACATCACGGCCTTTCAAAGAGCCAGGCCAGCTCCCTCACCTCGCGGATCCTCTTGTCATCCCCATGCCGTGGCTGGGGACCGAGACTCATCCTGTGCATCCGAAACAAGGTCCGGGTGCTGCACATGCTGCACTGACTGCTGCAGCGGCGTCCGAGTTGAGCCCGAGGGCACTGCAATATCGGGCTCTGGTGGAGGCCGTTCTTCGTCCTCCAGATCCGCGGTTTCCAAGGGCTCCTCGGGCTCGGGGTGCGACCAAAACTCCGATGATGCAGCGGCGGCAAGTTCCGGCTCTGGTGGAGGGTTCTGGGAGTGATCCGCGCGGTCCCCTTCCAGGACCGGGGCGACATCCGGAGCTACATCAGGGGCTACAGTCTCTATGCGTGCTCTTCTGCTGCGTCGTTTGTAGAGCAAGTAGACGGACATACCCACAAGCAGAGACATCAGGATGGGGAACCAAACGAGAAAGCCCACATCACCATCATCACCCGGCAAGTTGTGCTCGGTCGTCGGCACCTGGGAGTCTAGGATCTCCATGCTCAGGATCTCGACTTCCAGCCCTCCCTCTGCAAGCATGGACTGCAGCTCGGTGGAATTTGGGACCGCGCTGCCCAGGAGGGTGACCACTTGTGAGATCCGAACCAACGTCGCAGGAGGGGAGGCCACTGAGACTGAGATGTTGGCGGCGCCGCTTTCCCGAAAGACCTCAGGGCAAAGTGGCAAGAATAGCTCATAATAGCTCATAATAGCTCCCAAAAAACAATCAAGACTTTCACTGAGCAGCCTCGCTGATCATGGTGTCATCATCGAGCGCGTGAAGACCTTGAGCAGTGGCACTGGCAGACTCTGTTCGCACCAGAGCCTCAATGATAACGCCGGTGAATGCTAGTCGTCGTCCATCAAGGGCGCGAGAGCTGACATTCTCTGGTGGGACACCGAACAAGGTTGAGATGGCAAGCTGTACTATCTCTGAAACAACCGAGCCGTTCAAGCTCAAAGCTGCTGTGGTCTCGAAGATTATGCTCGTGATCGACAGCTGGTCGGGACTGACGCCCAAAGCTTCAGCCATACTCGCCTGAAAGGCCTCGACGTCAAAAGCCGAGACATTTGCAAGCCTCAGGCCCACCTCCAGCGAAACGGTCACGATCGCAGAGTCGGGCACAGTGCTGACACTTGCAGTTGAAGTGAGAGCTGCTGTTGTGATTGTTGGTGCATTCTCAGTTGTGCTTGGTGCTGGGCTCAGGAACATGCTGCTGCTTGTTGCGCTTGTTGTGTGCGTGGTACCTGTGTGGATGACAGTGGTGGTGCTTGATGTGCGACTAGCGCTTGCTGTGTATGCTGGCACGCTGTGTATCGTCAAGCGTGCACCGGCGACTGGCCGCCCCAGCTTCTGCAACGACCATTCGAGGTTGCTCAGCAAACTCCCGGAATCAACCAAGTTCACCAGCACAACTTGAAGCTCCTTGCGTGCTGAAGCACATTCATCGGAGCAGTTCTCGAGCCTTAGTTGCTGGGTTCATAGGCCCCCAAAAAACGGTACACTTTCAGTTCTAGAGAGGATTATACTATCCCAAAAAGTGTGAAATGTACTCACTCAGCTGCTAAGGAGCCCAATCGAAAAGAACGTTCTGACGTTGGCATCCGAACGAACCCAACTTTGCTCCATGGCCACGGCCACACTCGCATCGGGCCGCCCGGAGGAATTCACCAGACTGGACATGATGGCTTGCCTTAGGAAGAGCCAGGCTAGAATGCAGAGTTTCACGTCAAAAACCGATGCGACATTTTTTGAAGCAGCTGAGCAGCCTTATCTGCGAATTTGAATGCAAAAAGTCATGGACGTCCGGCACAAGGAAGAGAATCTCTCCAGCCAATACCACCGAGTCCGAAACACTGTCCAGGCGCAGCCGCTGGATTGGGCTCAGTTGAGGGGAGGGTACTTGCCTCAAACAAGTGTCGGGCACTGGCGCCACCGCAGTATCACAGGGCGAGCCAGGATGGGGGCTGGCTTCTCTGCGCAAGTAGAACTTCAGGAAGAGCTTGGTGGAGGGAACGCGAGGTGAGGCGCTTAGGCGCCGAAAGCTTGCTTCCTCCCAATAGGGCACTGGCTCAGCGGGACAAACCTCGCCCACTGCATCATCCGTGCCATTGGTATGGTTGGTAGCGTTGGAAGCAGGGTTGTCAGAGAGAGTCCCCCAGTATGCACTGGTACTGGTACAGTTGGGAAAGGAGCTATTCGCATGTGGCCTCTCAGCGCACTCTTCGCACGTTTGGACACAAGCGGGCTCGAAGGAGTCACAGTAGAGAGCTCGATCCCAGTGGCGGCACGCTTGGATACTTGGGGCCTCTTCAAGCAGCACGCCGGCTTCAGCAACTAGGCTGTCCATGCCAAAGACTTCAACTCTCCAGAAGATGTCTAGTGAAGTGATCCGGGCTGGGATGGTGCACCGAATCTCAGAAAAAGACCGGGAGTAGGATGGTGGGGTGCAGGTGAAGTTCGGGTGCATGCCATCGAAATCCGAAAACCTCACCAGCGCGATCTCCTCCTTGGCATCACCCGATAGGGTGACAGTGACTTCCGTGCAGCGCCAGCTGGGCGCGCGATTCTGACTCGGATCTTCAGGCCCAAGCGACACAATCAAGGGCACGGGCAAACCGAAGAGCCTGGAAGGTGCCTGAGGGGCCGCCTCCTCGGACCCTAGCCTCCTTTCGGCCTGGCGCGCCTGGTGTTTGGCAGAGAAGGGCCCGGTGCCCAGGTCGTTCACCGCTGCAAGTTGGAATGAATAGAGCTTCCCGGCAGGCAAGGCGATGTCGGCTTCATTGTCGATTTCAAAGTCCTGGTGATGGAACGCACGGCGCACGCCTTCCTCGGTCACCTCCTTGCTCTCCCAGGAGATGCGAAGCAAATGCCGCGAAGCAAATGCCGCGCAACTCGACCCCCTCAGAACCATCTCAACCTCTGAGCCTCTTGCTCGCACCTCAAGCACGTCGATGGTGGGAATTTGGATCTTCTGTGCAGCAATGCGCTCGGGCTGCATATTGCGGGTTGAGAGCAGCAGGCTTGTTTGAGGAGACTTGCACCATTCCTCCGCCTGCAGCAAGGGTGCAGCAGACGAGCTGGAATGCAAGCTAGAAGAGCCAAGTGCGTGCTCAGACTTTATGCAATTGGCGCACCAACGTCGGCAGTGCTCCGGCTGGCAGAAATGTGAGCAAAAGCTGTCAAAGTGGATAGCCGTGAAGCTGACAGCCTCGCACCCTGGACAAGGGCCCATGATGGAAGCGTTTCTTTGCTCAGCAAAGCGTGTGAACTCCTTAAGCATCTTGATTGACTCCCGATTCTGCATGCTGGGCTCGCCGGCGAAAATCAGCATGTAGGAAGAGTCCATTCGAGGATCCATAGATGCTCCCACAAACTCCGACATTCGGCTGGCCATGGAGATGTCGGCCGCCTGCATCAAGGAGCCCAGCTCGTCTGAGGTCTCAAACTTCGTGCGCAGCCCGCTGCACAGGGCCTCCGCGTCCTGCGCGCTGTAGCCGCTGTCGTAGAAGCCTTGCACCCAAGAGTCCAAGACCTGCTCGTCGCCGGAAGTGCGAAAGATTTGCATGGCAGCCAGAAGCTCCTCTTTGATCTGCTTCCGGTAGTTCCTATAGTTTATGGATGGGATAATGCTAAAAACTAAACTTGTTTATTCCTTGTTGGGTTTAAGTTTAAGTACCCTGAAAATGTAAGAATGGTACCCAACTATGACAAAGGTTCTTGAGGTTGTCAAGATGGCACTCCACATCCCATCTTAGGGACAGGAACCCATTGTGCGGCCGCAATGAGAGCTCGTTCAGGCATTGCTCCGCACTCTCCAGCTCATCGTAGAATCCTGGAACCAAAGCCGCAAACCTAGTTCATGGCTGGGCGAGTATGAAAAATCTGAATTGATATTCCTTCTTGGGCTTAAGTACCCTTAACAATGTAGAATGTTGCCCAACTATGAGACAAAGAAACCTGGAAGGCAGCGAAAGGAGTTCAGGGCTTGGCTCGCTACTTTGTAGCCGCCGGCCCGCTTCACAAAAGAGCTCCGTGAGCGGAGTCAGGAAGATCCGCTTGGGCAAGTCGGCGTCTACCAGGAGTGCCGGCATGCTCTGCATGAAGAGAACGGCGGATTTCACATCAGTTGGCAGGTTCTCAGGGGCAAGAACATCCCCGAAGATCTCAACACTGATGTTGTTGTAGGTGTCGGATGACTCCGACACGTCCTCGTCATCGTGAATCGTCTCGGTCGCCGTGCCGAAGAAATAATCGATTTCGGCCTCTATCTTCTTGATATCAACAACCTTTTCGTAGCTGTCCCGTGATTCTGCGCTGAAGATTGCGGCGCAGTCGCCGCCATACACGATGCCCGTTACGACATGTGTCGCACGTGCAAGGCCTGGGTATTCTCGCACCTGTAGCTGCTGGTCACACAACTGTGGATCGTGCGTGTTGATGGTGACCCTTCGAGTTTCTATATGGTAGTTGGCAAGGACCTCTGCTGTTGAGCGCGTGAAGCGCTTATGCTCCAAATACTTGATCGACCCCTTTATCGACAGCAATCCCGCTAGGATGCCTGCCGTCACTTCAGCCTCAACTTCTTGTAGCCGAGCTCGATCCTCAAGCTTCTCACTGTTTGTGAAGGCAAGGCTCGAGAAATCTGCTGGGACTGTCTTTACCAGCTCAGGGTTACTTGTCAAAGAATCCGGCCACAGCACGACATCCAAAAAATCATCCTGAACCGCATCATACAGTGAGCCAATGCTTGATCCACGGCCTAGATCCGGTATCTCAAGGCGCCCATTGCGCCCGCTTGCACTAGCACACAGCAAAATCTGCAGCAGCAAAATCACACATCGGACACCCCGGCCAGCGGCATGCAAGGATGCCATAACATAGGCCGTGGACGGACATGCGGAGCGAGTTGCAAAGTTTGAGGAAGAGGTGAAGGCTGTGAAGTTGCAGGCCAACCTTTGGTATAGCTTTTCATCCGAACACGGTTGAGGATAAAGTGAACACGGTTGAGGATACTTGCATCGACCTACCATAGTCCGGCAACACTATCCTTAAGCCATAAGAGCTGTTCAAATCCGCGCCTGCCTCGCGCAAGTCTTATAACCTGGCTGAATATGTTGCCGCACCTTAAACATGATGGACGCAACCCCCATCCTGCACGGCCTCTTCGAAAAGCTGCATAGGGCATGCAGGAAGCAAATCAGGTTGCTATGCTCAATGATACCTTGGCCTCCGGAAGCTCACACTGAAGTAATTGTCTTTAGGTTCGCCCCAGACAATCATCAACTCGTTCTCTTCGTCTTGACAGCAACGACTGACGATCTTGGATTTCCATTTCTGCTTCATATGCGCTGACCTATGTATCTGTCCTTTTTGCGCCCTTCACATTGCCATTCGGATGGATTCACGCTTTCTGTCCTGCCTTGGCCTTTCCGGGTTTAGGGTTTAGGGTTTAGTGTTTAGTGTTTAGGGTTTAGGGTTTAGGAATGTAGAAATCCCCTCTTCCCTGCTTCCTCCTCTCGAATCACTCTGACTCCTGAATGGTTCGGCACATGCATCGGCCATACCGTGGCTTGCTCTTCAGCACTAGGTTCCGATTTCGCACTAAATTTGAGATAACGATCGAACCTCAAAAATATACATCCTGCCGTTTATTATGTTGCCTCTATATTCTGAGAGTCTCCTGTATTTTTCATGAGGCACTCTGGAACTCTTTGTTAACAGGAATTCTTTTTGAAAACATACATTTCTGATCCAATGTCTGCTCGAGATTTTGGTATGCGGCCACATTGAACGCAAAAACAGTCAACAATGTGCAGACCTTGCAAGGCTTAATCTCCTTGTTTTCGAGTCTTGCTTTTGGTGACTCTCTGAACCACGCCCACAGATGGGAGTTGCTCCTGCTGGGGCTGTCTCTCCTAGCTCAGCAAGCTCACAATCTGCACATGGCCTTTCTCAACCGCTTTTCTCAAAGGCCTATCGCCCAGCACGGTGTCAGCGCGATTCGCATCCGCCCGATTTTCCAGAAGCAAGCGCACGATGTCCACGTGGCCTTTGCCTATACTCCCCTTACACCCTTAGTAAAATAGTATGTTGAATCTCCTTTTGGGTTTGATATAAACAAAATATATTTAAAAATAAAAAACGAGTTCCCAAGGGGGATGTAGTTGCTTGATGCGACCCAAAGGGGCGATTGTCCAAAGGTGTTTTGGCAGTCTTTGTCAGCCCGAGACTCGAGAAGCAAGCGCACAACCTTAGAGTGGCCACCTTACTTCTTCAACAACCAAGGGGGAAAAAAGGTTAACTGTTTACTCTGTTTTATGGTTCCTACGAAAGAAGGAAACCCAAAAAGTCTTCAAAGTTCAACTGATGGCGAAGTCAAGCCACCCTCAGAAGCCACCAAGAGAGGCGTCTTGCCTCGCGCAAAGTCATCGAAGCCTTCCAGCATCTTGCTCGCGAGCTCCTTGCTGGCCATCTGGGATATCTTGGATGCAATTTCGCATCTATCGCTTTCCGTGCCCGTGTCGCAAGACTCCTTTTCAGCACCGGCTTGTAGCAATAACTCAGCAACTTCCGCGTGGCCGTTCTCGCATGCCGCAACGAGTGGTGTAACAAAGACACCTTCATCATTAAAACCCAGAAAGTTCGGGTCCATCGGTTTTTGCAGATATTCTTGAACCTTTGACGTGAGGCCACTTGCAGCAGCCCCTACAAGCTCGTCCATTTCCTGCTCGGATGCGCTGGCAAAAGGCAGTAGGACCAACTGCAGGGTCGTTGCCTCCAGCTTGGCCTCCTCCTCTCAAGGGAGTTACCCCGAAGAAGATCCCTTGATATCCTCCTAAGATGGAGCTCATACTATACTTTCTTAGCGGATCTTTCACAAGGGTCCCCCAAACCCAGGTAAGCACAACCTTAAGGGGGTTCAAGGTCGAACCCCCATGATCCTCCAAGCAGGTGCCGCTTTCTTGAACGAGTCTCTGCCGAAATCGTGGGATGCCTGAGAGCCTCTCTAAGTCGCACTTCAACATCCCTGCAGTGGTCAACTGCTCCACGGGAAAGGCAGCCAGCTCTTCTCCAGATGCCATCACCACTCGCAACATCGTCCGGATTCCAGTTGTTGCTCTTTTCGGGGGGTTTTGGGAGGTTGGCTTTTTTTGGTGAGGGGCCACTCGCTCTAAGGCTCCAGACTGTTCTTGTACATCTGCGATTTGTCCTGAATGTTCGGATGCACAGTTCTCATTGAGCTTGCTCTTTTTCTGTACCAGATGCGATGAATTTGGCCATAGAGACTGTGAACGTGTCTGAGGAACAGTTTCGGGCGTCTTGTCTTGGTACACACATGTCGACATTCGCCAACCTGGCTCGAGGCTTCTCCTGCTTGCGCCAGTGCAGCAGCTTGTTTTTGAATGGCAGGTCACAGAACCACAAAGCCGAGCTCTCAAGGCTTTTATAAAGTCCTGTAGTGCGCTGGGGTATACTACGGTATCCGACTATAGCAGACCACAGTATACTATGGTGTACTGTATACAACTGTATGCCCATAGTAGTGTAGTAGTATGGCATACTATAGAAAACACCTGATCTTTTTCAAGGGCACCTGGAAAGGAGGGTAAAGTTGGAACTCGAAACAGTCTAGAAAAACATCGGAGAACAGGTCGACCTCAATATACCGGAGCTGAGAAGGCTTAGTTGTCCAGGAACCTGTTGGAATTACAGGTTAACCTTTGGGATTGTCAGGGGACTACACTACCCCAAAAAGGTTAAAGGTTACCTACTCTACTACTAGGTTTAGGGTTTAGGGTTTAGGGTTTAGGGCTTAGGGCTTAGGGTGTAGGGCGAGGCGTTTCAGCAGCAGCTCTGCCCAAACGCGCTGCTTCGGCTGCCTTTTTTTCCATTCCTTGCACCGAGCCTTCCAGCTGTAGGGTTGGGCCGAGTTGCCCCTAAACCCTAAACCCTAAACCCTAAACCCTAAACCCTAAACCCTAAACCCTAAACCCTAAACCCTAAACCCTTAACGGGCCCCACAGCCTTGGATGAGGCCCAGATGTGGGCAGGTGGCACGGGGGAGGACGGTGCTGAAGCCGAGGAAAGAACACCTGCACCACTACTTCTTGCAGAGCGAGGAGGATCGGGCTGCTGGCTGTGTTGACACAGAAGAGTAACTGGGTTTAGGGTTTAGGGTTTAGGGTTTAGGGTTTAGGGTTAAGGGTTAGGGGTTAAGGGTTTAGGGTTAAGGGTCTAGGGGAACTTCATCATCTTGTATCCTGCCCCGATTTCTATTCTTCGGTGTGTGCCCGAACAGTGTGCAGCCGTTGGAGAGAGAGAGAGAGAGAGTCACATATGAAAGCCGCACTCAGCGTGTGGCGGTTGCGTTCGTCTGCACGACGACCATGCCACCTTCCTCATCCATCCTCAGTCTTCGTTGAGGGTAGCCCAGTAGTCTGGGCTACCAAGTCGTTAAGGGTTGAAGGCCGTCATGGGTTAGGGCAGCACTGCATGGTATGCGCCTGCCTGCGCCGCCTTTGTAGCCCTCTTCGGCGGGCAGAGACCTGATGCAGTCCGAGGATACACTAAACCCCAAACCCCCAAAAACCCAAAGCATTAACTATAACCTCAACACTCCCTAAAGCCCCAAACCCTATACAGCACCCAAACCCAAACCCTCTCAAGCTTGTGAACTCTAAACCCTTTATGGCCATGAAGGGGGAACCCCCCCCCCCCCCACTTCCCAAACCCCTACACATTGCTGCTCGAGCCGACATTTGTTTTAACAGCGCCGGCGCTAAGAAAACTGCTTCGCGGCAGGCGTGACCCAAGCTCTGCTTGGCAGAGTGGTCTCATGTGCCTGGGAAGGAAAGATCGAGAAAATCCTGAGATTATTTTGCAGAATAACAGACCCGCGCATCCTCTGGCGCTTGTCATGGGACATGCCTGCCAACCCATTCTCGGACACGTGCCCAACCGTTTCTCTTCTTCATCTCCTCATCTCTCCCAAGAACCTTCAGCGCTGTTTCTCGCCAGAGTTCTGGAAGCGACCACTGCACATTCAAACACTCCGCAAGTCCTCGGATGAGTTGCAGCGCCCTGCATGTCAGGACCCACTCTGGAGGAAAGTACGTGACGTCATTCATGACATTCCGGGGTGAAAGCTCGTAGGCACTGTAGTTTCCGGGCAGCTCACTTCTAGACCAGTCCAAGACGAACATCCCAAGTGCAACTGGACAGTACTCATGGGCGGTTTCGGAGAATTTGAGACCCATGCGATGTCCGAGCACGGTTCCTGCCTCATACTCCTCACGAGTATCTTGGCAGTCTGCAATCATCACCACCAGCTCCGCAAACTCCCTTCGGAATTTGTAGCCGATGCGCTTCATCTGCCCAAAGTCAATCAGTGCAACGGTTCCGTCCGGTTTCACGAAGACATTCCCGGGATGAGGGTCTGCATGAAAAAAGCCTTCCTTCATGTAGGGGATGTAAGGGGTAGATAAGGGGTCCCCATTTACGAGACTCTACTTGAAACTCCCCTTAGAGAGGAATCAGGAACCCATGTTACCTATCGGTGCTTTCCGTCCTGTGTACGCCCGAGTTTAGTTTCTTAAATAGCCCCAAACCCCCTAAACCCTAAACCCTACACCCTAAACCCTAAACCCTAAACCCCTCCCCGCTCCCCCCTCCCCCCCCCTCGTCCTCCAGGATCATCGTCCCGAAGGCATCGGTCAGTGAGGCCAAGATCTTGCGCCCAGCCCGAAGCGTCTTCGCGTCGGGCTTCCCCTCAAACGCCGAGACCTTCTTGGCGATCCTTGTGAGGAGGGTTTTTATGTAAAACCCCCCTGGTGCAAAGAGGTGTTTATAAAAACCCTATAAATTTCCTCAAACACCGAGACCTTCTTGGCGATCCTTGCGAGGCAGGATTTCGAAATTTTTGGGGGCTCCCGAGATAAGGTCGGACGGTTTGCTCTCTGAGAGAGTCTGCCCTTTTTGCAGGGTGCAAGGGTCCTGTTGGCAACCCAGAAACAACACGGGCGCAACAACAATGCAGGTCAGTTCACAGGTCAGCCTATGCTTCCTAAAGCCATCTGCGGGTATTGGGGTTCGCAGACTGCAGTAATGAAGTTCACTGTTTGTCTTTGCATTTCGGCACCTGACGAAAAGCATGTAGCAACTGGGCTCTGAGATTCATGTAGATGTTGCTGCTCAAGGGCCTCAATCTAGGCTGAGCTTGATGGCAATTGAGAGCAACTCGAGGTCAGGACAAGTAATCCAGAACCATGAACGCAAGGGTATGTACTTCCCATCTGAAAGGGTCCGAGCGGCTGAGAAAGAGACAGGCCAGGGACAAAGTCCATGCAGAGCACCCGGCTTGACACAAGGCCAGGGATACTCCTTGGCACCACAATGGGCGCCTTCCTCCCATTCTTCAGCATGGCGTCTGCAACACGATCCATGGCGGAGGCCTCGCGGAAGAAGTCGAACTCCTCCTTGAGCTGCGCCTCGAGCTCCGTGAAGACTGCGTAGTAGTCCACGGGAAAGACGCCCCGCAACCTGGCTCATGGTTGGGATAACAATGAAATTTTGATTGTCTATTCCTTATAGGGTTTAAGTACCCTTAAAGATGTAAAATGGTACCCAAGTATAATAAAGCAGCTGCTGCGTCAGGGACTTGATGACGGAGATGTCATCCAGGAGCTGCTCTTCAACGTGAGGTCGCTGCACCTTGATGGCCACTTCTCTGCCACTCTTCCTTATCTTCTCCAATAACCCAGGGAAAAAAGGTTAAACTTTATTCTTCCTACTAAATAAGGAAACCCAAAAAGTTTATAAACTTTAGTTCTTCCTACTAAATTAGGAAACCCAAAAAGTTTATAAAGTTCAGCTGTGGTGAGAGGTGAGTTTCAAAGTTGCCCGGTGCACCTGGGCAATGGAGGCGCTCCCCAAGGGCTCGGGGTCCACATGCTCAAAGACGTCCTCGATCTGGTACCTTGCTGTTTCTTCTTTGGGGTTTAGGGTTTAGGGTTTAGGGTTTAGGGTTTAGGGTTTAGGGTTTGGGGCTTTACGAAAACAGGGACCCCTAAAAAAAGGACCGCCGGATAGTCGGGTTCCCTTCTGATAAGGGCCTTAATAAGGTACCCACAAGTTCGGAAACCACCAGAAATGTGGAAGCCCCCTCTTAACCAAAGAACATCTAGGCGCAATCTTGGTGTGGTCAATTTCTTGTTTGAATACAGCAGCGAAACAAGGGAAGTCAGCTATCGAAGCTCTATATCAGTATGGTCCAGGGCGCCCCTCGAGAAGTTCCTTTTCAATGACCTGGCGCACGACTTCGAAAGAGAGCGGGTTGACAGACTCCACTAAGAAGGTGAGTTCCTTGGAGTACTCGCTTGGAAACAGGTCGACCCGCGTGGCAATCAACTGCCCAACCTTGACATAGAAGCCGTTCATTTCTTGAATGAACTCTGCCAAAGTGGAGGCCCCCTTCTTGTGCATCACACTCCACTCCTTACTTCTTCAATAACCAAGGGGAAAGAAAGGTTAAACTTTATTCCTCCTACTGAATAGGGAAACCCAAAAAGTTTAAAGTTCAACTATTGGCTAAGTAAGATTCATTTGCAAGGCTGCCATCTGGGTCCCATTTCTGTCCAGCAGACTCCGCCGACTCTGTTGCGAGGTATAAGGGGATATATGGTGCCAGCCATTGCCTTTTTGGTAGGTTTGGGGGCCCTATAAAGATTCATTTAAACCTTTATGGCTTTTTAAGGGTTATGCCGGGGATTAAGGAATTCAGGGCAAAAAAAAAAAGAACAGAAAAAGCCGGTGTTCAAACCTGCCCCTAGTTGCGCCGCCGAGGCGTAGCCCCGAATACTCCGCAAGGCGAGCTCCATCTTGGAGGGGGGCTCCCCGATGGAGTCCTCGAGGACTTCCGCGCCCTCCATGAGGCTCTCCTCCCTTGTGTCCTCGTTCTTTTTGTTGAATTTCCCTAAACAACTTGTTGAACGCTAAACCCTAAACCCTAAACCCGTTCTTAAGAAACCCTAAACCCTAAACCCTAAACCCTAAACCCTCTTTGAGAACCCTAAACCCTAGAAACCCTCAACCCCAAACCCTAAGACTCCTTGGGCTCCTTGATCTCCCTGATCTCCAGAGAGCTCTCTGCTTTCTGGAGCTCCTGGGACCTTTAGTAGCTGAGCTTATAAGCCCCAACAAACATGCACACTTTTGTTTAGGGTTTAGGGTTTAGGGTTTAGGGTTTAGGGTTTAGGGTTTAGGGTTTAGGGTTTAGGGTTTAGGGTTATCCCAAAAGGTGTAAAGTGTACTCACTCAGCGACTAAGAGACCCAAGTGCCCTTGATCTCGCTTTGGCCCTCGCCTTGCGGCACTGCTGCCGGATGTGGCACATGGAAGGCAGCAGGAGCATCATGCGCACTGCGCCAAACTGAGCCTCACTTTTCCGTCCCCGTGGAGGGGGCAATGCCCGGCTCTGGGCATGTTGGACGTTCAAGCTCGGAGTGGAAGGAGGCGATGAACATGACCTAACTGTCCGAACTCCGTACATTGCGGAGCTGAGCGTCGTCCCCTGCTACGAGCTTCCACTACCCTGACCAAATGAAGGCGGCCAGAAAACCATGCACAACGGCACAAGGATGCAGATCCCGGTGGATTCCCTCCCACGGCCCAGGGCCCACCACCAACAGCAACTACCAACACCTACTGCTCCTACAGTACTGCTCCTGTTGCTGTTGCTGCTGCTCTTCTGTTGTTCTTGGTGGTGGTGGTTGGTTGTGAGTTGATGTTTGTTGGTTCTTTCTTGCTTGCTTGGCTGGAAGGTTTCTTTGTTGGTTGGTTGGTTGGCTGGCTGGCTGGTTGTTCGGTGCTTGGTGTTTGCTGTTGGTTGTTGCTGTTTGTTGCTGCGGTGTTTCTTCCTTGTGACATCGTCGTTGTTGTCATGGGTGCTGTTGCTCTTGGTGGTGCCGGCTTCTGGCGTGTGCGGTGCTGTTCTTGTCTTCATTGTAGCGGTCAGCATGTCTTGCTGTTCTCTCTGTTGCTCTGAATCTGGCAGCCGCGCCTCAAGCCGCTGCCTGAGCTCTCGCACTGGGTCCATACTTCGGAGCTCTCTGTCGTGAGCCGTCTTTACCCGAAACCCTAAACCCTAAACCCTAAGCCCTAAGCCCTAAGCCCTAAATCCCTAAACCTAGACCCGGCTTCTTGTGAGTGTTTGAGGTGGGCTTCGAGCCCCGTGAATCGTCAGAAGAAGAGCGCCATATGTGACTCCCGGTTTAAAGTGAGCCCTCCTGGGAGTGGCTTAGGGTTTAGGGCCTAGGGGTGTTCGGGGCATCGGAATTTCTAGGAGAAATCTGGCACTCCGTGGTTGATCTTTTACTCACCTAAACCCTAAACCCTGAACCCTTTACCCCTAAACCCTAAACCCTAACCCTAAACCCTAAACCCTAAGCCCTGAACCCTCAACCCTAAACCGAGGAACGCACTGCAACACGGCCGCCACAAGGCCCCCCTTGAGATCGAGCTTCGCAGCTTTTTGCGCCTCAAGTCGGCTCAGGCCCCCCTCCCCTTTCCAAAACCACTACAGAACATTGGTGAGGCTCAACTGCTGTGAGCACGGCCTGGGATGCATTACACGAGCCGAAGAATCTAAGCTTGAACCGAAACCCTAAACCTTAACCGAGGCACTCAACCCTCAAACCTTCAACAAACCCCCCCCTCCCACCCTCCCCCTGCCCCCCCTTCCCCCCCCACCCCCCCTACCCCTGATGGGCTGGCACCCTACGATTCTTGAACCCCACACCCAAAAAACCCTAAACCCCAAAGCGTGAACCTTGAGCCCTAAGCCCTCAATCCTAAACTAACCCTCAACCCTAAACCCCAAACCATAAACCATAAACCCGGAACCCTAAACCCTAAACCCTAAACCCAACCCTTATTGCTTGGGGCCCAGCAACTTGGGCGCTGCGGAATCACCATGCTCACGCGGATGCGCTGGGCCGGGCCGAGGCGGGTCGCGTAGCGTTAAAATTAGCGATGCTGTAGCAGGAAAAGGCTCTTATAGGATGTAACTTCAGCTAAGTTCTAGAGATACCTGTGCGTCCATCACATAAAAAGCGCTGTCGCGCCGGCGCCACCCCGTCGTCGCGCTGATGTCTAGACCCCTCCAGCTGGGCTAAAAAAAACAAACGCACATATCTTTGGAACTTAGATATCATGTACCTCATAGAAGGCACCCGCTCAGGGCTGAAGAATGCACACAAGCGCGAGAAGGTGTGAGACCCTCAACCACAACCGAAGCTATCCGAAACCTTAAACCTAAACCCCAAACCCCAAACCCCAAACCCTAAACCCTAAACCCTAAACCCTAAACCCTAAACCCTAAACCCTAAACCCTGCTCTCCGAAGTCTCCCCGCAGTCCTCTGTTGATTCTCAAGTACCGAAGAGCCCCGCCTCAGCCAGAAGCGGCTTCAGATGTCCTGAAACAGAGAGGGTTTAGGGTTTAGGGTTTAGGGTTTAGGGTTAGGGTTTAGGGTTAGGGTTTAGGTTCAACCAAGGATAGTGAAGCTGGGGCACATGACCAGTCATGGCCATACAGCGCAGCAAACATGCCTTTTGTGTCCATCCGCCACGCCATGGACGGTTGCCGAGACACAGGTCAAGTCTGCGAAGTCAAGGCGACTTAACAACGATACCTCAACAGGTGACAGGATGTGTTAAGCTGGATATTGCTGAATCCTTCTTGGAAACAGAAGGACACCTCGCCAGACGTTGAAGTGCATCCAGGAAGCGGGCAACTTGAAACTGGCAGCCCCTGTCAGAGGTCGGGGGCTTGGGCGTTCATCGACTGTACAATGGCAGTTCCCACGAGCTCTCGATCTCAGTATTCGCTGCGCCTAGCTGCGCTCCACGCAGTTCACTAAGTTAGAATAGCTCTTGTGTGGAGCTCTTGTTCATCTGGCCATTGGACAGAACTTGGCCTTTCGCAGGATTTAGGGAACTTTCAAAGGCCGAAATCGATTTCAAAGATGCACTTTGCACATGCTTTGCACATGGTGCAACTGTACTTGTGTCGAATTGCTGTGTTGGTCTGTGCCAGGGTTTGTGCCTGGCAGGCCCCGAAGGACCAAAGGAAAGCCGAAGCATGTCCAGTAGGACTTCAAATGGAGTCAATTAAATCTCTTTTAAATGGTTTTACGGTTTTTGGTAGAGATTGCAGGCATTAGAGCCAAGTGAGCCATCGTCTACAGCTTGTGATTGGCAAAGTGTTGGCATCCTAAGCCACGCGAGTCAACTCTAGACGACGGCTGAGGTGTAGAACCGTGCCAGCCCGACAATGTCTGTGAGGCCACGTCAGAGGCCTGAAGCTGTGCAATCTAAACCCTACACCCTACACCCTAAATCCTAAACCTTAAGTCAATCCCTAAACAACCCTGGGCTGCCACGTTCTCATATCAGCACTGTTAGCTGATACTAGCTCTGTCATAGGCTGAGACGTTTTTAAATGGTTCGGCAGATCGACTTGTTCTTCTGCCAAGGGCAAACAGAATCTCTCTGAATCTATGGGGGGGTTTACCAAAAAATTAGGGGACCCACTATATACCACCATCATCCACCATCATAGTATGGGATCCCCTCATAATCAGGGCCCAAGGACCCTGTGATTTCGGAAACCCCCATCTGAATCTTGGATGTGTCCAGTCTAAGTACCGGCACCTTTGTCTCTCAAGTCATCGGCTCGGCGACCAAATGCGCTCTTGACCGAGCATCCAAGGCTGATCAATCGTGCTAACATGACTGCTCTACTTACTGCAAACCGCATGTGTCTTTCAACGAGGCACCCTCGTTTGGCTGGCTCCCTCCCATCTCGAGCCAGGATGGGTCAGACCAGTTCCTATACTGAACTTGGAACACTAGCTAAAATTACAAATTCAGCTGTTTCTTAGGAATTAAAGTGCCCAGAGAAAAAGAAAAAGGTATTTCCAAGTGTCTCTAAGGTTCTGGGGCTCTTCGGATTCTTTGCTCTCTTTTCCTTCGAAGCGCTGCTTGCAAAGGTCACGGACCTCCTGCATCATCTCCCCAAGGAAGTCATCGGGATCACGAGGGCCTGTGGTCACTGACTTTATCCAAAGCGTCCCGTCGCTGTCATACATGAAGTCCCCGACATTGGAAACATCATCCTCATCCACCTCTGTGCCGTACTTGAGCGCATAAAGCTGCTTCACTTCTGCCAACTTCTGCTCAAGTCGCTCCACACGGCAGTCGCGGGGAACGCCAGTACCCTGGGTCACATTCCAGGCAGTGCCATCCTCATCATACTCCGTGTCCACATCGCGACCATACTTTTGGGAGTACATGTCCTTGACAGCCAACAGCATCTTCTCCAGCTTGTCCACGCGGCTGTCCGTGGGAATGCCTGTGCCGGTGGTCTGGATCCACGGAGTACCATCAGCATCGTACTGGACATCGTCATCCTCATCCACCTCTGTGCCGTACTTGAGCGCATAAAGCTGCTTCACTTCTGCCAACTTCTGCTCAAGTCGCTCCACACGGCAGTCGCGGGGAACGCCAGTACCCTGGGTCACATTCCAGGCAGTGCCATCCTCATCATACTCCGTGTCCACATCGCGACCATACTTTTGGGAGTACATGTCCTTGACAGCCCACAGCATCTTCTCCAGCTTGTCCACGCGGCTGTCCGTGGGAATGCCTGTGCCGGTGGTCTGGATCCACGGAGTACCATCAGCATCGTACTGGACATCGTCATCCTCATCCACCTCTGTGCCGTACTTGAGCGCATAAAGCTGCTTCACTTCTGCCAACTTCTGCTCAAGTCGCTCCACACGGCAGTCACGGGGAACGCCAGTACCCTGGGTCACATTCCAGGCAGTGCCATCCTCATCATACTCCGTGTCCACATCGCGACCATACTTTTGGGAGTACATGTCCTTGACAGCCAACAGCATCTTCTCCAGCTTGTCCACGCGGCTGTCCGTGGGAATGCCTGTGCCGGTGGTCTGGATCCACGGAGTACCATCAGCATCGTACGGGACATCGTCATCCTCATCCACCTCTGTGCCGTACTTGAGCGCATAAAGCTGCTTCACTTCTGCCAACTTCTGCTCAAGTCGCTCCACACGGCAGTCACGGGGAACGCCAGTACCCTGGGTCACATTCCAGGCAGTGCCATCCTCATCATACTGTGTCCACATCGCGACCATACTTTTGGGAGTACATGTCCTTGACAGCCAACAGCATCTTCTCCAGCTTGTCCACGCGGCTGTCCGTGGGAATGCCTGTGCCGGTGGTCTGGATCCACCATCAGCATCGTACTGGACATCGTCATCCTCATCCACCTCTGTGCCGTACTTGAGCGCATAAAGCTGCTTCACTTCTGCCAACTTCTGCTCAAGTCGCTCCACACGGCAGTCACGGGGAACGCCAGTACCCTGGGTCACATTCCAGGCAGTGCCATCCTCATCATACTCCGTGTCCACATCGCGACCATACTTTTGGGAGTACATGTCCTTGACAGCCAACAGCATCTTCTCCAGCTTGTCAACGCGGCTGTCCGTGGGAATGCCTGTGCCGGTGGTCTGGATCCACGGAGTACCATCAGCATCGTACTGGACATCGTCATCCTCATCCACCTCTGTGCCGTACTTGAGCGCATAAAGCTGCTTCACTTCTGCCAACTTCTGCTCAAGTCGCTCCACACGGCAGTCACGGGGAACGCCAGTACCCTGGGTCACATTCCAGGCAGTGCCATCCTCATCATACTCCGTGTCCACATCGCGACCATACTTTTGGCAGTACATGTCCTTGACAGCCAACAGCATCTTCTCCAGCTTGTCCACGCGGCTGTCCGTGGGAATGCCTGTGCCGGTGGTCTGGATCCACGGAGTACCATCAGCATCGTACTGGACATCGTCATCCTCATCCACCTCTGTGCCGTACTTGAGCGCATAAAGCTGCTTCACTTCTGCCAACTTCTGCTCAAGTCGCTCCACACGGCAGTCACGGGGAACGCCAGTACCCTGGGTCACATTCCAGGCAGTGCCATCCTCATCATACTCCGTGTCCACATCGCGACCATACTTTTGGGAGTACATGTCCTTGATAGCCCACAGCATCTTCTCCAGCTTGTCCACGCGGCTGTCCGTGGGAATGCCTGTGCCGGTGGTCTGGATCCACGGAGTACCATCAGCATCGTACTGGACATCGTCATCCTCATCCACCTCTGTGCCGTACTTGAGCGCATAAAGCTGCTTCACTTCTGCCAACTTCTGCTCAAGTCGCTCCACACGGCAGTCTCGGGGAACGCCAGTACCCTGGGTCACATTCCAGGCAGTGCCATCCTCATCATACTCCGTGTCCACATCGCGACCATACTTTTGGGAGTACATGTCCTTGACAGCCAACAGCATCTTCTCCAGCTTGTCCACGCGGCTGTCCGTGGGAATGCCTGTGCCGGTGGTCTGGATCCATGGAGTGCCATCAGCATCGTACTGGACATCGTCATCCTCATCCACCTCTGTGCCGTACTTGAGCGCATAAAGCTGCTTCACTTCTGCCAACTTTTGCTCAAGTCGCACCACACGGCAGTCACGGGGAACGCCAGTACCTTGGGTCACATTCCAGGCAGTGCCATCCTCATCATACTCAGTGTCCACATCGCGACCATACTTTTGGCAGTACATGTCCTTGACAGCCAACAGCATCTTCTCCAGCTTGTCCACGCGGCTGTCCATGGGAATGCCTGTGCCGGTGGTCTGGATCCACGGAGTACCATCAGCATCGTACTGGACATCGTCATCCTCATCCACCTCTGTGCCGTACTTGAGCGCATAAAGCTGCTTCACTTCTGCCAACTTCTGCTCAAGTCGCTCCACACGGCAGTCACGGGGAACGCCAGTACCTTGGGTCACATTCCAGGCAGTGCCATCCTCATCATACTCCGTGTCAACATCGCGACCATACTTCTGGGAGAACATGTCCTTGACAGCCAACAGCATCTTCTCCAGCTTGTCCACGCGGCTGTCCGTGGGAATGCCTGTGCCGGTGGTCTGGATCCACGGAGTACCATCAGCATCGTACTGGACATCGTCATCCTCATCCACCTCTGTGCCATACTTGAGAACGTAAAGCTGCTTCACTTCTGCCAACTGCTGCTCAAGTCGCTCCACACGGCAGTCACGGGGAACGCCAGTACCTTGGGTCACATTCCAGGCAGTGCCATCCTCATCATACTCCGTGTCAACATCGCGACCATACTTCTGGGAGAACATGTCCTTGACAGCCAACAGCATCTTCTCCAGCTTGTCCACGCGGCTGTCCGTGGGAATGCCTGTGCCGCTGGTCTGGACCCAGGGAGTACCATCAGCATCGTACTGGACATCGTCATCCTCATCCACCTCCGCACCATACTTGTCTGTGTAGAGTTGCTTCACTTCGGCCAACTTCTGCTGAAGGCTCTCCACACGGTGGTCACAGTCTAACAGCCCACCTTTTGGCCAGGAAGCGGCATGCATATCGTGCTCCACGTCATGGCCAGAGTGTTTGCGGAAGTAGAAGGCTTGAAAGCTGTCAGAGCTGTCAAAGCATTCTTCTTCATCTTCAGGAATTGACAGCTGCCTTGTAAGTAACGGGAAGTGCTCTTCGTCGAAAGGGTGTTCCGAGTACCCTATAGGAAGCCGGAACGGCTTGTGGTCCGGCGTTGCCGGGGCCGTGCTCGCCTGCGAGAGAGGCGTTGACGTAGAGGTAGCCTCTGCGTCCTTCTTCGTGGGGTCGGGGCTCGCGGGCTCATGACCGGCGAGCCCCGCAGTCGCTATCTGAAGCTCCAAGGCACGAGGAACAAACATTGGCATCTTGAGTTCGGACTCAAAGAAAGGGAATGCGGAGAGCGGAATGCAGGTGAGCTCGAGCTGAAAACGGCACTTCAGCCACAGCAGTTCGGGAGCTTTCGGCTCAAGGCAAGAGCCCATACAAACAAACATACATACGTACATACATACATGCATGCATGCATATAGACATAGATATAGACATAGATATAGATATAGGTATAGATATAGATATAGATATAGGTATAGGTATAGGTATGGATGTAGATATAGATATAGATATAACTATAACTGTAACTAGAACTGTACACAGCTTGAAAACTCACGTACGTACATACATACATCGTATATATGTATCTATCTATGTATAGATGTGGCCATTTATCCATGTGTTACCGTTTATAAGGCAAGCTGAGCCGGAGTGCCTCTGTGTGCGGACCACCGAGATGACCGGAATCGGCGCAGCAAGGAGCCTCACCATGGTCTCCCGGAAACTTCAGGGCCTGGGAGAGTGCATCGGATGGCCGATTCGGGGGTTTCCGAAACATAGGGGTTTAGGGTTTAGGGTTTAGGGTTTAGGGTTTAGGGTTTAGGGTTTAGGGTTTAGGGTTTAGGGTTTAGGGGGACCCTGAAAGTAGAGGCTTGCTGCGTGAAGGGCTCTTTGCTCAGACGCAAAGTGAAGCCGCGGCCATGCCACGTTGCACGACACTCGGCCTGCAAACGAGGCCCTGCCCAATGTTCAGAGAAAGACATAAGAAAACAAGATCATGGCTCTTGCTACAGGGAACGCCCCACGCCTTCAAAGGTTTCCGACAACAAGCGCTAAGGCAACACAACTGCGGGAAGCTTGGTGCTTGTGCAGTCATGCGAGAGCGGCAACTTGTGGGAAGGTGGCCCCCGAGGCATCCCGAGCTTCCACTGGCAAGCGAAAGAGCAGCGCAGGTCGAGCCCGCGGCTTGCGACATCTGCTCCTGACATCACATATCCGACAAGAAGGATGTGAAAAACGAGAGAGAGAGAGGGAGAGAGAGAGGGAGAGAGACAGGGAGAGAGAGAGGGAGAGAGAGAGGGAGAGAGAGAGGGAGAGGGGGAGAGGGAGAGTGAGAGGAAGAGAGGGAGAGAAGGAGATTGAGGAGACGCGAGCAGCCCACAGTCATGATGGCAAGCCCGCACGGGGATGCAGGGCTTGCTCAGCGTCACTTGCATTTATTGCCAAATGACCGCGCGCCTCGGTTTACCAGCCTCACTCTTTCGAAGACCAAGTGAAGGAAGAGCAGCATCGTCCTATCGCATGTGGACGATATGGAAACATTAATGACAAGGAATGGTTTTGAAGGAGTGGAATCATTTATGAAGGGAGAGAAACTGAAACCAAAAACCGAAGGACCAAAGACAACCACAGTAGGAAGCCCCTAATGGAATTTTTGCGCCACATAAGAATGATTGACTTGTGTTTGAACTGAAAAGGAGCCTCTCCCCAGAAGCTTCCCTGTCCAGCAGACAATGGAAAGGCGTTTCGTGCCAAGAAAGGGGCCCAAGCATTCCCGACACACGGACCGCCGATACTAACCGCGATGATGTCAATAGTGTAGACGAAGATGAGATGTAGATGACGAAATCAGGAGTGGCAAATGCAGGAGCACAAAGGAACCACAGAATTAGTGTCGCCACAAGTCTGGCTGAAGAAACAACTTGCCAAACCTCTGAAAAGCTCAATCATCAACGCGTCAGCATTTAGGCCTTGAGCTGTTCACGCGGTCCTACTACTTACCTGCTTAGCACCCCGACTTGACGAATGTCGGTACGGAACCAGACTACAAACTTAGAGCCTCCAGCAAAAGTTCGAACTGAATTAATTGGGTTTGACGAAACCCAACGTCTTAAACCTGAACCCTATAGGCCCTGCACGGTAAAACCTGAACGGTAAGCAGCCCTCGCGGAACGCCCGGCATCGAAACAGGATTTTGGAGTCAAACTGCGCGCCTCCCTAGTCGCGTTTTCGTGCTTATGACCCTGGGACCCACAAGCGAACCGTACGATACCATCGCATCTCATTCAAGGGTTTCCTCCCAAAAATCCTCCACTTGTGAGGATCGTCTAGGCATCAGGCTAGGGTTTTTAAGGTTTTGGGTTTAGTAATTTAGGGTTGAGGTTTAGGGTTGAGGGTTGAGGGTTGAGGAGGAGGTCCCAACCTCCCCGCAGCCCAACCCCCACCAAAAAATTGAGCCCAAGCAGGAGGGGGCCTCAGGAAGCGGGCAGGCTGGAGCATGCGGAGAAGGAGAAGCTCCACAAGCAAAGCCCGACGACCTGATGAGTGGAGAGACACCTAAGCTGGAGGCTCCAGCCTCCCCAAAACCAGTGGTTCTGAAGAACCCTCACGTGATGAACCTAGGGCCCCTCCAAGAAGTGGCATCTGGAAGTGGGCAAGAGAGAGCCCCGACGGATGGGCAGCCTCCGAAGGGAAAGGGCGGCCCTACCAAAGGGCGAGGCAAAGGAGAGTATCTGCTAGAACGCAGAACGGAAGCCCAGAGGAACAAACTTCATTGAGCGTTGATCTTTGCAATGGTGGGTGCTGTCTTTCTACAATGGTGGCTATGAATTGCGGCATTGTGGTGGAAGTTTTGCTTTTCTGGCTTATGGACGAATCCGTCAGTGCATGTTACAAAAAACATTTTGCGTTTATGACTATGCGGGCTGCCATGATGGGCACCGGGATGCCACATTGACCTCCTCGTGTCCTGAGCCCGCGGGAATGTTTCACCCGTTTGTTTGGTCGGATCTGGTCTTGGTTTCTGCGGTTCGTGTTTGGTTTTTTGGTTTTTGCCTGCGCGTTTTGGCTCGCTACCGACTCGTTTCACTGATTTGGCAAAAGACCTGCCTACTGGGCTGCTGACGCAGTAAAGAGGCGACCGTTCAAAAGAAACAGCACCATTCCGTGATCAGCGGATAACAGGCAGGTTCAGCGGCACCGGGCACAGCGGAGTGCACACGAGTGCCGCACGATCAAGTTGGGCGTACACCGCGTCAACCCGTGCAGCGCACGCACCTGCAGCAGCAGGCGGCACAAGTTCACAACTGCTGCGGCAGAGGGAACGACTCGACAACAGCGATGTGAGTCCTTGAGTAGCGGGCGGACAGACCCCGACCAGAACTGGAACAGCTGAGATGGTACACCCAAAACAGCTCAACAGGCCATGGCTCAAGCGGAGAGCAAACAAGAACAGAAAAAAAACCCAAAGTTCACAACCGACCTGCGAGCCAAGGCTGTCGTACATGCTATGCCGTTGCGTGCAGGCAGTTTAACCTGTTTAAACCCCATTGTACAAGTCGTACATGCACGCTTTTCCCATTTTGAGAGTGGTTTTGTGTTGCGTTGTGTCGTGCTGTGTCGTGTCGTGACGTGTCGTGTTGGCGTGTGCGTGAATGTGAAATGTGAAATGTGAAATGTGAAATGTGAAATGTGAAATGTGAAATGTGAAATGTGAAATGTGAAATGTGAAATGTGAATGTGAATGTGAGTGTGTGTGTGTGTGTGTGTCTCTCTGTGTGTGTCTCTCTGTGTGTGTGTGTGTGTGTGTCTCTGTGTGTCTGTGTCTGTGTCTCTCTGTGTCTGTGTCTGTGTCTGTGTCTGTGTCTGTGTCTGTGTCTGTGTCTGTGTCTCTGTCTGTGTCTGTGTCTGTGTCTGTGTCTGTGTCTGTGTCTGTGTCTGTGTCTGTGGGGGGTCTGTCTGTGTGTCTGTGTCTCTGTGTCTCTGTGTCTCTGTGTCTCTGTGTCTCTGTGTCTCTGTGTCTCTGTGAGTCTGTGTCTGTGTCTGTGTCTGAGTGTCTGTTGTTCCGGTGGGGGGAGGGGGGCTTTGGCATTCTTGGGCTCCAAGTGCTCAAAAAGCCAAGGCTTTGGAGAAGTTTGGGATGCGGCCCGCGGTTGGAGCTTCTGGGCCCAAGCCCTCCCCGGCCTCCGTACCCAAGAGCAACTTTTTGTGCAGTGTTCTGATCTTGTCCATTCGGCCATTTTTTTGGGGGGATGGCTTAGGGATTAGGGTCTAGGATGGTTAAGGCGGCTAAGGCACTTGGCAAAAATGGCTGACAGCGCGAGTCTCGCGACAAGCTGCAGTGCTTTCTGATGACCATGCGAACCACCGGCGTTGAGTCGGCTGCCATTACTCGTACGTGTCAAGGTAAACCTGGTGCCAATCGGGCCACACGGATGAAACCCTTGGGAAATCGCCGGGCCAGAGTCTTTCTTGTCTTAGAACATCTGAGAACTTCGAAGCATGAGTTACTTGCACTTGTCTCGGCCCAGCGACGCAATGGCTTGAGGCATTCGCTGGAAATTTGGGCCAGCCCCGAAGTAAACGATATTTTCAAAAACTTTGCCACACGAGTGTCAGGAATGAATCCTGCCTGGCCCGCTAGTCTGTGACACAAGATGAGGACGAGGCCATTGTGAAACGGAAATCATGAACGCACTCTTCCACCTCACTGTCGATCCCCGGCTTTCACTTCTGATGTGCGAGCCTTGCACGCCTTGTGCATCTCGTAGGCGAGCTTCAGGAGGACCCCCCCGCCCGCCTGACCCACGCCAACGATGATCGACCAGCCCAGGCCACCACCTGGTCAGGATTTAGGGTTTAGGTTTAGGGGTTTAGGGTAGCCCAAGCCCTCACCTTGTAGCTCGCTCAGAGTGGCCATGAGGTAGTAGGTCAATTGAAAGACATCCTCCCCGGCAAAGTGAACAGCCTCCAAGAACCTCACATGCGAGTCTCAAACAGTGAATACGACATCCGAACATGTTAGACCTGTTGGTATCACTCGCTCAGTATGTGCACGATGAGACGAACTGCTCCCTGGAAACAGGCCGCCCTGGACGGGAAGGGCGGGTCAAAATCGAACCCGCGGGCCGCTTAAGCCGACCGAGTTGCGTGCACACCACCTGTGTTTGGCTCATGTCACTCCCTTCAAGCTCTGACTTTAATAAGCCTAGACCCTAAACCCTAAACCGTTTCGACGGCCAGCCTGCCAGCCCTCCCGGTTGGCCCGAGGCGGATGATGCGAAGCATTACATAGGGCCTGAGGGGGCTCTGAACAGGAACCAAACACTGTCCCCTAAACCGCAAACTCCCTGAAACCCGTAAACCTCCACCACAATCCCGTAATGTAGCATGCGCACTTGCACGTTTACCTCCAGCAGAGCAGCCAGCGAAATCTCCGGTTGTTGCGGTGATTAGGAAGGACACAGCCATGCTGACCCAAGACGTAGATGGCCAACTCGACGAGGAAGAGGGCGACACTGGCAACTGTCGTTCCTAACAGGATGTCCCTCACCTGAAGTCAACCAAGCAGGCTTTTGGCTCATACCCTAAACCCTTAAATCCTTTCCCTAAACCCGAAACCCTTAAAACCTAAACCCTTAACCCCTAAACCCTATAGTTCAAATGTGCTGGAAACCTTGACAACCGATCAAACATTCAGATCAGTGGCAAAGCCACCATCATTGGTGAAGTCAAGATCACCGGTAGCGTACGCACCGGCCCATCCCACAACATCAAGAACGCAGTCAATGGCCTCAATGCTTTAGAGTTTACGGTTTAGAGGGATGTTAGGATGTTTAGGGTTTAAGGATTAGGGTTCGGGGCTTGGGGGATTTAGGACAATGGCCTCGACAAACAAGAAGCCTCCTTCCGGCTCTACATCAAGGCTCCACTTCCTTGTCTGGCCCCCACGAAAAGGGTAAATCGTTAGGGTTTAGGGTTTTGGCTTGAGGGTTTTATGTTGGAAGCCCAAGTAATTATCGGCCACCCTAGACCCTGAACCTATGGGAGGGTGGCCATCGTGATCACTGACAAGCAGGCCATTGGGTTTTTCCAAAAACTGCATCTCCCCCTATGAGAAACGCCACCAAGCATCGTGACTAGCCAAAAAGTTCCACACACGAAAGCTGCAAACGACGCGATGAGTAGCGACATCTCAACGGACACAATGAAAGCCTGACCATCTTCTGGAGGCCTCGGACAAATAAAAGTGATGTCTGGCGTTTGGTTTGGGATCTGTCTTTGATACCCCTGGGTAGGGTTTAGGGTGCTGGGTTTTGGGTTTACGATGGTTTACGGTTTGGGCTTTGGTACGGATTTAGCGAAAAAAAACCGAACAAGGCGCCGGATTTCCATTGCCCGGAACTCGAGCGCATGATAGGTCACTGCCAGACGTCGGCCGCCAGTGTCCTTTAGGGCTTGGAGTTGATGGTTTTGGGAGCTCTTGGGTGTGGAGTTTCAGATTTGGGGGTTTAGGCTTTTGTAGCTTGGATCCATGAGCGAAATGCGACGGCACAACCCTGAAAGTCAAACCTCTCAAACACCAAAGCCCTAAGTCGTTTTTGGCTGTGTAATCCCAACGCTGTCCAACCTTCAAACAAACTAAATCCTAATTAAACCCTTAAACTCCAAACCTCAAACCCAGACCCTAAACCCGAAAACCTCAACGTCCCCAGCTTCGAACCGTAATCAAGGGCTAAGTCCTTGCTCACACTGCTCAGCACGTGAAGAAAGCAAAGTGAGCACCCAGGCTGCTCACTCACTTCGAACCAGAAGCGCGCCTGGCAGGGACGAACCCTAAACCCTAGGTAGGACGCGGTGATTTGGCCGTGCCGCATTTTGTTGGGCATGTTCACAAGCAATGTCAGCCCCAAACCCTTAACCCAATGAGGTTTTAGGGTTCTTTTTGAGTGCTTGGACCTCATCGGCCCTAAGCCCTAAACCCTAAACCTCTTCCACGACCCCGATGGATGGCACAGAAGAGAAAGACCTGAATTGCTATATTTTTAACCGAATCAGAAACCCATGGGGGGGTCATGGATCATTGAGCTGAGAGCTTGGGTTTGGGGGTTTCGGGTTTGGAACTCAGGGAGTGACACTATAGTTTTGTAACCTTCGCACCCAAAAAGCAGACAGGTTTAGGGCGTGTAGGATATAATTAGTGCGTTTGGGTCT
This sequence comes from Symbiodinium natans, assembly GCA_905221605.1. Classification (NCBI taxonomy): domain Eukaryota; class Dinophyceae; order Suessiales; family Symbiodiniaceae; genus Symbiodinium; species Symbiodinium natans. The sequence goes on from CAJNDS010002537.1 coordinate 67,571, forward strand.
ATAGGGCTGCAGGGGCTCACCTGTAAGCAGTTTGCCTGGGTGGTGGGTTTTGCATGTTTGAGACGCAGAAAACGCAGTGGTATTTACTGTGATTTTGCAAATGAAGCCTAATGAAAAATTGTTGGGCTGAGCGGCTTTCTGCACGAACCAATTAGTTTGTTGACCGCGGGCGCTTTGACACTTTCGCAACCTTTCCAAGTGCAGCCATCATGTTGACATCATCAGGCAAGTTGTACCGACACAAAAAGGAGTGGATGTGGGCGTGTACGTTCGGGATCAAGCAACTTAGTTTTTCCTGAAAAAGCTTAGCCCAAAAACTCACTCAATCCACGTCCTTTGCACAAATCCCTGTAAATACCAATACATTTGTTCTGGTGAGTGTTGAAAGCGCCTGACGGCCTGCAACACGAAACCGTAGACCATAAACTAAAGCCTTGCCACAGAGCCAAGATGCCCCGCATCACAGACCAAACGCTAGCATGCCCCCCCCCCCCAAAACGTCAACCCCCTCAAGCAAATGATCCTCTGAAAGCCACCGCCCCACCCAGGCAACTACCAACACGCCTGGCTGTAGGGTTGTTTGGGTGTAGTCGTTTGGGGTCTAGTGTGTCTAAGGTTCAGGGTTTATAGGGTGTTTCGGTTGTCTTGGGTTTAGGGTTCCCTGCCTTGCCCAATGTGTCGGACGCGGAGAGCACGATGGAGTCTGTAAGATTCTCGGTGAGGGCCGTCGAATCGCCTTACTGGGCCGCTGAACTATGGAAAGAAAGGGGGAATCTGTTCCTGAAGCCCCAGAACCAAAAACCCTAAAACCTTAACGCCTAAACCGTTGCTAAACCCTAGACCTACAGTCTTCCCGAAGTTTAGACGCTAGCCGCTAGCCAACTAGCCAACTAACGTACGTAAACTAAGTTGCTGGAATCTCTGGAGCTGGAAATCCAGACCTGCGCAATGTCCATCTCTAGCTGACCTGGAAGAGCCCGTGCTTCACATATGGTTTAGCGTTTAGGTTTTAGGATTTTAGGGTTTTAGGTTTGAGGCTAGGGTGTGCAGCAAGGTTGAGGGATGGGATGGTGTTAGGGCGGTTTAAGATTTAGGGGTTTAGGCCACAAGCTCACCTTCCAGCAGTTCATGCTCCACGTAGGCCACAGACCCATAAACATACACAGCAGGGTCATACCTTGGTTGGTTTTAACTGTCAACAGTCAAAAAAGTTTAGTTTAGGGTTTCGGGTTTAGGGATGCTCAGGGCTTGTGGGTCCTAACCCCACACATAACCCTAAACCTTGTTTTGAACATACTCAGTACGCGAGGCACTCGCAATTGACTGCACAGCACGGAAGTGTCGAGAGGGGCTCTAGGGGTGCTGGAGCAACAGGGACAGACCGTGGGTTTGGTTTCTCAGATAAACTTATTCGATAAGCGCAACTTCAGATAGCTAATAAACAATACCCAGAATTTGAATCGCAATTTTTATCAGAATATTTCTACTTCTTACGCCGGATGCTGAAATATTATGCTTCTCGTTAACTGCGGTCGTGGACACATCGCAAAGAACTGTTGGCAACCCCAAGGCGAAGGGCCAGAAAGATGACAAGGGAGGAAAAAGTAACAAGGGTGGCAAAGGCAATCCCAGATCATCTCCTTCTTCATCGCCGATAATTTGTCACAAAAGTGTGGGCAATCAGGACTCATCGCGCGAAATTGTCGCGCGGGGCGGTTCTGCGAGAAGCCTTGAGTCCGAAGATGGCGAGGGCAATGGGTCTCACATCAACGCTGACGTGGTCTCATGACGATGAGTTCCAGCGTAGGAGCACAAGGTCTTTCGCGCGGTAGTTTATCACTGCTGTTGTATTCAGTCTCCAGTGTTGTTGACTGTTTTCGGCAAGCGCCTTGTAGACTCTGGTAGACTCTGGTGCCACATGCCATAGTCTTAGCCAGAAGGCTTCGCAGTTCTATCATGTCGTTTGGTCTTGTCCTGGATTCACTCTGGAACTCAAAGCAGCAAACGGCGAGCGCGTCCCAACACATGGGATCGTTGATGTTGAGGCTTGGTTCAGTGGAGCCAAGTACACATTGACTAGGTGTGTCTTTGCTGACATAGAGTTCAATGTGCTTTCGCCGTATGTGTTGAGCACGCATGGTTGGTCGTGTTTTCTCGGAAACAAGGCACACCTGAAGAAGCGCAAAGCGCAAATCCCACTTTCAATGATTGAAAGAGGCTGGTGGGCATTTGGCCAATTACCTCAGGTTCCTTTTGAAGATGCGTTGGTTTTGATGGAACTAGGCTCTGTGAAGTCGGCATCTACTCAGAGGACTACGTGCTCAGGAGATGGAGCTCGGGAGGTGACAGCTGAAATTCGGAGGGTGGATCTACCTCCACGACCTATACTGAAGCGACCAGCTGGCAACTTGTCTTTTCTTTCGCGTACGTTTTCGTGCACCGTGAGCAAAGAGGTGAGTCAAGCTTCTTATGTGCTTGAAGGACCAGTGTCCACGATATCTGAAGGCGCTTCGCCGAGGAGAGTGCTGCACGTGGCCAGGAGAGAGAGCCGCAGGCAGTAGGCGAGGAGTACTCTCAAAGAACGGGCAGGATTCGGATGTGGAGATGCCGCGCATGCCGCATGGGGAGGTTGAAGCTAGCGATGAGCCAGAAGTGGAGTTGACTTCCACATCTTTGCGGAAGCATTTGTGACAGGGCCATTTTCCCTGACTCACGTCATGCCCCCAATGCTGCCGCACGCAGCGCCGCACGCCTGCCAGACGCCTGAAGCACAGTAGGGTTAGAGAGGTGCAGTGTGACTATGGTTTTCTTGCGAGTAGGCAGTTTTTGCTTTTAGCAGTGGTTCTTACAGGCATGCGTGTGTGGTGATGGGTCCGGATGCTACTCAAAACGCGCGAGCATTGAATCATGTCTGGACGGAGGTTGGCATGCTGGGGAAAGAAGTGGAAGTCGTGAGTGACAACGAGCCTGCCCTTGTTTCGATGCTCAGGTCAGCTGCCAAGCTGGACACATGCCCATTGAGTGGAATTTCGTTTCGTCCTACTCCTGCTGATCGTCCTCAAACAAAGGGTCTGGTAGAGAAGAGCGTGGACTTGATTAAGGTTCTTTTCGGTAACAACTGGATGTGTATAGAAGATCAAATTGGATCTCGCATGGCTCTCGGGGGTGAGCTGTTTGATTCTGCACTTCTTTACACTGTGAAGTGTTACAACCTCTTTCATGTGAAGCGAGGACATCAAAGCAGCGCTACTGACAAGATGAAGGGGTTGGGCGAGCAGGAAACGAAGAAACCGACAACGTATCCTTTTGGGGCTATTGGGGTGGAGCTCCTCCCCTCTTGTCACTGTGCCACCAAGCTGCCTTTCACAATGTAGCTACACCCGACGTGTGGGGAGTGAGGAGTCTCGGTAACACTGTTGCTTCCTTGGAAATGAGCGGTCACGGGCCAATCCCTTGTCAACGGCCCATGAATCCTTATTCGTTCTGCAGGATCAAATCAACCGGCAACAGGCAGCAGGCAGCATTCGAAGGTTCAGGTTGCCTTGTTTAAGAAGGACCAGTGATTAGTCCCTTCACTGCATGGCTCAGAGTCAGGTCTCGCAGGCGTGCCCCTCCCTGCAGAGGTCTCTTCCCATCTGCTGGGCCGACACACCCGGGCAAGGTCAGGTTTGTGTCCACCTTGCTTGCATTCAGTAGTCACCACTTGCTCAGTGGCGACACCCAAGCCCAGTCGACCTCTCACTTTGTGTTGATTGAGGGGTTTCGTGTGGGGGCCCATCGCCGCCCCGCGCGCGCGACGGAAAACGTTAGAACCGGTCATGAAGTGCGTGAAACCACCTCGTGTCTGAGCGAGGTATATAATGCGTGGTAGAGCGGCTGGGATTGGACCAGGTTGTGAGATGCCCACCTCGGCCTTGCTCCCCCGCTTTTGGATGCTGGGTGTGCTTTTCGATTCTGTTATTCACCAACACCGCGCAAGCACGGTGGTGTGAAGCACAGCCAGTAGCGGTGCCTTTGGGGCCTGGATGGCCCTGAAACATACTGGCCAAAGAGGACTTCGGGACTTGCTGCTTGCGGGCAGCATGCAGAGGAAGTGGAGCAGGACCTGTGCTGGGGGCTGCAGGCACAGGACCCCACCCCAAACTTGACCCTGTGAGGTGCTTTGGCCCAGTGGCCAGTGAGTAAGAACGAGAAAGCTGATCCCTGCCCTGCCCTGGTGAGTAAGAGCGAGAAAGCCGGGCAGGGCCCTGGGTTGCTGGCGCTTAGGTTAGTAAGAGCGAGAACGCCTAGGCCTGCTCTGCAGGTTGGCGGGGGGTCGGGCATCTCACTGTTCTGTGTCTCAGGTTGCTAGGCTTTGGCTTCCTGGTCAGGCCTGTTTGACATCCGTGCGCCTAGTACTGTGAAGAGCGGCGTACCGGTAAAGCTTGCTCCCGCAACGCCAGAGCGCTGGGTGAGCCACTCCCCTGGGCTAGGTTTCTGTACAGCGGCGTGCATGTGAGTAGTCTCTGACCGAAGAGCTGCTCTCGGTACCTGCATGGCCCTTTGTTTCACCTGACCGGTCGAGCCTCGGCTCCCGAAGGGCCATAGAGCCAGCGACTCGTGCGCTTGGGTGTGTGAGATATGACGTGCAGTCATGTCTAAATCACACTGGCGCTATCATGCATGTGCATGCTGGTTGAGTACGAGCCGACGTGAGCGGATCAAGCCTCCAACCTCGAATCCTATGATTGCTTGGCTGCAAGATGCTTTACCATCGAGCTGTATGTCGCAACATGTAACATGTACATAGGCATGATCGCTGTCAGGTGCAGCAACAAGCCTCACGTTGTGTGCGGTAGTTCTGCTGCTCTGGAAGTGTGGGCTCTGTAGGATTGTAGGTGCAAAGGCTCCACTCTTAAAGACCTTCCCTAAACCCCGAAATTTCCTCAACTTGCCATAACTCCAACATCCAAGACACGAGATCTTTCGTTCTTCTTCATAGATACGACTATCTTTTCGATCTATTTGCCCGTGTCCGTGGATGCGGCTATCTTGTATCCGAGCCTTGGAAACTGTGACGTGGGTGTACATATTGTATATCTGTATATATAAAATGTACAAGAACACTCCACGCCGAGTGGTGCAAAACACTCAACAGCGCGTTGCATGCAGTCTCGCCATTTGCTGCCATTTATGAGCTGTTCCAGCTGTTTCGACCGATGTGGTGGAACCGATTGGTCTCGACAGATGTTCAGTTGATTCGCACGAAGTGGCTTGAGCGTCCAGTTAGAAAGTTGAAAGAAGGTTTCCGATTTCAGACACAAACGCTAAGCCCTTAACCCAAACCATTGGCCAGCTGAGATGCTTTGTTTGGTAGTCGTCACCATAGAAGTGCACGCTGGAGTGGAAAGGGCCCAGCACGAATGTCTGTTGGCCAACCTCATGCGAACCTCACAACATGGCCAGTCACAAATCGCCAGAAACAGCGTTCCTCAAACTTTGATGGATCAGATTCCTACCCTGAACCCTGAACGCCAGCCTGTCGCCACATAGCCGGCATAAACCCCAGTTGCAGTGCGCGTGAAGTTCAGCTGCAAAGCCATCACCAGCTTAGCGACTGTCAAATCGCTCGCTCCGACAAGCACGGCGAAGAGCGCAGCATATCCAGAACGCTGAATGAGGTCTCCGGACTGGGTCTCATTCAACGGACACTTGTCATCAAAGTCTGCATATGTCAGCTCCGCAATCAGCTGATGCTGGTTGTTGTACACGCTCCTCTGCCACTGCGAACTGCAGTCTGTGCGTGGCTGCAACGAGTCCGGAGTCGGCCCCAGGTCCACGAAATAGTGTGGCACGGAGGCAATGCCGTGAAAATGGCTCGGAAGAAAGGCCGTGCTCACCGACAACTGGAAACTCCCGACAAGGTTTCTCACAATAGTCAAATCTGGCGGAGGGAGGGCTTGGATCCAAGGTCCAAGAAGAGGGGCACAGGATGTGCTGCCCGCATTCGAATAGGTGTCCTCCTCGCAGGCCAGGCAGTCGTCTATGTCCGTCTCCAGGTTTGCATCGTACTTGCCGGCGGGACACTCGGAGCAGCCGGTTCCATTGAAGACCTGCCCAGGTGTGCAAAGCGCGCGGATCGCGAGCTGCACTTTCCAAGTGTCATCCACCTCAGCTCCTCCCACATCTCCACAGCAGATCACAAAGGTACCTGGAGCAAGCAATACAGCGCTTGCACTGTGGCGGGCCGGAGGAGCATCCAACGCACCATCGTGTAAAGTCCTCCATTGGTGAGTCCCCACATCAAACTGGTACAACGACCCTGAATCCTGGTTACTCGCAAGCTCACCACCATAGATGATCAGCTGGTCCTCAAGTTCATCGTAAGCCATGTTGACCTGGATCCGAGCCAAGGGAGCACCTGGACCGGATAGCTGGCTCCAAGTGTTACTTGCGAACGAATAGCTCCACAGATCGTTGAAAAGCACGTGCCCGCAAGTCCCAAGCTGACGGCCGCCGAAAATAAACATGAGACCACGGCGTTTGGACACGGCGCTGCCATGACCATAGCGCAGATCGGGACCATCCGTGGATGGCAGCATTTCTTCCCACGCCAAGCTGGTCAAATCCAGGGACCACAGCTCTCTTGATCTACTGCAGGTGGAGTGTCTAAGCTGAAATCCTCCGAACATGAAGATTGCACTCTGATCAGGTGCAACTTCCATGCTATGGCCGTATCGAGGTATTGGGTTCACGTCGTTCTGAGTGCTGAAGGCCACTTGTGCCCATACCCGCGTAGCGGGATTAAAGTGCCACATGTCTGAAAGATATGTCCCGGTGGTGCCGGAAACATGATAGCCCCCATAGATGAATAGGTCCTTCCCTACAGATGTAGCCGCATGGCTGTGCCTTGATTGCGGCCTTAGCCCCGGAATAGATAGCACCTTCCAGCTCGAAGCTGCGAACTGCCACACATCCGACAAGGAGAGCCCTCCATCTTGCCCACCGAACAGCAATGAGCCATGGTATTCGACGTTGGTGAAGGTAGCATCCTGCCGAACTCCTGGGCCTCCTCCGCCTACCTGAACATTCTTGAACCAAGGGCTTCTGGCTTCAGATTTCGGGCTCAGGCTTCAGGGTATTTCGGTGTTGGGGCGTTGGTTGGAGTATTTCTCACTCTGCCTCGTTCCAGGACACCGACCCAGAAACAGGGGAGACAGCTGCAAGCCAAGCCAGCAAACTCATCCCTCCTGGTTTAAGGCTGAAGGATCAAGGGTCGAGGTTTAAGGGTTGAGGGCTGAAGCGTCAAGGGTCGAGGGTTTAGGGTTTAGGGCTGAAGGGCCAAGGGTGGAGGGTTTTGGGTTTAGACAAGAGCTTAAAGGGTTTTATGATTCACCGTCTCTCTCCGATGCCATTCTGATTCTGGGCCAGCTTCTCCTCGGAGAAACATGCCCCAAAATTCTCCAAACCCGAGATTCTTGACCATTAACCCCTGGTTGCCCTGCTGCCGGTTTTTTCAGGAATGCAAGTCGAGAAGCCGTAGCATCTAGGGCTCAGGCTATAGAGAACCTCCTTGAAAGTCAACTTACTTCTTTAGCGAGGGAACACGAGACCGCGATCGAGAAGTCATACCCTCCCCACACTGCAGAAGTAAATGGCTGCTTGGAACTAACAGCTTGAAGTTTGGGCTTTCTGCTGTCCTGCAGCAACTTGGACTCTCGCTTTGTGGCTCTGCGAGGTGGCTGGGCTGAGAGTGCTTCTGCTTGAGCCAAACGACGCAATGATGTTTTCCATCACCCGCATTCGCAGGACGTTGCTTTGGCGGTTTTGGGGTTTTGGGCCTGGGCTTTAGGGTTTATAATCTCGGCTGACGTCGCCAAGCACTCATCCAGATAGATGGCATATTCCACCTTTGCCGACAGGTTCTCAGGGTTCTCAGACACTGAGGTCTGTGAAAGGCAGGAACTTTTTTGCGACTCTTAGGGTGCCTCGAGTCATCCACCGCGGCCAATCACGAGAGATTACCTCCGATCTCGCCTGGGTCCAGGTCATCGTCGATGAAGGACACATTGTTCGCCCGGGATACCGGCGGCGTCGCACGGTAAATGAAAGCCTTTTTTTCTAGAAGTTCAAGGATGCTCAGAGTCTCAGAAGTCTCAGAAGTCTCAGCGTTCATTTTGGCGTCTTCCACTTGATCCACCAGTTCGCTGTCGACAGCAATTGAAAGAGCTCCTGGCTTGGAGATCTCACCTCAACCTGGATGGCAAGGAAGGCAGGCGTCGTCTGCTCCACAAGCACGGACCTGGTGAAGACCGTGAAGTGGGTGAAATTGTCGCGTGGCGTGTTCCTTCGTGGTGTTCTGGCTTATGTATCCACCCAGCGTGGTTTCGGCACGTCTTCTGTGCCAACTCCTCTCGCAAGCGCAGCGTGCGCAAGTTGCACTTGTGCGGTGCTGTGCATGATGCGAAGCGTGCCGGTGACGCCAAACATGCAGCCGAACAGAATCAGGAAGATGTTGGCGAACTATGGCGAACTCGCTGATTACAGACTTGGCCACCAGTGGAAGAGACAAGACTTGCATGCTGCAGACCAGCGAGGCGAAGCCCAAAGCCTGGCCAAAGGCCTTCTTCAAGTCCTCCTGCCGATCCTGGTTCAGTTTGCAGAAAATTGTGGGAGGGTTTCTTTGGCATGTGCTTTGTCGAAGCTAGCTAGTTTCGGCTTGACGGCCCTGAGCAAAAGTTCCTGCCTCAGAGCATTGCCTCGCCGACTCTTCGGAAATGTTCTCGTAATTCTCCTTTCGAACATGCCTGCTGCTGGGCAAGGCTACGACGGATGAAGAGGTACATCTTGGTCCCTCAAAGTGATGGACCTTGTACTGCGTAAATCACAAGGAATTCTCCAATGGCCTGAGGCCCCAAGGCAAGGATGCAACGAAGCCATGCCCACTGCAGTATTTGATTTTCGTGGACTACAACAAAAGGGTTGCCACTCTTGCGTGCTCAATCCTAGCACATACGACGAAAAACGATCACAATGCAAAACGAGATGTAGCGTCCTATGGCATATTCAAAACGATCATCAACCGCAATCAAGCATGATACACTCATAGCATGACAACATCTATGGTTGCATGCCAAGAGAGTGCTGTGGCGTGTAGAAATGTACTGTACTACAGATGGCAAGAGCAAGTTTGCTTGTCGTTTGAGCACTGGCCGCAGGCCGTGCAGTAATGTCCACCTTGCACACGGCACAAAGGCAACAGCGCCACCATATCTGGCCAAACTTACAATCCCTAGAAAGCTCCAAGGACTCTTAGTTTAAAGCTTTTGGTGCCCGAACTTAAGGCCTTATCATGTCAGGTTTTTGGGCTATTTTTTGAGCCTGAGGACATTGGTTGCTCGCGGAGTCGTTAGTTTCAGCACAACACGTCCACACAACTCTTCTGCAGCACCCGATGTGGCTGCGGCGCACCCTCCTTTTTGACTCAAGATGCCAGCTCTTCATTTCAGCAAAAGGTGACTCTGCCGATGGCAACAAAGCACTTCTCACTGAGTTGCCCGCCAGAATCCTTTGCAGCCTTGACTGTGCTCCACAACACACAACCTCCCCCAAAGAACAGCGGCGACGATCTCTGCTTGCCCAGAGGTGAAGTCACTCAACCCTAAACCCTATAACCCTATAACCCTAAACCCTAAACCCTAAACCCTAAACCCTATAACCCTAAACCCTCAACCCTAAACCCCGCAAGGCTACAAGATGACCAGCTAAGCTGAATTCGGCAGTCTGTGTCGCTCTCGCAGTTGAGAGGGGAAACACACACGAGCAGTGTGAGATAGGGGCTGGGGTCCCGTTTACGCTTGAACCACCCAATACTGGGGTTTGGGACCTATAGGGTTCAGCACGCCGCAGCAATATGTAACCATGGGACCCTTGCGCGGAGACTTCTTGCTGCTCTTCATCAACAAAGAGCTCCGAATTTTTGGTTGCCCACCATTGAACGGATGTTTTGTGCAGTGGCAACCTCTACATGAATTACAGCAGCAACCCTTTGGTTCCTGCAGACCGGAAGCAAGAAACTCCTTGTGAATCTCTTGCGTGGCATGATACTTTGAGCATCCTACCCGTGCGACGGAGGTGTGCGCGAAAACCTTTCCTCATGAAAGCGATCACTGGCGATCACGCTATTTGCTGAGCATCATCAGCAAATGACATTGGCATATATCCTCATATCCCGGGGTGCAAAGAAGCACCGCTCAGAAAAATCCGCATGAGCCTTGGCAAACGTCAACCGGTTTAGGGTTTAACGGTAGACTCCGCTCGGCTGGGCAAACAGGTAATACTTCACCACACTGCACACATGGACAACTCTGCCATGACTTGAAGCCAGCGCTCTGGAAAGGAGGGCAAACCGAGAAACGACCAACATTTACAAGCAATGAAGGTGTGGGTGAGCGCCATTCTCTGAAAGAAAGCGTGATGCGCTCTAAGCACTTGTAGTCGTCGCATGCGCCGACATAGACTGTGTGACATGTGAAGGATCTTTCGTAATGATTGCGCTTGGCAGGGGGGAAATTGTTGGTGTTTTGGGTGCTGCTGGAGACGTACTTTTACACATAAACAACACATTATATAAATAAATATATGTATATAAATATATAGACACACACACACACCTTTGAATGTAGACACAAACATGTACATACATGTATTTGTGTATGCATGAGATTTTGCTGGTTGCTGGCGCGAGGTTTGGTTCCCTGACATGATATGCTTAGAATTCAGATCTCGACATATTTCCGGGATTGCATCAAGTCAAGACATGTTTCACAAACATACATACCCTCTGGTCCGATTCAACACGAACACAGCCACACACACATACTTTTTTGTTTGCATGTCCTTGTTTGCGTTCGTGCTTGTTTTTGTTGGTTTGTTTGCTTGTTTTTGTGTTTGTGTTTGTGTTTCTGTTCGTGTGTGTGTGTGCGCGTGTCTGCATGTTGTGTGTTGTGTGTTGTGTGTTGTGTGTGTGCGCGCGTTTCAACAACGCAAACCATCTTGCAAAAAAAACAACAACATGAACTCCAAACGACCCCAACGCTCCCGACACCCTACATTCAGCCCCGGCCAGTTCAGCTTGGCAGCAGAATCCCTTGGGGTCACCCACGCCCTCAAGCTTGACCTCGGCCAGGCCGGCCGCCTCCTGCAGAGCAGAAAAGGCAGAAATGATCTGGATGGGCTGTGCCCACTTATAACTGTATTTGTGAACCACTTAGAAGGCCCTTCATTGCCCTAATATGGTTATAAATGATTGGGTGAGAAGTGCAGGTACTATGTGGTTAGCAAGTACCATGAACCTCCAAGCAGTGCTCCCAAAATACCTGGCAACCGAAGAGCTTCACCTTTGCCTCGCACTGCGCCGAAGGAATCTGAACTCAACTCCCCCCCCGTTCTCCACGAACTTCAGCTTAACTTAGAAGGCGCAAGCCAGCGCCTTTAACTAAGTACTGTTGAAAAAAGGCAGCTCTGTGGAAAACATGGCTCCATCTTCTTCAGGTCTTCAATCTCAGTCCACTCAGTCTTGCCGTCGTCGTATTTCCTCAAGTTCTGGTAGCAGACAGAGCACTTATTCTGTAACGCATCTGGCAGGTGCATGGATTCGATTCCGCTGCAGCAAAAAGCCTGGCATGCTCACATGTAGCTTATTCTAATTCTGCCTATGAGGCGGGCCTGCCCAGACTGCGCCATGCAAGATGACTCAGTACTTGTATGTGAGGCCGTATAGACATACGGAAGCAAGGGGGGGTGCGAGCTCCAGTCTTTGGGTTAAGGGCTTCGAGGAGGTTGTAGAGAGGAAGGAGGTTTGCAAGAGTTCAGGTGCTATGGGCCACAAGGCTGCTCTCACCTTCTGCACATAAAGCTGTTCAAAGTACTCCACCAAGCGAATTGCAGGGGGTCCCCATGAAGCCTCATAATAGGGCCCAAACTTCCGTGCATCTTCCGCGCGAGAGGTGTGCAACGATGGGTCCCCCCCTTCCCGCCCGCCCATGGACTTGCACAGAGAGGACTTCGAGAACAGGGGGCTTAGAACAACTCCGAAACCCCAAGCCCTACCTAGGTTTCATTGGTTTGGGGGGCACAGGTCGAGGTTTCTGAGCCGAGTCTTTACGTTGAACCGTCAAAGCCAAGCTTCACCAGCACATCGGTCGTTGTGTGCTGTAGGACATGACCACTCTGCCCTCGGCGAAGGTTAGTAACCTCAGCTTTTTTGCTTCGAGCGGCTTACGATTTGCAACCCATGTTACAAGCACTCAACCCAAAGATTGCGAAACCTTTGTCACCCCTCTGGGCTACACATGAAAGAACATCTCCAGCAAGGCAGCATGCCTCTCTTTGGGCCTGAGCTTCACGCAGCCATTCCCTTGCTCACATCGATGACGTCAGCCTCCTTCTCACGGCTGACTCCCGAAAGCAAAGCGCCATCTCTGGAGCAGAGCCAAACACACCTTATAAACCCTGAACCCTGAACCCTGAACCCTAAACCCTAAACCCTAAACCCTAAAGCCTAAAGCCTAAACCCTAAACCCTAAACCCTACAGCCTAAACCCTAAAGCCTAAACAACTCCTGCCTAAACAACTCCTCATGCGGATGTGTATGTCTCAATGCTTCGGGCTCTTCGGCGGCCTCTGCTTTCTTCTCTTCCGCCTGGACCAGCAGCGACTCGAGGGTGCAGGAACCAGCTCTAAGCAGCTTTCAACATGCTCCCCCCCTTATACCAACAGTCCCTCAGAGGGAGCATAGTGCCCCCTCTTTTCGTCCCAAACAAGGACTACAGTCCTTAAGAGGGAGTATAGTACCCCCTGTTATAGTCCCAAATAAGGACTGTGAGTATAAGGGGGAACATCCCAAAATATTGTAGGCAAACAAGGCTCCATCTTCTTCAGGTCTTCAATGTCAGTCCACTCAGTCTTGCCGTCGTCGTATTTCCTCAAGCATGTGGCGAACTCGGGCGCAGGGGGGGGGGGGGGGGGGTTTGGCATGTTTCTTCGGAGACTTCTCCCCAAGAAAGGGGTTTGAGATGCACCTGCTGAGTTTGCCGAGCTTCACCAGCACATCGGTCGTGGTGTGCTGCATGACCTGACCACTCTGCCCTCGCCGCAGGTTTGTGACCTGAGTCGGTGTGCCGATGATTACCTTCACCTTGGGTTTCTGCTGCATGATCTGAGGGGTTTAGGGTTTAGGGCTTAGGGCTTAGGGTTTGTATGGCCGTCCACCCACTCTGCCCCCAACGTATGACATGGGGGTTTACGAAAATCGGGTGCCCCGAAAAGTAGTAGGATTCCCTTCTCATAAGGACCCCAAAAGGTACCCCAATTTTCGGAAACCACCACATTTAGGAAGACTGCCAGAGGCCAGACCCCGCAAGAAACAGCGTAGCGGCACATTGGCCCCTGAGCTTCAGGCAGCCATTCCCTTCTTGACATCAATGACTTCATCACCACCTTCCTTCTCAGAAACGACTCATGAATCCAGCAGGAAGGATGCCATATCCGTGGAGCAGCCACACCACGCAAAACACGCCAAGCACATGATCCCGGAAATTGGGGCATTGAGACATGCATTGCAATGCTTCGGTTCGGCCTCCTGCGCTGCTGGCTCCGGCTTCTTGTCTTCCACCTGGCACCACCCGCAACGACTCAGGGGAAGTAGAAAAAAATGTCGCGACGCTGTGACTCGAGGAAGAAAGAAGTGACCGCCGAAAACGATGCATTAAGCCCCGCAGTGGGCCTAGAAGCCCATTAGAAGCTTAAACCCTACACCCTAAGCTCTAAACCCTAAACCCTAAACCCTAACCCTAAACCCTAAACCCTAAGCCCTAAACCCTAAACCCTAAACCCTAAACCCTAAACTCCGCCGGCCTTCGGCTCCGCCTTTGCCTCCACCTTGGGCTCCGCCTTCGCCTCCTTTGGCTGGGTCGTGGCGGCCGTGGCGGGGGTCGAGGAGCTGCAGCCCATCCTGGGGGGTTTAGGGTTTAAGGTTTAGGGTTTAGGGTTGAGGGTTGAGGGTTTAGGGCCAAGTTCTGGGTTTAGGGTTTGGTGCTTAGGGTTTAGGGTTTAGGTTTTAAGAACCCTCTAAGGAACCCCTTTAAGGCACCCAGTAAGGACCTGAGGAAGCCTTAAAGACACTTTGCCAGGAAAACTTGGGGGGCGGCGGGTTATTAAAGACATACTGGTGAGCCTTGAACTCAAGAAGCCTCGATCTTGACCCTAAAAAAACAAGTAGTCATAACAGCAACCAGCGACCAAGAACTAACTAAGAGATGGCACTGGCAATTGAACGAACTCGCTGATCAAGCATACTCAACTTCAGTTCGCAACCAGTGTTGTAGTCATCGACCCATCTTGCAACGAAGTAGCTTGTGGCAGAGGAACTTTCGCAAAGTTTCGTGGCAAAGTTGATGCTGAGACAGCTGCTGAGGGGGTCTCTAAAACTGTGGGGGCTTAGGGCCTCTGAGGCCTTCAGGCGAGCCTCCGGAAAACTCTAGGAGATTGGCAATTCGGGCTGTCGATGCTCAGAGCTCAGATGACTTCAGAGGCAAATCGACAGAATCCTCACCATGACGCCTCCGAATGTGCCCGGAAGCTTCCGGGGCAGTTCTCTGCATCAATGTTCTGTCAGCTATACAGGCACACACAGCGTGCACGCGTGGGTGCGAGTGTCTGCAAAGGCTCGACCCCCCCCCCCTGCCCGCCCCCCTCCAGAATGGACGACCAACGCACCACCCGAGCCCGAACCCCAAAGGCCCGAAACTCAACACAGACCATGTTGAACCGTTGCACCCAAGGACCCACCCTCCCTCTCTAATCTTTTTGATCTTCTTTTCTTCTGCGCCGAGCTGGCCGCGTTTCAGACGTGAACTTTGAGCCTACAGCACAAAGTGGTCGGGCAGTTTTGCGTGTTCTGCGCTGTGAGGCAGAAAGAAAATGCAGCTGCATTTGCAAACTCCTCCGGTTGGAAACATAGAGGTGACATTCAAACGCGCGAAAACTTCTGAGGTGTTCCACTGCTCATTGGCAAGGATCGTGGAGACTCACAATACGACGCTATTATGTACAGGCTTCTCTATATAGGGTACAAAAGCTGGCCAACGCAGATAAGGCTTGATGTACAGACTCGTCTGTTCACTTTCTGTTCACAGGAGGCATGGACTTGACATTCAAATGCGTGGCAACATCTGCGGTGTGCCACTTGCTGATGTTCTGGCCTTCTTCACACAGGGCCAGCTAAAACATTTCAGTAAGAGAAGACTGTTCTGGCCTTCTTCACACAGGGCCAGCTAAAACATTTCAGTAAGAGAAGACAGACGGCCAGAATATGAGTTGACTGAATCCGTGCTTCACTTTGCTTGTATCCTTTGACTCTGAAGGGCCTGGCCGTGCTTACCATCGCTGCACTTCAGCCGTGGCTTTCAAGGTTGGGGGTTGTTTTGGGGGCTGTGGGAACAGAACAACAGGAAACACATGCCAGTGTTTCAGGAAGACAAGAAGTATGACAAGCATAACTTCCAGAACAGGGTGTGAGCCTGGTATGTAGAAACTAGTATTTCTGGTTTAGGGCTGGGTTCCGGTGCTCGCGAGATCACGAAACACAGTATCGACGTCGATGACGACAGCTCTAGTACTTCAGTGAAGGATCTTCGTGGTTCAAGCATTGGGGATTCAAAGGTGGGGTTTGGACGGGCTTGGGGATGTTTTGGGCTTGGGGTCGCGGTAGAGATGGGGTCCGAAGGCTTGGTGGGTTTAAGGTTTAGGGTTTAGGGCCTCTTTCGGGTTTAGGTGAAACAGACACAGGTCAAGCCTCGCCGGCCCCTTCGCGAGCAAAAGCAAGTCTGGACAGCCCAGGGGCCTCCGCTGGCTAAAGGCAATCAGAAATAGGGGTACCTCTTTGAGTTTTTTTTACAGGATTGTCTAGTATCTTGGGGTATATAAGGGGACCCCTATATTTCGAAAATTGCAAACCAGGTTGTAGGGTCTAGGGCGTCTAGGGTTGGGTATTCTTTTTTGTCTCTCAAGACAGCGCAGGCACTGATGAAAGTCATCTAAGACCCGCATCAGTTCCCTCGTCCGTGTCTCTGCCTGTTTAACTATCCCACTGAAAATACGTTCACACTATTGTCGAGAATGGATAAACGTAAGCCTTGGGCTGTCGCGCGCAAATTGGGCGAACTGGCCAGCATCGAACTCACTGATCAGAAGAGGGAAATATACCAAGGGGCTTGCTTGGCCAGAAGCTGTAAAGTGCGAAAGCACACAGCCACCAGCTTCGCCCTGAGGGCAGCAAGTGCGGCACCCAGGCTGGTCCTCGCCGATCCATCTCCAAGATGGTGCGAGCCACACCAGTGGGTCCGTCGCGTTGCACTTTGCCGCAGACGAGGTCACATCTTCTTGTCACAAAGGAAGAGGACCCTTTGCGGTCCTCCTCTTTCAGAAAAGTCGGGACCCCCTTTTCCCGGCCCAGGCACCCCGTCCTGCACATTCCAGCACCGCCGCGGGAGGTCCCCGAGCCTTTCCCGCCAAAGCTCGCACCCCGCGTTGCCCTCCCACCACCAAAGCTCTCACCATGTATTTACCCGCCCCGCCCCGTTCCGTGGGCCCACCGCCAAAGCTGGCACCGGCCCACACCATCTCGTGGAGTGTTCCTCCTCGCACCCCGTGTCGGGTCCCACCCGCGCCCATTCAGCCATTCACCCCGAAGTTCCTGCGCGGCGTTGGTCTTGCGCAACCCCCACCGCTTTGTCCCTCCCGTCCCGCCGCCCCGCTGCCAAAGCTCGCTTGCAATCGTTCTCTCCTGCAGGCACACACACCCTGCTTTGTCCTTCCCATCCCTCCCGCTCCGTCCCGCCGCACGCAGGCTTTGCCGCACCGTGCATGTCCCCCCGTCCCAAGCATCGCACGCCCGCAGATTCCCTCCGTCCCATCCGATCCTCGCGGCCTCCCCGAGCTGAGAGGCCTCTGCAAAGGCAAGAAGAATCAATATTTCAGGACCCCATCTGGCATTCAGCAAGGGAGTCCCGTCACAGCGCGCAAAAAACGCGGAAGAAAGGAGGTTTGGATTGCTGTAACAAAGCGAAGACGCACAAACCCCCGACCCAAGTTTCAGGCACAGAGTGGACAAGTCAGAAGCAGGCGATAACTGGAGGAAGTCATGCAGGTCCCGGCCAGGCAAAAAAACCGAAAAGGCAAAATCTAAAAGAACGGCCCCCTGCCAGTAGTAATTAGCAATTGTCACTGGCGAGACTCTACGCAAAACACAGCCTTCCAGTGTCACAGCAGCAGACGAGAGGCAAACTCAACTTGCAAATCAACACTCCGCCATTCAACATCGTTCAACCATGTGTTCCTTCACTGTTTTATCCAGACAAGCGCGGCTACTTGTGGTTAACCATGAACTTGCCCCTGCGAGGCCCATGCGTTGGCTCCAGTGAACCTCTTCAGCGGGCTCACTTTCAGCAGACCAGCCAGCATGGCCTGAACGAAGCTCGACAGTTCGAGTCTAGAGCCGGCAAGGCCCTTCAGTGGGGCCGTGACGTCACGCTCCCTTCAAGGCATCTGCCGCGGGCGCCCTTTGGAGAAGGCAGGGTGCGGAATGCCCTCCCCACGATTCTCCACTAAAAGACTCTGCTTGAGACGGAATCCCTGCTCTGTGCGGTACATTGCGATGTTCTGCCTTGGCAACCCTCGACCCTCTTAGCAGCTCCCTTTTGCACATGCACCCCTTCTTGATATCTCATCTTGTCCCACTGGCTGAATTCTACCTGTCCCACTACACATTCTGGTCCTCTGATGTGCATCCTTGGGTTGCGCCTTCTTACCTTCTCGCGATTCTGTTCCAGCTACCTTGCCCGAACAAATCTGGCTTCTTCCGCTGCTTTCGAAGAACTTTCGCAGAGCCTGTCGAAGCGGGCATGCCCCGGTCGGCCAACAAAAGCCGCAAACACTGCACCTACGACACGGTTCGATACAACAGCCATGCATCGATAGTCTTAATGTCATATATATATATACATACATATACATATATGCTACCCCCCCCCCCCCCCAGGAGAATCTACCTTTTCAGGTAATCTTGGATCTTGGATGGGTTTAGGGTTTAAGGTTTAGGGTTTAGGGTTGAGTGATGGTACCCCCCCCCCCCCAATCTTATGGTTCGAGGCGTACCGTCCTTCCTTCTCCATTATCTGCAATTGATATACAGTACATATACCCTATATACATACATGATGTGGGCACTTATCCTACTTTGTCTTTGCTTTTCCTAGCTCTATGGGATTTAAAGTTCAAGAGTTTAAGCCTCAAGCCCTATAGGGTTACAAGGTTCTGTTACTGTAGGGTTTAGCGGGTTTAGGGTTTAAGGATTCTAAACGTGAGCCCTGTAAGGCTTCAGGGTTTGTCGTTAAAACAGTAAAGGGGTTAAAACCCTACAAGGTTTCGGGTTACGATTTTTAAATTCCTAAGTCTTAAACCACAAAAGGGTAAACCATGTAGGGTTTAAACCCTATAAGGGCTAGCCCCGATAGGGTTCTAGAGATACACCCTGAATAACCCTAAAGCTTTACATCCTATAGGGTTTAAATATTTCAACCTAAACCCTAAACCTTTAAACCTATAGAGTTTAAAGGCCACCTATTCGGTTTAAATACCTAACCCTATAGGGACTCTATAGGGTTTAAGGTTCAAGCCTTTAGGGTTACAGATTGAATGCCCAAGCCTTAGGTTTTAATCACTAGATCTTGCACCTGTAAAATCCTATGGGGCTTGCAGATTGTAATGCCTAAACCTCAAGGCTAAATTCCTAAACTTCATTCGCCTTCAAAACCTAAGGTCTGGGCATTTATACTTTTAGCGCCTTTAGGGTTAAGACCTTGGAACCTTCATAGGGTTTTAGGGTTCTGACCCTAAAGGGTTTAGGGTGAGGTTGAAATGTCTAAACCTTAAACACTTAAGGTTTAAACTCTATGGGCTTAGGTTTGAATGCATGAGTCTTAATTAAACCCTGAACCTTTACACCTTAAACCTATAGGGTTTAAACATTAAGGGCTTAGGTTCAATTGCCGGTTAAATGCCTGAATCTTAAACCTGTAGGGTTTAAAAGTTAAGGGTTTTGGTTTAATTTCCGGCTTAGATTTGAAATCCTTACATCTTACACCCTAAACCTTTAAACCTTAACCCTATAGGGTTTAAAGGTTAAGGGTTAAGTTTAGTTGCTTAACCTTGAAACCCCATAGGGTTTAAAGGTGTAGGGTTTAAGGTGTAGCCCTAGATCCTATAGGTTTAAGGCATAGCGATTAAAACCCTAAACCTGTAGGGTGTCGGGGCTTCTCTTAAATCCTTAAAGGCTTAAAGCCTTAACCCCGATAGGGTTTTAGAGACAAGCCCAGCCCAAACAACCCTTAACCTTAAGAAAAAAACCCTGGAGCTGGAGCGGGAGCGGAGCGGAGGGGGAGGGGGGGGGGGGGGGGTACCACAGTCCCAAGGCCAAGTTGGAAGAACCCCCCGCCCCCCCCCCCCCCCCTCCCCCCCCCCACCTAAGCAACCCGACTGCTTATAAGCAACCCAACTGCTTCTAAGCAACACACCTAAAACAAAAGACAAACTCTTATACCTCATCCTCTGGATATGGAAATCTGAAACTCTCATCATGTAGAGATTGAAAATTCGAATCTTGTTGAAGATGAGAGGGTAAGAATCTATACGAAAGCGTTAGAGGTATCTTCAACCCGATACGAAAAAGCTACAGGTGTCTTAAACCCCCACCCTTTGGAGGTAGATTCTCCAGGGGGGGGGGGGGTACCACATATATATATATATGTATACGCAGAGAGAGAGAGAGGGAGAGATGGGCCATACGCCCTCTATTTTGTGAAATCCAAGTGCCATGAAGAACCTTGTTGCCCTGGAGTTGATTCTCGCGGACCGCAGCCTCATAGGCTTCTTTCACCTTGCGGAAGACTGTGGTCATCTCCTTGGCCTGAGCGCTCGGAAACTCTGAGGGCCTCTTCCTGCAGCGCGACATCTGAGGGCCAAATCTGTCCAGACTTTGCAGAAGCACCGCGCGGCATGGGGGAGTTTCCAGTTAAAGGGGATTCTTACCCGAACAGACTGTCCAACTGCTGAGCTTGGGGCTTTCTCCATGTTCTTGTCCTCACCGAACAAAAGGCTGCAGTATTTCACGCGATGCCTTCCTTTTGCCTGCTGGCAAGCTTGATCCATGTCTTTCAAGTTGAGGTTTGCGGTCGCTGGCCCTTCTGGGTCTAGCTCGGGTATGGGACAGACCTAACAACTCGAAAAATGCGAGCGGCACCAAAGAGCAAACGATCCAGGATTTGCAGACCAGCCACTGGATGGCACTCCAAAGCCAATTTCCGATAGGCCTGGGCAGGGTAAAAGCGCCACGTGACATGATGCGTTGGAGATGTCTGCTCATGTATAAAAACTAAAATCTCAACCCACTATATATAGGTAGCCCTGAGCCCTGAGCCCTGAACCCTGAGCCCTGAGCCCTAAGCCCTAAGCCCTAAGCCCTAAGCCCTCAGCCCTAAGCCCTAAGCCCTAAGCCCTAAGCCCTAAGCCCTAAGCCCTAAGCCCTAAGCCCTGCAACGCAGCCGCGGTCTGCTGCAAGAGTCGCAAGAGCGGCGATGCTGAGACTGGGGCAACTCCAGGGTGTGAAAGTGTTTCGTCAGCTGTGGGGGAGGAGCCTGCAGGGGAATTCCATTGAAGACCCTCATGTTAGGCAATTTAGGGTTTAGGGTTTAGGGATTAGGGTTTAGGGTAACTTTCCCGCGGGAGCATTCTGAAACACACGCTGTCCCGCGTTTGAAGCACTGCTAAGTGAACTCTGCTCCTCTGGCTTGCGTCCGTAAACCTGCCGTTCGGGGCGTTCATACCAGTATGCACTTCCTGGGATTGGTGCAACGTTCCTCGTTTGTCCTTCTCCCCCCTGTTGAAGAGAGCCAGAAGAGGGTTAAGAAGGGCTCATTTTTGAGGGTCCCCCTAAACCCTAAACCCTAAACCCTCAACCCTCAACCCTCAACCCTAAACCTCTCTTGCCTATATATATATTTAAACCTTATAGTCAGCAAATCGACCGGCCCTGTTGGTCACGCCCTAAGGGCAATCCTTCCAAATCGACCGGCCCTGTTGGGCACTCAAGGGTCTGGCCTTGTCCTGGCCCACGCGCGCGCGGCCTTGGCCTTGGCCCTTCCAAATCGACCGGCCCTGTTGGGCACTCAAGGGGCCCTTCCACATCGACCGGCCCTGTTGGGCACGCAAGGGTCCGGCCTTGTCCTGGCCCGTGCGCGCGCGCGGCCTTGGCCTTGGCCTTGGCCCTTCCAAAATCGACCGGCCCTGTTGGTCACTGGCCCTGGGGCCAATCCTTAAATCGACCGGCCCTGTTGGGCACGCAAGGGTCTGGCCTTGTCCTGGCCCGCGCGCGCGCGGCCTTGGCCTTGGCCTTGGCCCTTCCAAATCGACCGGCCCTGTTGGTCACTGGCGCGCGGCCTTGGCCTTGGCCTTGGCCCTTCCAAATCGACCGGCCCTGTTGGTCACTGGCCCTGGGGCCAATCCTTAAATCGACCGGCCCTGTTGGGCACGCAAGGGTCTGTTGTCCTGGCCCGCGCGCGTGCGGGCTTGGCCTTGGCCTTGGCCCTTCCAAATCGACCGGCCCTGTTGGTCACTGGCCCTGGGGCCAATCCTTAAATCGACCGGCCCTGTTGGGCACGCAAGGCCTTGTCCTGGCCCGCGCGCGTGCGGCCTTGGCCCTTCCAAATCGACCGGCCCTGTTGGCACTCAAGGGTCTTTGGCCTTGTCCTGGCCCGCGCGCGCGCGGCCTTGGCCTTGGCTTTTTCAAGGTTTTTCAAGTTTTTTCAAGGTTTCCAGAATTTTTCAGTGTTTTTCATGGTTTTTCAATGTTTTTCAGGGTGTTTCAAGGTTTGTAACCTTCAATTCTGATGAAGGGCCGCCCCCGCGACCTTTTCACAGCCCAGTTTTGGTCAAGGGGGGGTCGTATTTTTCAATTTTAAAGGCAAAATAGTCTTCGAGACCCCCCCTTGCCTCAAACTCCGACCCCCCCTTGAGAGGGAAAGTTTACCTCCAAAAACACCCCAAATGAGGGGGACCCCAGGATCGGCCCGGGTCCCAACTAAAAATGCGATTTTTTAGTACTGAAATCGACGGCTCTGGGTGGTCTCTCGTTTTCTGGATTTTTGACCAAAACCGAGCCTTCACCGGTTTCAGGATTTCAAGTCCCGCCCCTCTATGGGGGCCGATGAAATGGTTCGTGGGTAGGATGCTCCATGACAGAGGGAGGTTGGAGGACAGGGCTTACTGATGAGAAATGTAAACTCTTTATTTTCTTAATGTTTTGGGATTCTCTGGGTGGGTGGGTTTTTTTCCGTTGCCTACACACACTGCTGGCCTAGTAAATGCTCGAACTTGAGATGCTGAACCCTAAACCCTAAACCCTAAACCTTATCCTACCTAGGAAATTGAGCTGGTGCCACGAACGCCGGGCTTCGCGCTTCTTCTGCCAGCGCTCCAGCTCCTCGTGTAGTTGCCGCAGCTCTTCCCACCACCAGGCCCTTGGAGATACAGGGCTCCAAGGAAGAACAGTTTTGGGTTTAGGGTTTAGGGTTTAGGGTTTAGGGTGCAGCTCTCAAGAGTCTCTAAACCCGGCTAGCACATCTGCCCCGGATCTGCTTTCTTGGCTTCGGGCCAGTCTGCATCGTCCCAGTCTGCGTCCCAGCCCGCATCGTCCCAGTCTGCATCGTCCAGCCATCGCCCCAAGCATCGTCCCAGCCGGCATTGTCCCAGTCGTCCCAGGATACCTGAAAGTTAGGGCTTAGGGTTTAGGGTTTAGGGCTTAGGGTTTAGGGGCAGTGCTTGTGAGTCCAGAAACTCTGAGTTCGCGCAGATGCATTCTCACGCTCAGTTTTGCCGGGGGCGGCTCTTGAGAATGGAACTGGAGAACCCCCAGCCACTTATCTGTTGAACTGAGTTCGCACTCGAAAATTGCATCTATTTTGTCAGATCGCATTAAACCTGAGTTCACGTCAAGATTGTGCACTAAAAAATTGCATCTATTTTGTCAGATCGCATTAACACTGAGTTCACGTCAAGATTGTGCCCTCAAGTTGAATCTGTTTTGTCAGAGCGCATTAAGAAATATACATCTGCTGTTCTCTACCGAAGCTGACGTCCCAGTTCTGGCGTGTTGCACAAGCCTCAAGATCGCTGCCCTTCTGCAAATAAAACAGCTAAATATAGGGGTCGGAAGAAGTACTAAATAGTATTCCCTTCTGGTTCCGTTTATAAATATACTAAATAACCCCCCCAAAACCCTGTTCTAACTATTCAGGCCCCTATACTAAACGTAACGCCGATTCTTGCCAAGATGCATCAGACTGGTTGAGAGGTGGCCGGAGACCTCAGGCTCACTCAGCCTCCATGACTCCAAGATCATCCGACGATATGAAGAATGCACAAAACTACTATCTGCTTAAGCATGCGCCGACCTCTCACACTAAGAATTCCCGCCCTTGCTGCATTGCTGGCAGTGGACTTGCTGTGCTTGTCTTCCCAACTCGCTCCGGCACGGGATTTGGTTGCCACATCTTGGATCACTCAGGGGCCCCAATCTCCCGCACGTGCCCAGAGGCCCATGTGATCTAAGCAGGGTCGGAACGGCATCTCCAGACACCGCGGCAGATTCTCAAGATCGCAAGCGACGGCGCCAGGTTCTAAGGCGTCGGGAGGGGTCTTGCACTGAGGCTGCAGTTCTGGACTCGAAGCACAAGAATGCAGGGCGCCCCCGACTTCTTCTCTCAGGGGTGTTGCTTCTGAGACTCCGTGGCATCGAGGGCTTGAAGACTCAGTTGCCCAGTTGCGTCTGTGTGTGCATAAGTCAATATGGGGGTTTATTGGGGTCCTTATAAACCCCCACATCTTGAGGGCCTTACAGCAATGCTCTGGCCCGGCATCGATGAGGTACGCATCAGAGCAAGAGTCAGAATCGAAACCTCCACTTGCCGCAAGGGACGGAAGCAGAAAGGAAGAAGATGCAAGAGACACCTTGGGCCTTGCAGATTGCTGGTCCTGCCCTCAACCTAGCAAGGATCGCATCTCTTCCTCCTGCAGACCACTCAACATCACTCAACGACATATTCGTGGCTCACAAGCGCCAAGGTCGTGCTTCTTGACGTCTGGGCAAAGGCCTGTTCGACCTCCGCAGCTCGTAGAGGTACCTCTTGGCAGCAACCACGGTGGCAAACACAAGAGGTCCTCTCTGTGAACACATGCGTGGGCACGCTGCGCGAACCAAGCAAATATCAGCGTCTTGTAAGAACTTGGCCAAAGCTTTTCGGTCTCTCAGGCTGTATTCAGCCTGGACTTCGAAACATGTCGACAACTTGCAAAAACCTCGAAGAAACAGCATGGTAGAAAGTCAGAGCAGGAACGTTTGCAAGAACAGGCTACATCCTTTATGCGTTTTCTGGCTTAATGCGGCAATGCGTAGAACTCGGTGGTTCTGCCCATGCTGTCGAAGCCAAGTATGAAACTTGCGCTCGCAATCATCTTTCTATTCAGTGTCAAGACTTCAGACCTGGCACTGCTGCCTGAGAATCCTCGACAGACTTCAATTCTCAACATCCTGCAACTTAACGCTGTGGCATGGGCAAGACACTCAAGATCAGCAAGCCCTGTTCCACCTTGAAGAGCATCTCCATCTCTGACATGCCAGAGCCACCTTGTGCGAAGCCCATGACGCAACCCATGTCTATGGACTCAGTGGTTCCATGTGGTTCCACTCTAGTCCAGGTTGGGGCAGCCCAGGCGACCGGCCTGAGGAGCCCGCGCCGACATGGGATTGAACTTTATTATTGATAAAATTGTGGTGAAGCCACTCTACTTCCCGATCTAGGTGAGGCTATGGCAGACCTGATGTCATGGAGGTCTCGTCGAAAACCACGAACGATTGACGATTGAATAGTACCGCTTCGTGGCAACTGACACACACTGACAGCAAGTGTGCTGGCTATCCCCTTGAGCAACATAAGGCCAACACACACAGGCAAGCTCCAAAGTCAATTGTGTCACATCAAAGCGGCGTGTGCTATCAGTGTACTCAGGATGGCACTGAGTGAACCTCTTTTGTCAAACAACAGGCCGGACATCGCTGGACATGCGTTTCGTCTCACTCCAAACAAGCCTTGAGATGAGCAAAATTGTTTTTAAGGCGTAAAGTGGCACAGGCTTGAAGGTTTAAGTACCTCAGGCCCAGGCAGAAAAGCTACCCAAGGTTGGCAGCTTTGCTATGAAGTTCTGCACGCTGGGCTGCGTCGAGGCTGAGAGGGTGCAGCTTGGAGGCAGACAGAACAACGGAAAAGCCAAACCCAGTTTGTCGTTAAGCCTTTTTGCAACACTGCCCTTGAAGTCAAATTCGCAAGTCCAGGCGCCTGCGCAGAGAGTTTATACATCCAGCAGTGAAACATGCAACGTGCAAGTCACGCTGCAACTGTCAACTTGCACAACAGTAATTACGAATATCAATCCTTTGCAATGAGCCCAGGCATTAGAATTATAACTGCGAGCAGCTACTAATCTTCCGCGACTTGACCAAGCTAAATCGCTGCAATGATGGTTCCAGTTTGCGCTTGCGTTGCAGCTGCATCTGCAGCCACTCTATTGCAGAAATGGTTGTGCCGAACTGCTCTTCATGACGTGAGGCCTCATTGAGTGGATGAGCCGCGTAGTCTGGTTGCTGTTTGGAGCAAGCTCAGCAGCAAAGGTCTCCAGTGGCACTGCATCCTCGAGTTCCACATGACTGCTTAGGTCTGCAATTGCTGACACAGAAGCCTTGACATCTGCACGTGATTCTGAATCTGGTGTGTACCCAGACAGCGTCGTGCTCCACAAACCTTGCACAGCTTTCTTGCAAAGCTCACGTGTTGACTGCGATGGAGATGCACGTCGTTCAAACAAAAGCCTGAACATACCATCTCGGGCTGATATATGGATACAGCGGGTTGTTTTGCAGGATCTTCTCGACCACGCAACCACTCTCTGGAGAAATCCAGGACAACACAAGCAGGGACCCAAATCTAGATGCCATGCGCGCCACTGAATCACGGAGGCTTCCGCGGCAGCGCCCCGAACTTTGAACATCTTTTTCAACAAGTCTGACTGGAGCTGCGGCCCATCTGGCATGCGCTCGTCGCTCTCCACATGGCTTACGATCACCTGAGGCGTGGAGATTGTCATACAAGGCGAGCAAGCTTCGCCTGACATCATGGTGTGGGTAACAGTGTTTCCGGTCCATCTTGTGGGAGAGCATCTTCCTGAAAAAAGCATCCACTCGGCCACCCGCTCCCCGCCTGAACAGAATGATGCCCTCACATGCAACAGCCAGCACCAGCAGCATAATTGATTCGTAGCTGAATGCTTCCCTCCCGCAAGTGATTGAACACTCGCCATTGTTCACCATGAGATCTTCGCAAGAACCAATTCTAAATTCTTGGCGCTGATGTTTGCAGTTGAGCCTACGTGGAAGCTAATTTTGCCGGTCTTGGTACAGTTGGTGTCTCGCAAAAGCTCCTAGTTTGAAGGCAATCAACAGCACTTTCCCAAAGTATATGAACCGTGGATATCATGGAAGCACAAAACCACTCCATCTTTCCCAGCCTGCATCATTTCCGATCCTCAGGGCCCAAACACCATTGATCTCCGATGCAGCTGTGCAGAACGAGGAAAAGGGGCAAGTGAAAATTGGACTTAGCCAACCCGTAGAACGTCAAACGAGTCGGCAGTGCTCTGTTTGCTGCAAGCCTTCGTTCAATGCACTGCCGGGCCTCAGGCCGCATCATGGTGACATGAAGCAAGGCAGTTCTTCTCAAGTGCTGTCGCGAGTGCCTAAGGGATGACGTGCCAGTGCAATAAATGTCTGGAGAGCAACCGGGCCTTGGTACCCTCGTCACCAATGGAATTGCAATCGAGGTTGATCCTGGTGACAGTGCTGTTCTTCTCAAGCGCTGTCGCGAGTGCCTGGGGAAGGGATGAAATGCCAATGCAATAAATGTCTGGAGAGCAACCGGGCCTTGGTACCCTCGTCACCAATGGAGTTGCTCTGGAGGTTGATCGTGGTGACAGTGCTGTTCTTCTCAAGCGCTGTCGCGAGTGCCTGGGGAAGGGATGAAATGCCAATGCAATAAATGTCTGGAGAGCAACCGGGCCTTGGTACCCTCGTCACCAATGGAGTTGCTCTCGAGGCCGATCGTGGTGACAGTGCTGTTCTTCTCAAGCGCTGTCGCGAGTGCCTGGGAAAGGGATGACGTGCCAGCGCAATAAATGTCTGGAGAGCAACCGGGCCTTGGTACCCTCGAGACCAATGGAATTGTTCCCGAGGTTGATGGTGGTGACAGTGCTGTTCTTCTCAAGCGCTGTCGCGAGTGCCTGGGGAAGGGATGACATGCCAATGCAATAAATGTCTGGAGAGCAACCGGGCCTTGGTACCCTCGTCACCAATGGAATTGCCCCGGAGGTTGATCCTGGTGACAGTGCTGTTCTTCTCAAGCGCTGTCGCGAGTGCCTGGGGAAGGGATGAAATGCCAATGCAATAAATGTCTGGAGAGCAACCGGGCCTTGGTACCCTCGTCACCAATGGAGTTGCTCTGGAGGTTGATCGTGGTGACAGTGCTGTTCTTCTCAAGCGCTGTCGCGAGTGCCTGGGGAAGGGATGACATGCCAATGCAATTAATGTCTGGAGAGCAACCGGGCCTTGGTACCCTCGTCACCAATAGAATTGTGCAGGAGGATGATCGTGGTGACAGTGCTGTTCTTCTCAAGCGCTGTCGCGAGTGCCTGGGGAAGGGATGACGTGCCAGTGCAATAAATGTCTGGAGAGCAACCGGGCCTTGGCACCCTCGTGACCGACGGAATTGAGCTCGAGGTTGATGGTGGTGACAGTGCTGTTCTTCTCAAGCGCTGTCGCGAGTGCCTGGGGAAGGGATGACGTGCCAGTGCAATAAATGTCTGGAGAGCAACCGGGCCTTGGTACCCTCGTGACCAATGGAATTGCACACGAGGTTGATCTTGGTGACAGTGCTGTTCTTCTCAAGCGCTGTCGCGAGTGCCTGGGGAAGGGATGACGTGCCAGTGCAATAAATGTCTGGAGAGCAACCGGGCCTTGGCACCCTCGTGACCGACGGAATTGAGCTCGAGGTTGATGGTGGTGACAGTGCTGTTCTTCTCAAGCGCTGTCGCGAGTGCCTGGGGAAGGGATGACGTGCCAGCGCAATAAATGTCTGGAGAGCAACCGGGCCTTGGTACCCTCGTGACCAATGGAATTGTTCCCGAGGTTGATGGTGGTGACAGTGCTGTTCTTCTCAAGCGCTGTCGCGAGTGCCTGGGGAAGGGATGACATGCCAATGCAATAAATGTCTGGAGAGCAACCGGGCCTTGGTACCCTCGTGACCAATGGAATTGCCCCCGAGGTTGATCGTGGCGACAGTGCTGTTCTTCTCAAGCGCTGTCGCGAGTGCCTGGGGAAGGGATGACATGCCAATGCAATAA
Organism: Symbiodinium natans; assembly: GCA_905221605.1. Lineage (NCBI taxonomy): Eukaryota > Dinophyceae > Suessiales > Symbiodiniaceae > Symbiodinium > Symbiodinium natans. The sequence continues at coordinate 96,170 of CAJNDS010002537.1, forward strand.
ATGTCTGGAGAGCAACCGGGCCTTGGTACCCTCGTCACCAATGGAATTGCCCCGGAGGTTGATCGTGGTGACAGTGCTGTTCTTCTCAAGCGCTGTCGCGAGTGCCTGGGGAAGGGATGAAATGCCCATGCAATAAATGTCTGGAGAGCAACCGGGCCTTGGTACCCTCGTCACCAATGGAGTTGCTCTCGAGGCCGATCGTGGTGACAGTGCTGTTCTTCTCAAGCGCTGTCGCGAGTGCCTGGGGAAGGGATGACATGCCAATGCAATAAATGTCTGGAGAGCACCCGGGCCTTGGCGCCCTCGTCACCAATGGATTTGCCCCCGAGGTCGATCGCGGTGACAGTGCTGTTCTTCTCAAGCGCTGTCGCGAGTGCCTGGGGAAGGGATGACATGCCAATGCCTTTGTCAGGGAGCAGCTTGGCTTGATGACTATTGTAAGGCAAATCGCATCTCATTGTGCGAGATAGCACGTTGTGGATCCACAAAGTCTGCCTCTTCCACATGCATGTTTCAATTGAGTCAGGCCTTTATACGTGGGCGTGGGTCTGCATCCTGGAGCTGTGGCTGGTCAACGTTGCCTTCTGCATCTGCAACCTAGATTTGTGGCATGACTTGCATGCAACCACTGAAGGAAGCAGAAAGGGTGACTCACCAAGTCGTGCGCAAGAGTAGGGTCGAGTCCCAAATCAAACTGCAAACTTGAGTTTGAAGTTTGAATTTTATGCATCAGTCAACAATGCACTTAAAACGTCTGATGCGCTCCTCTGCTGACTACCGTAATCTCCAATGCAGCTGTGCAGACTGGAAAAGGGGCAATGAAAATTGGACTTAGCCAAACGACCGTAGAACGTCAAGATAAATTACTAAACATGACGAGTCGCCTGTGCTCTGTTTCCTGCAAGCCTTCGTTCAATGCACTGCCGGGCCTCAGGCCGCATCATGGTGACATGAAGCAAGGCAGTTCTTCTCAAGTGCTGTCGCGAGTGCCTATGGGATGACGTGCCAGTGCAATAAATGTCTAGAGAGCAACCGGGCCTTGGCACCCTCGTCACCAATGGAATTGCGATCGAGGTTGATCGTGGTGACAGTGCTGTTCTTCTCAAGCGCTGTCGCGAGTGCCTGGGGAAGGGATGAAATCCCAATGCAATAAATGTCTGGAGAGCAACCGGGCCTTGGTACCCTCGTCACCAATGGAGTTGCTCTGGAGGTTGATCGTGGTGACAGTGCTGTTCTTCTCAAGCGCTGTCGCGAGTGCCTGGGGAAGGGATGAAATGCCAATGCAATAAATGTCTGGAGAGCAACCGGGCCTTGGTACCCTCGTCACCAATGGAGTTGCTCTCGAGGCCGATCGTGGTGACAGTGCTGTTCTTCTCAAGCGCTGTCGCGAGTGCCTGGGGAAGGGATGACATGCCAATGCAATTAATGTCTGGAGAGCAACCGGGCCTTGGTACCCTCGTGACCAATGGAATTGCCCCCGAGGTTGATGGTGGTGACAGTGCTGTTCTTCTCAAGCGCTGTCGCGAGTGCCTGGGGAAGGGATGACATGCCAATGCAATAAATGTCTGGAGAGCAACCGGGCCTTGGCACCCTCGTCACCAATGGAGCTTGACTCGAGGTTGATGGTGGTGACAGTGCTGTTCTTCTCAAGCGCTGTCGCGAGTGCCTGGGGAAGGGATGACATGCCAACGCAATAAATGTCTGGAGAGCAACCGGGCCTTGGCACCCTCGCGACCAATGGAGCTGAAGTTGAGGTTGATGGTGGTGACAGTGCTGTTCTTCTCAAGCGCCGTCGCGAGTGCCTGGGGAAGGGATGACATGCCAATGCAATAAATGTCTGGAGAGCAACCGGGCCTTGGCACCACTGTTGAGGGTGATCGTGGTGACAGTGCTGTTCTTCTCAAGTGCTGTCGCGAGTGCCTGGGGAAGGGATGACATGCAAATGCAATAAATGTCTGGAGAGCAACCGGGCCTTGGTACCCTCGTCACCAATGGAATTGCCACAGAAGTTGATCGTGGTGACAGTGCTGTTCTTCTCAAGCGCTGTCGCGAGTGCCTGGGGAAGGGATGACGTGCCAGTGCAATAAATGTCTGGAGAGCAACCGGGCCTTGGCACCCTCGTCACCAACGGAATTGTGCGAGAGGTCGATCGTGGTGACAGTGCTGTTCTTCTCAAGCGCTGTCGCGAGTGCCTGGGGAAGGGATGACATGCCAATGCAATAAATGTCTGGAGAGCACCCGGGCCTTGGCACCCTCGTCACCAATGGAATTGAGCTCGAGGTTGATCGTGGTGACAGTGCTGTTCTTCTCAAGCGCTTTCGCGAGTGCCTGGGGAAGGGATAACATGCCAATGCAATAAATGTCTGGAGAGCACCCGGGCCTTGGCACCCTCGTCACCAATGGAATTGCCCCCGAGGTTGATCGTGGTGACAGTGCTGTTCTTCTCAAGCGCTTTCGCGAGTGCCTGGGGAAGGAATGACATGCCAATGCAATAAATGTCTGGAGAGCAACCGGGCCTTGGCACCCTCGTGACCAATGGAATTGCTCTCGAGGTTGATCGTGGCGACAGTGCTGTTCTTCTCAAGCGCTGTCGCGAGTGCCTGGGGAAGGGATGACATGCCCATGCAATAAATGTCTGGAGAGCAACCGGGCCTTGGTACCCTCGTCACCAATATAATTTTCCCGGAGGTTGATCGTGGTGACAGTGCTGTTCTTCTCAAGCGCTTTCGCGAGGGCCTGGGGAAGGGATGACATGCCAATGCAATAAATGTCTGGAGAGCAACCGGGCCTTGGCACCCTCGTGACCAATGGAGTTGAACTCGAGGTTGATCGTGGTGATAGTGCCGTTTTTCTCAAGCGCTGTCGCGAGTGCCTGGGGAAGGGATGACATGCCAATGCCTATGTCAGGGAGCAGCTTGGCTTGATGACTATTGTCAGGCAAATTGCATCTCATTGTGCGAGATAGCACGCTGTGGATCCACAAAGTTTGCCTCTTCCACATGCATGTTTCAATTGAGTCAGGCCTTCACAATGGCCTTTGCTGTCTTTGCGGAGTTTGCTCGGATCTGTAGCTTTTGGAGGACTTCGTGTGCTCCCAGTGCCTGAAGGCTTCCAAAAATGATGGCTCATAGGGAAATGCAGGACAAGTCCCAGCCTCCCCAAGAGCGTGGGCCTCCCTTTCATTGGCTTCGAAGTTGAGCAGCTGCAAGATTCGGAGGCGGTGGTAGAATGGCAACGACTTGGCCAACTGCATCACCTCACCTTCTGGGAGGTTTTCGAAATGCACCTCCTCACACACCGTCACCTTCTCATGAAAAATCTTCTCCTGTAGTTTGATGACTTGCGGGGCATCATGACGGTGTGTGAATTTTGAGTTTGCCATGTGCTTCTCAAATTCTTTGGGGGCCATGGGCACTTTGCCCCTGAAGCTGGCCCCGGATTCAATTTGCACCGCATCGATTTGTTGGTTCTTCTTGGTGGCACTTTTGGCCGAAGACCACTCGATCTCGGCGAGGCACCACCCACGCATCTTATATGGGATCGGGTTGTGCAACAATTCTCGGAGCGGAATGGTCTGGATCGATTTGCTGGGTACATGATAAACCGGGACTTTCTGCTCCGAGTTGTTCAGCCAAAAATCATCTGGGGTGAGACATTCAAGACGGAAGGTCAAGCAGTGCTCATGAGCATACATTACATGCATGTTGGCCATCGATCGCCGGAAGCTCTCCTCTTCCTCTGGCGTCTGCCGCTCAAATTGAAAAAGAGAAATATAATCGTAAAATATCCAAATTTCTGAGAAATAAGCGGCATCATAGAGAGCTACACAGCTGACCAACTTCTCTAGTTGGAAGCAACATGGGTCTGGGTGCTGTTGACTTTCCCAACTATGGGAAACCGAGCAAAGGATCGCATCTCTTCCTCCTGCAGACCACTCAACAACATGTTCGTGGCTCACCAGCGCCAAGGTCTCCTCGCTCAGAGGAATGGCATGAGAACACTAGATGATTCGCATGTCATAGCGGCCTGCTGTGCTTCTTGACGTCTGGGCAAAGGCCTGTTCGACCTCCGCAGCTCGTAGAGGTACCTCTTGGCAGCAACCACGGTGGCAAACACAAGAGGTCCTCTCTGTGAACACATGCGTGGGCACTCTGCGCGAACCAACCGAATATCAGCATCTTGTAAGAACTTGGCCAAAGCTTTTCGGTCTCTCAGGCTGTATTCAGCCTGGACTTCGAAACAAGTGGGGAAAATGGGGCAAGCGAGGGCAAGTGGGGGCAAAGTCAATTAGCTCTTCCGGACAACCAAGTGGGACAAGTGGGGGCAAATCACTGCAATTTCAACTTCGAATAGTGGTTCCCGTCTGCACCCGCAATGGGCTGTCTTCTGCCTTCATGCTGGGCCGTGATTTGGAGATGAGGCTTTGTGCCAATCTGCAACAAAACTCGCAGTTGGCTCTGAGGCATGCACACCTTCAGCTGGCTCCGAGCTCATCTCTAGATGAAGCCGTCAGCCTTGGTCACGGGCAGCTCTCGCTTCTCCTATCTGCGCAACCTGCACAAAACCCGAAAGAGCCAACAACAGAAGAAGTGCTGGCAAAACCTGAATCAAATCAAAAAGGTTTGGGGGCTTCAGGCTCTGAGGTCCAGGGCTTGCAGCCGTGTAAGACTTGGCAGCTAGCTTGCAGCAGGCGTCTACAAGATTCCCGAGGTGGCTCTATCACAACACTCCAGGTGCCTGGGCTTGTATAAGTAGATGTTCTTTATCGAGTTTGGCCCTATATTCGGTACAGTGCGTCCCATGATCAGGTTTAGTAACAAAACAAAATTTCTGAGCCGTTCTGAATGTCTCAGGTGCTGCCCCTAGAACCTGAAGCCCGGGCTGCAGGATAGAGCCTCTTCCTCGGGTTGCATGCACCTGCCAAAGCCCTAAAAAGAGCCTTAACTGATAACAAACACGTGAACCCTCGACTCCAAACCCCATAAAAAGAAAATAACATAATAATAAATCATATAACCTAGAAAGCCTGGAAACACTTAGAATAAAACTTGATTCAACCCGAAACATCCCCCCTTGAACCCCCTATAAGCTTCATGGACTCCTCGGCCCCCCCAAAATCCGCGAACCCACCGACGCTTTTTCAGGCTTTCTTGCCCCCCCCCCCCCCCGAGCGGGCTCACGCAGCCCAGGGCCTTCCGAAGTTTTGGGGGCACTCCGCGGGGGCTTCTCCTGGGGTTTCTTTTTCTCGTTCAAAGGGGGATTCAATGTGGGGCCAGCGTGAGATTCTTATTCTAGGGGACTAACAAGGGATTCATAGGGGGGCAACTGGGATTGTAGAGGGGGATTAAGAAAAGGGGGGTTTAGGAGTTGTGGCTTTGGAGGGCCCATCGTTTCAGATCCCGTTCGGGTTTCGGGTTCCAGCTTTGGGGTCACGGCCGGGCGCAGGGGTGGTTTAACGTGGTTGAATGTCTTTAGCACCATTTTTTTTACGCTGATCGCCCCAATCCTGAAACCCTATAAACACCCCATAGACCCAACAAAGCCCCAGTGCTTTGGCTCAAGCCCTGAACCCCGAGAGCCCCTCTTGAATCCGACGGGGCTCCCGGAGGTTGGAGACTCTGTGCCCCAGAGCCCCCAAGCGCCCCCAAGCGCCCACAAGCGCCCCCCACGATTAAATTGAAGAATATAGGGACACTTTAGGGGCCCTTGAAGAGCGAAAGCCCTGAGCCAGGCTCCCGGCTGCAATCTTCAACCTGAGCTTTCGAGGCTTTCCGGCTTGAGGGTTCAAAAGGCTCTGCTGAGTTTCCAACAAAAAAAAAAGGGTGTAGGGTTGAGGGTTTAGGGTTTAGGGTTCAGGGGTTGGGACCGCCGGAGCCCATTTTCCGGGCTTCCGGACGCTTTAGGGTTCAGGGTCTGCGACCCCTCGCGCTCGCCCTCGATCAGCCTGATAATTACCGGAACCAGGAATCTTAGGCAACGCTACACCGTCCCATCGTCCTTCGGATTTGGGCGCCCTTGCCTTTGCTCGGAACCACGAGCGGGCCGCGAAGGTGACAATTCTGTCGCAGTCGCTGGGCCGCTATAGGTTCAATGCTTTCTCAAGGCTGGAGCGTGCAGCCGTATGTTGAAAACTGCCAAGGACATACGTGCTAATTACATATACGCATACTCCGCGCAGCACTGTGGCACATTTTTCTAGAAGCCCTTGAAAAGACCAAACCCCAGCATGGCCTAACAACTTCTGCGACTCTGTCTGCTCATGTCGTGTGCGAAAACAACCTGCGCAGCCGCTCCGAGCCCAGCTTGGCAGAGAGGCAGCCGTCGTTGATGGGAGAGCTCAGGGCCGTTGAGGGTTGCCAAAGGGCTCACGAATCAAAAGGGAGCTTATAGTACACCTAGGCCGTACTAGATTAGACTCTACTCCACTCCAGTCTGGTATAGCCATCCTGACTCTACGAGCGACCAGTGGTCCGATAAAATCCATCAGAAGCACCACGCAGCGATCCGCCAGCAGTGAACCCCCATGCCACACCTTCGGTAAGTTGTGTGCCGCGGTCAGCCCCAATCCAAGCGGTCTTGCCGCACCACCCGCCGCAACGCAGAAGAGACTTTAGAAAGACTTGAAGCAACTTCTTTGGCTCACCCACAGGGCGCATGAATCAAACGCGCAGCTCTGCACCGCCTCGCTCTCAATTTTCTCAGACCCGAAGGGTCTAGAACTTCCTCCAACAAGCCCACTGGTTGCCCGAAGTGAGTCTGGAGTGAGGTACGACAGGTACGAGTTGGAGTTGCCGTTAGGGCAATACAGGACCCGGGGCGGTGACGGTCTGCTCACAGCAAAATCCAGTGGGCGGGACGCATTCGAGCCCACTCCTACATTGCCCCGAACGTTGGCCTTGTTGTAAATGAGAAACGCGATTGAAGCGTGCGAAGTTTCGTCACGGTGTTCATGGTTGTGTTTGACGATGATGTGGGAAGAGAGATGGTCGGGTTTGCGCCGAAGGGTTTCATAGCCTCACATGTTGAAATGCTGAATCCCCTACATTTGAGACAACATGTTAACAATGTGACAGCGGCAAACAGCGTAGCATGAACAACTCGCCAGCACAAGCAGAACATGAGCAACGTGCCTTTTCTACTCACGAAAATCTCTCTGACAAAGTGCTTGAAACGTAGCGAAACAGCTGTAAAGTGACGACGTTACAAAGAAACCCCATCGGAAACATAGCCCGAGAAAAGGGTCTGTGCAGTCGCTTCTGGACGCGCAAACCAGGCTACTTCTGAAATACTTCTGAGGGCGGCGCGAAAGTTAGTCAATCCTAGGGGGGTGGTCAATGCGTTAGTTCGGGGCTACTTAGGTATATACAGGGACTATATAAGGTATATGTGGAGGTCTTTTTTGTAAATAGGGGTTCTATAGGGGAATGAGATTAAGAGGCTCAGAGGAAATACGGGTACTGCTGGCTGGACTGCTTGTCCCAGATGGTGCCCAGCGCGTAGACCTCCGCGGTCTCCAAGGTCGCTTGCTCGGTGCCCTTCGCCACCACCGAGACGCCTCCCCCAACAGAGAGGGAGAGAGACAGAGGGAGAGGGAGAGGGAGGGAGGGAGAAAGAGAGAGAGAGAGAGATAGAAAAAAAGAGAGAGAGAGAGAGAGAGAGAGGGAGGGAGGGAGGGAGTGGGGGAGGGAGGGGAGGGAGGGAGGGAGGGAGGGAGGTAGAGAGACAGAGCTTATACCTATTTTGCTGCCAAAACATTCTTTGTTGAGGGAAGTGTGGGGGATGCTTCTGTAGGAGAGAGCTATAGGCTATAGGCTCTAGCCCCCCAAAACAAAAGAGCACCGGGGTCTGTTTACATTCATGCTCAGACACGTAAGGCTTTAGACTCACGCCTGATTCTACACTCCCCTTAGAACCTTAATTCAAATAAATGGTTAGCATCCCCTTGGGTTTTGTATGAGTAATAATAATTCCAAAGGGGGGCGAATAAGATTCCCACCAAGCAACCTGCTGAGTCCATCTCCGGGATGTACAGGCGCGCGGTGAGCCGCTCAAGGCCCTGATCCTGGGGGCACTTTTTCTCCCCTAAACCCTATAATACCCTTTGGGGGTGGGGGGCTCAACTTCCTTTGTTTTTCTTTTTTTCTTTTGGGGGGGGGGGGGGGGGGTCCCCCAAGCCCCTTTCACCCTTTGAGGGTGGGGGGGCTCGATTTCTTTTGTTTTTTTTTTTGGGAGGGGGAGGAAACCCTAAAACCCTAGCCCTTTTGGGGGTGGGCCAAGGTCCTTGAAGCTCTCGGTCACGGAGCCATCCTGAGCAAGAGAGGCTCAAATTCAGAATGGCAGAGGCCGCAAAGGCCATGGTGGAATCTGTTGGTGAGTGCTGAGTAGTGATTGAAATGCATTGGACAATCTGAATACATAGGCAGCAACCCGAGTGTGCTAAAAGCAGCCTGGGATCGTTAAAGACGTGCAGGGACACGCGTGCCCTCCCCGCGACGTCCGGGTCAGGCATCACCCGGGCACGGCCTCCTGTCGTGAATTTCGCCCCTTGCGTTCCCGAGGAGGAGGTGTCCAGTATCAACAGAGGCGACTTCACGAAGCCCGAGACGCAGCAGGCCGAGGTCTTGCGCTGGGCAGCGGTTGCCTTCGCTGCTGAGTTCATAAGCCCCCCAAAAAAGTGTGCACTTTCAGTTCTTTTGGGGGCGTATAGTATCCCAAAAAGTGTAAAGCGTACTCGCTCAGCTACTCAGTTGCAAACGTCTTGAGGGCACAGCTTGGGGTGGCGTCGGCAGTCCTGCCGCTCTCGCTCGCGCGCGTCTGTCCAGGAAGCACGTATGTCCAGGCCACGCATCGCAAGTCGTTCAAGCAAAAGTCGGAACAGTTTTGGGCATTTGCAGCGTCAGGTGCATGTGGACTCATCGGGAAGTTCATGTAGTCAATTCCAGGGATGTCTGTCGTGTTCAGGATCTGCCCACCAAGAGGGTTCGAAGTCAGGCCAACACTGGCGTATTGCGTTGCGGACACTTCGCGGATGCGAAGCCCAAGGAACGCCTCAGGCTCAATGTCAAAGAGGTCCTGCGGGAACGTAATGGTGGCGATGATTTCTTGTTGCTGGGAGCCTCCCGGCTTCACAAGATTCAAAGGGCTGGTAGCGGAAAGCACTTGCGGAACCGCCGAATGGTAGAGGGTCTCCTGGCGCAAGCCATCCAGCGAGGGAAGCGGGTATACTCGGAGGGTGCGGTACTGGGAGTCGTATTCCATGACTCGCGGAAGTGCCTGCAGACCGGCCCACTTTCCATTTGATAACCCATACTCCCGGACCCATCCGAATATGATACGCCTGTTCATGACAGGGTCGAAGAAGGACTTGGAGGCATAGTAGTTTCCATAATCCAGTGGGACTGCGCTGCCCATCCGGACAAACTCCCTGCTCTCCCAGTCAAAGAGACCGAGCCAGTAGAAATCCAACGTGACGACCATCATGGACAACTTCAAAACCCAAATGCCAGCAGGGCTCATGATGTCGTCAGCTTCTGTAGGTTGCAGGTTAAAGAAGTCGGGGCACTCAAACATTCCCCGCGGCACATAGTTCTCTTGAAGCAGTATGCTGTCAAAGCTCCACCTCCGAAACGAAGAGTCGGCCGAGTAGCCAACCACTGCAGCTACCGGTGCACCGGCTGCCTCGCCACCCGCACCCTTCAAGCTGGTCGCTAGGTGCATGAGGTAGAGCTGGCGCCTCTCATCCCACAATGCAGTCGTAGGGTCTCGGAAGATCGTGATGCTCAGGCCACCTGGTGGCACTGAAGCGATGACCGGGTTGTCGGGATCTTCCTGCCACTCGATCAGCATCGGGTCGGAAGTGTTCTTGGGCCACGCCAAACACTGGAGTTGAGCTTTTGTGCCTGCACAGGTGTAGGCAATGATCGGATGGCTGCCATTCACCAAGGTCACCGAGCCGGAGTAAAACCCGGCATCCGCGTATGGGTACTTGGAAGGATTGAACCTCAGGGCTTCCGTCACGCCCACGTGCTCCCAAGTGACGCCGTCCCAGCTCACGACGTGGTACCAAGACATATTCCCCCAGTTTGCACCGCCGGGGTTGTATTGCATCCACAGATGGATTAGGCCAGTTCTGGGGTCGCGGAAGGGCCCGTTGGGATCGTTGATCCAATTTTCCTTGGTAGCCCAGCAACCATATCACAGTAAGGGCACCCTTCTTTTTGGGATGGCCACTTCATAAAGGGAACCCAGAACCAAAAAAAAAAAAAGAGTAAAGGGCACCACTGGGCCACCAAGCTTCAGGTGGCCGCACATGAAACACAGGAAAGTAGGGGTCAGCCTCGGGATCGGAAGCAGCTGAAAGTCCTCCGAGCAGAGCAGCCAGCATGGCCAGCACGGGATGCACAAAAGAAGCCATGGACATTGCTCAAATGTCTTATCTACACGTCCGACATCGTCCCAAAAAAGACACCAGTCTCTGCCAAGAGCCCAAATGACAACCCAAGCATGTTCCTTGCTTGGTCTCACACACGGCACAAGCAAGAGCTGGTTGCGCATGGGATGGCCCTAAACCCCACAAGCCAGATTGTGATTGTGATTGGTTCTCAAAGTAAAAGAGATGGATAGAGCGAAAGCAAAATGAATATGGAAAACGAAATCACTTGCTATAGAGACACCCAGTCAATGCGCAAGTCAATGTGCCAAGAATCCCCTTAGAACTTAGAAGCTACTTAGAAGAATTTCGTGACGCACCAAAAACCCAAACGAATTCAATGCTGACAGGCGTGCCGAAATTAGAAGTGAGCTAGAGATCGCGTGAACTTATTGCAAAAAAGCGAGGCCTGGAGCACAACTCTGTTCTGGACTATTGTGGTTGCCCCCTGCCAAACAAATCACCAGTCGCAAGGCAAGGAAGGAACGAAATTGCCTGTAACTGCATGCATCGCTCTCACCGGGTGGAGGTTTCGACGCTTACTCTCGCACGCGGCCGGCAAGGTAAACAGGATAGAGATTTAAGGGTAAAACCTGAGGGTTTCTGGCCCGTAGTGCTTCAACTCAGCATAGCCTAGCGCATGCACAGAAAGGCCATAAATCTGGAAAGTCCAATTCGAGCCAAAGGCTCCGTTGCAAGAAAGCCATTGAAACTTGAGCTGAGTTTGCGTGAATAATGGAAGCTTCGCTGTTGTCGACAGGAGCAGCGTTGCCCCGCGTTTCCAGCCGGCTCACCACGACAGCCCCGGCATTTGGCAGGGGGGGAAGTGCAAGGCCTCCTATTCACCTGAATCCAAAACCTCTCCGCTCGAGCGTAATGCCTCTAGACCGCTGAACCTCACGCACAGACAAGGCATCACATCTCAACACATCTTTCTGCTCCCGCGGCGCAGAGCTCAACTAACGCCTTCAGCGGAACATGCGCTTGCCCAGTTCATCACCTGAGCCCAACGGTGATGCTTCCTGAGCCCCAAATAAAATCCTAACTCCCAAACCCAACAAACAGCACAGTTGGAAGGAAGCTGCAAAGGGTCCTCAGGGCTCTCCCCCCAAAGTCGGGCTCTGGCTGGAAGGGTGCGATGATCGGCTCTGGTTGAAGGTAATTAAACATAAGTAACATAACCACTCATGGTTTTTCGCACCGTGGGGTTGAGGGAATGCTGGTAGATGGCACACGGTCTGAGGAAATTGAAGTCGAAACTTTCCCCATCGCATGCGAATTCAAGCGATTTAACAACACGTGAAGGCGAAACGGCAGGCAGCAAGATGCTTCGGCAAAATCTGCTGTTCACACTTCTTGGCAACAGAGGCGGCATGGAATGACCTTGCCTGAATTGATTCTCCTTGGTAATGCACGCAAACTGAAAGGCAACGGCAACGCACCGATGTTGCTCTGCCAAATTTGGCTGGAACTAGGTTGATCCCAGTGGGCACACTGAGCATGCAGCAGTTTAACAAAGCGCACAGCACCAAGCAGCAACATTTCTGCCACATACACCAAACATGCATCACGTGAGAAGCTCTCGGCTTCCATGGCTGTCTGAATGCTTCACGCATGCTCTTGGAGCGTGCCTTTGCGCTGGGTTTCTGCCACAGCAAGTTTGCTGCCGGGAACCCTGACTGGAGGCAACAGTGTGAATGGAACTGCATGGCTTGTCGACTCTATCAAACACACAAGTCCAACACCAACTAGGAGATATTGCTAAACACTCTAGGCCTTGCACATGGGCTCACTGTGCAGAACAACTGGTGCATTTGGCCAATGAAGCTCGAAACTGACGGAAAAGGCCAAGTCTCTAACGGATTGTGCGCCGTGCGCCTATTCTACGGGCGACGATCAACAGCAAGAAATTGCCTTACTTGGCAAGCAGCTCTTGAACCTTGGTGTTGCAGTCCACATCTCACCAACACGAGTCAAGCGGTGGCCATCTTTGCCCGGCGCCAGTGCTGCGCAGCAAGTGAATACCTGCACGCAAAGCTCGCACGTATAAATGAATATCTATATCTACGCACAAATGAACTCTGCATCTTTATCTGTAAGCTTATACTCATACTTATACTCATACTTATACTTATCCTTATACTTATACTTATACTTATACTTGTACTGTACTTGTACTTGTACTTGTACTTGTACTTCTACATATACTTATACTTATACTTGTACTTATACTTATACTAACACTGATGCTTATACTTGTGCTTATACGCACTCACCCGAAGCGGACCAGCCAAGTCTTGTTGCTGGCCCAAACATTCGTCTTGCCACCCAATGTATCTTGGCTAGACATGTCTCCCATGGTGTTGAGGATCTTTCCAACAGTCCCCAAAATTCCCGTGCTGATTGAGGAAGGCATAGATGACCTCGAAAGGAATCTCAATGACATCTATCAAGATCCAAGGCTTTCCCTTTATTGCCGGCAACTTGTGGAAACGGTCATTCTTCAACACAGTCTGCGGGGCACGTCTTGGCTTCGGAGGATTCTACGGGGTCGAAGGACCGGTGCTCTTTACTACCAAGGAGTTCAAGAGGGGCACCACCCAAGACTTCCAGAACAGCAGGCCGGAACATTAAGTCAGCTGAGCTGAGCGCCGCGTTCTTCCAGATTTTGGACACCAAGACTTCTACTGCACCTGGCAACTTCTCCAAGCCGAGGCCGGAAGCACCCAGCAAATCTCTCATAGTGTGCTTTGAATCCGCCACCTTCAATTGTCATCGCAACCTTGCGAGCTGCAGCTTTCCCTGTCGTCCCAAGTCCCCTTGATTCAGCCGTAGCCCTCTTCTGCACCATCAAGGCCTCGTCCATCTTCGACCTGGACATGCCTCGTCTTCGCACACGTCAGCCGCACCAGCGCGAGTGCGATAGTCCGAATCAAGCCTTTTGAGCATATCATGGCTTGAGCTCCTCGCCGAAGCTTTGGGTGGAGGGCAGATCCCAGAAGCAGCTCCCTCCTACAACAAGCACGTGTCGTCGCCATGTCGCTTGCCTGCCAGCTTCCCCACAAGAACCGATGCAAGGCCTGAGTTGGCTGAGCACACAGGATCGTGAAAACTTCAAGGATCACATATCCACTCTGTTGATGCTGGTTGCTCTGGCATGCTCTGGCATGCTCTGGCCTGAGTGCTGCAAGGTAGAAAGAATCCACGTCTGGGCTGCACTGCAGGAAGTCGGTCACTACTCTGAGCACCACGCACATCAGTCCAGTAGAGGATGGCATTCGGTTGCACTCAGAGAGTGTGCGGGGCATCTTGTTCCTCAGGTAGGTGTGTGTGTGTGTGTGCGCACAACTCGCCGGGCCATTTCCTCTCGCACGGTGACACGACCCAACGGAGGCCCTTGGACATGGGAACAGAAGTAACTAGCTGACCCTCGGAAGCTCCTCGATGTCAGGAACAATCCAACCACATTGACTGCGGTGCTACGAGTAGATGGTCAGTGCTCTACTTTACGGTCTGGTTTTCTGTGCCCCAGTCAACCCGTTACACAAAAGGCAAGCATACTTCGGGCATTTCCCTAAATAGACCACTAATAATGTACCTCCAAAAACTGTGGTCTTTACTGCAGGACCCCCTCAAAATAGGGTACAGCCTATTTCCTAAGCCCTTGTTTAGAGAACTTCTTTAGAGAACTGGCCAAATGCTCAAGGCAGGTGGCTTTCGGCCATGGTCCACGACATCGTCGAGCTCGGCCTCTGACATCCCTGCGCGTCCTTGGCAGAACAAAGGCTTTGGGTTCAGAGCCCTTTGGACGTATGGCTTCAGCATGTCTACGCATGTATAAGAATTTTTAAGACTCTTTAAGACTGGTGCAAGTAGGGGCACATGCTGGGCACATAGAGATTCAATAACTTACTGAGAAGCCGGCCTTTGATGAAACCATTGAATCGCGCAAGTCCTGTGCAGCTCCGAGACATTGCCCCATGTGTGCAGAAGACATCGCATGTCAGTTGTGGTTCCCACCACATCCCTTTCAAATGCTCAGGTGGCATACGACTTGATCTGACCCCAAGTCCTACCCCTTAGTAGTGCTAGCAAGTACGATTCAGAGGACTGCACGGTTCATGCGGCACCTTGCACACAGAGCCTTGCGACAAAATAGCAAACCGAAGTTGTACAAGCTGCATGCCAGGACAGTCCCGGGTGATCAGTGTGCATCTCGCAAACGGCGCGAAGATCGCCACGATCTGAAGAGCAGCCGCTACTCCAGATTTGCATGCTTTCACACTTGCCCAACAGAGTCCACGAACATTTTCACGAAATCTTCAAAGGCAAACCCCGACTCAAGCTACCCCGTCACTGAGCTCCGCACCCAGAAAATGAAAGGGATGACTACCAGAGGCAGCTGTGTATCAAAGCATTGGCGCATCAAAGCCATAATTCAACCTTGCACTGTCTGTGGCTCGCACGACCACCGCCGCATATAGTGCATGTGCGAAAGTGTGCTAACATGCCTCACTTTTGTGCTCTGAGGTGCAGGGCCACTGTTTCGCAAGCTTGCGCGAGACGAGGGGTCTCCTACAGGTGGGATGTTTCCAACAGGTGGCAACGTCTGGAAATTTGATAGTTCCAGCTTCTCAAATATCCGGCATCTTCACATTGACGTAGATGTGGATCCGCGACCTCAGCGTTCCGGGCGCATCAAAGTAAAACAACCAGAATGCTTCCATCAGGACAGCTTGCAAAGAGTAAGATAACACAAACAGCCATCTGCAAGTGCATATTCCGGCAAACAACATGGCGTCGATTCAGTTTTCATAACACGCAGGGTCGGGATCACGCCGTGCTCATGCTCTTCCATCGCGGATAGCATTGCGGCCACCCAACGAACAGTGATACTCATGCAACATGTTTGCGACATTCAGGCCTTGCCGCTTCCAGGTTTTGAGTTGCCGCCGCTCGGCATACATCCATCGCTTCACGCTTCCCAAAGATGGCGCCAAGTTCTCCAAGGCATCTTTCACATCAGGATCCTCTAAGAATCTAGCAGATGCAATCTTCTCAGCCTCTTCTGTAGTGTCGGCCTCTCCGAAATACTGCTGCGAGTTAAAGCACGGCACTCTGAGAGCGGTGAAGAAACGGCCGCTCAAGGTGTGCCTAGTCACAAACTTGATATCTTCGGTGGTCACCGCCCTGTTCAAGTAGCGCTCCAGAAACAGAGTCACGGCGGTCTTGGGGTGCAAGCCCTCCACTGACATGCCAGGTCTTGGAGGAGAGTCGACGCGTCGTTTTCTCGATCCCGGCTTCGCCTTTCTCTTTGGAAGTGGCGCCTCGACCTTCGGAAGCTAAGAAAAATTTAGGCTGAGCCCCAAACACCACTGTACGATAGATCCAGAATGAAACTTGTAACACTCTCAAAACTTATGAGTACAGTCATACTTTATCCAACTTCAGGCTGCCCACAAGCCTTGTCTCCCTCTTTGGAGTCGTCCTCCTTGTCTTTTCCCTTCCAGTCGTCCTCCTTGTCTCTAAGCAGGAGGAGTTCCAGCTACTGTCCAAGGGCAGAATTGTTGCTATCGAAACGCACGCAGCGACGTAAAATGATTTGCTCCGTCTGTCGGTCGAGCCTGCTCGCCGGTCGTGCCAGACGAGCACCTGCATCACGCAATACATGAAGAAACGCACGTGCGTGGATTATAGCCCACCTACACCTCAGCAACCAACAAGCGAGCCATAGTGGTGAAATAGGGCCAGGCTTCAATCGTTCTATCCTGGTGCTACTGGGGCGGTTCATGTTGTCACGGCTTAGCCAATGCCGTCAAAATAAAGACGGCATGTCACTGAGAAACTTGGGAGACAGGTCCAGAATTCAGCCACTAGAAGCCTAAATCCACACATCCACCCAAGAAGCGGTTTCGGGATTTTGCTCGGGGCCTCCTTTCAAGCTTCACTGGCGTCAGGGTATCATCCTGCCGTGACTTTCTGGGTGCAGCACAAACGCGGTGCAATCCAAGAGTGCTTCGAGTAACTAGCAAAGCTGACAACGAAGGCTTCACAGCTTAACTGATCATGTATAGCCATAGTCAAATGGTGCAGAAGCCAATTGTGTCGAACCCAGAAGCGGCACCAAATTCGCAGCAGCCCGCGCCTGTGTGGGCACATCCTTTTCGGGCCGTGTCAAGGTCAAGCCCGGAGAGTACTCCTCGCCGGCCATTGTTCCCTAATCGGAGAAACGGAATCTGTGACTTGAGCCAAATATTGACAGACAAGTAACTCACCAACTTGCACCCATGCGTCTTCAAAGGTGACTGCTCTGGTCGCATCATCTCAGTGAGACACCTCTGTTCATCAACCGTCATCGAGACGACCTTCGACCACTACAGGATCTCACTCACTCAAAGGCTGGGAGACGCTCAGCCCCCGGCCAGGAGGCGCACGCTCTGTCCATCCACCTTGCCCAAGAGGCAGCACGCAGGGCCACACGAGTCCAGATGGTTCAAAGATGTCGGACAAAGCTCCACATGCGCGGAACACCTCCAACACTGAACTTGGCGGTGTGAGAGGCTTTGGACGCAGTCTCCACAGCTAGGGCCCAGGAGGCTCAGCAGGTTTCAGGGTCTCAGAACTTTGCATTCCTTGCGCCGAGAGTCCATGTTGCAGCCATCACATAAGGTCCCTTTGTGCACCTTAGCTGGGCTTCTGGCGTGCTCTTGGCAACCCGACTCTTGCGGCAGCCCACCTGGACCTGGAGCCTACAACCTCGAGCTCTGCACTTCAAACCTCAGCACAACCCCGTGCCTCTTGGCCGTAGCAGAGCAGTCTGCGGAAGCTCCTGCAGCACCGCGCCAAATCATGTCACACGGCCCCAAAACAAACCTCTTCAGCCGACATGGAAGCGCACTGTACCCGTGCCCTTGAACTTGCACGGACGTCACCTGCAGCAGGCAATGCCGCCTGTTCGGTGCACCTACCAGCTTGCACGGGTGAACACGAATAGGCAAACTCGCGCTTTCTGATTGTAAACAAAGGATCTGGGAACAACTCTACGCTGCACCTACCACCTTGGCTGGTCCTTCATGCTTCTCATGCGCACATCTAGGAGCTAATAACCCCGAGCTTGAGCGTAGACGGGGACTTTCGCTTCAAGACTGCGAAGGAAAAGCCTCAGCATCATCCTCCTCGGTCGATGCTGTACATGTGGATGTGGGCCTCGTCACATCCCAGTCATCCCGCGCATTCTCCGTGACATGACAGGTGCATTTCTCCGCCTGGGCCGACGTCGCTGCTGCCTCTCTGCCAAGCCTCCGTCGCTGGCCCGGCAGCTCGTGGGTGCGAAGGTCTCCTGAGTCTCCTGTTCCATCTCTTCTGCAGACGCCAGCTCCTGGCAATTTCGCAAGGAACGCCGTGCTCACAGCAGAAGGATTGCATGTTGAAACTTGAGTGAAAGGAAGGCTGTGTTCAGGGTTGCACATGTCTAGATCACGGAGTCGGGATGATGGGCACGCTTCGGCTGTAGTGTGTGTGTGTGTACTTGCAGCACAAATTGCACTGTCCAAATATTCGGGAAGTCGGACACCACTTGCCCATGGGAAAACAACGATGTGCAACAGACCCAAGAACCCAGTCATTTAGCGACGTTCGGGATCAGAAGTCTTGAGGATGGCCTTCCATCTTATGACTGCCAAGGCTCCGATTCTCTGTTCGCGGGCCCTTCCGCCAACAGTGGCCGATGTGAATCGGTCCTGCATTTGCCAGCTGTTCTCTCTCTCTCCTCTCCAGGCTAGCGGTTTGCGCTCGGACCCTTGCTGTGCCCCTGAACAAGCTGATCTTCGCGAATGCAGGGTGGATATCGGTAAGGAATGAAACAAACCTGAAGGAAGCTTGCATGAAGTGCTGAAGTCCTGGCTTGGCCCGCTTGGCTGGAGAGCGTGGCCGCGGCAGCTGAGCTTTCCGACATTTTTCATGGCTCGCTGATGCAACAGGGGCTCTTCCTTGCGCAAAAGCTCCGTGTAACGGAATCTGCTCAATGCTAAACACGTGTGGTACTCCCTGCGCCCGTTCGTGGAATTTGTACACAAACGTGCTGCAGAAAGCCAGGGAAGTGTTGTCTCAGGCTATGGGTGTTCAACTGTTCTTTGGCACTCCAACTCTTGCACATTTGAGTGGTGGCGTGCAAAAATTACTGTAGAGTGTTTCTCCACAGCTTTTTGAAACAGCAAACAGTTTGTGCTTCATGGTGGTCGCTCTGGGAGTCAGCAATGGGGCTACGGCCAAAGTCATTGAAAACATTGCGACTGTGCCTGTGCGAACTGCCTTCATTTGTGCACAGAGAACCTGCTAGGACCTACTTCTTTGTTGGTGCCGGTCCAGTGACCATGGATTCAAAAAATGGCTGGTTCTTGTCTAGATCCAATCAAAAAGAATGTCGGGCTGATCATGTTGATGAGCATGATGAGGCATCGACCCCCTCGACATTGCCGTCTTTGCAGTATTGGCCCATGAGGTCCATGAAGCACTCTTTTCAGTGTGATATAAAAGTCTCCGGTTCGTATTGGCTCTTGTGGGATCCTTGTAAGGTTCATTTTGTAAAGCTATAGATGGTGTGAGGGTTTCGGGCTTAAGATTTTGAATTTCGTGTTCGTGTCTTGCCCCGCTGGACTTCATGCCTTACATTCGGGACTGCCGCCAAGGTTTTTGCAGGACTACAAGGGTGTAAGCGAGCGCGAAGGCTGTGAAGGAGTTTTAAATTGTTTTTTGCCCTGTGTCCCGCCTCGCTTCCCGCCGCGCATCCAAAGCGTTCGAGTTAGCCCTCAAGCTCTGAGCCCAAGCCTCACAGCCCCAGACTCTATAAATCTTGAGCCCCTTCAGTGGAGGCATGCGGGGCCTAGTTTTGGGACACGTGCGAGTTCCCTGTGCAGCAGGATGCCACAACTCTGCAGATTCATGTCTGGCCGGTACTGCGAGACCCAAGCTTGATGTGAACGACGACCACGGTGGTCGTTAAATGTGGGTGCAGGTCTGCGCACGCACTCATGTTCCGCACATGACGAGTAACCTGCTCGGTAGCAAGCCCAAAATCACTCAATGCGGATTGCGGCAACTGTGCAGTCACAAAACATGACCTGGACCTTGCAAACCCAAAACCTGAAAACCTACCTTCAACATAATCTTGGCACAGGCTCACATGTCTGCGAGATGGCTTCGTTGGCGTGGCTAGGATGTGACCGCCACGCCCCCTTCAAGCAGCAAAAAGTTTTCAAAAAAACGAGAGAAAACCAGAAAAATCCAAAACGGTAAAAAGTGCAATCCAAATCACAAACATGACTGCCAGCATGAAGGTTTGTGGCATGTACACAAGAATAACGTCACTCCTCAGCACGTCACTCCCCTCTACGTCCCTCTCTGTTTGTCTAAGCTCGACGTGAATTATGAGGGGGAAGATCGTAGAGCCATCCCGCTTGAGGACTGCGCAGCTACTTTCGTGAGTGCGTGGGCTGGCGCAACAGGACCAAGGCTGTTGCATACATCCCCCCAGGGGCACAAAGAAGACGATGGGAAAAAGAAACGCAAATTGCAATAGACAATTAGCAGTAGAAGTAGAAGCAGTAGCAGTAGTAGTAGTAGTAGTAGTAGTAGTAGTAGTAGTAGTAGTAGTAGTAGCAGTAGTAGTAGTAGTAGTAGTAGTAGTAGTAGTAGGAATAGTAGTAGTAGTAGTAGTAGTAGTAGTAGTAGTAGTAGTAGTAGTAGTAGTAGTAGTAGTAGTAGTGGTAGTAGTAGTAGATGGGGACCTTTTTCTGCTGCAGGCACGGACTGTCTTGGGCTGGATAGAGGAGTCCCCGTTTTGGAGATCCACAAGAGATCCGCAGCTTCCCACAACAAGAGCTTACAAGCCCGCCTCTTTAAGGACCTCGGGCTCGAGCTTCGGGCATGTCGCTGTCGGCTTTGGTACAAAGCCGGTCGGCGAAGAAAGATAACACGGCCAACAGGCAAGCAGCGCTTGCCCAGAGAGTTGCGGCTTCGAGGCCTGCCAGATAGGCTATACGACAAAGCTCAGCCCCGCCATAGTAGAAGCCACAGCCAATGGCAAAGAGCACCAAACTCTGAAAGCAGTCTGCCAGGGTCCCTGGGTACATGGGCGCGGAGAAGCGGTCACAGAGAAAGACGCAGAGCCTGAGCATCATCGCAAACCTTACAGGGACACTGAGGCCAGACCGAGCGAGAGCTTTCTGATTCAAGGTGAGAGCCGACAGACTGGGCTTTTCTTTCTTGGCTTTGGGCTTACACGTCTCGAGCTGTGCGTGGGGGGCCGTAAGCTCATCTTCTCTTATCGTTCCAGCTGTATCCCCTCCGGAGGATGCTAAGGCTACTACAGGTTCCTGAAGGCTTAGGGAGTTCTTATAATAATACTACTAAAAATTCACAAAACCAATAATAATAAGAAGAAGAAGAATAAACAAAAAAAATTAATCATAATAATAAGAAGAAGAAGAATAAACAAAAAAAATAATCATAATAATAATAATAGTAATAAATAGAGTTCATAGGATGTTTTCGCAAAGGGGCCAGCACACATAGAAGCCGAAGGTGGCGGAGATGGCCCAGCAGGCCACCCAGTATCCGGGCACCCCTGCACGAGCCAAGGCGATGGTGCTGTCCTTTAGGGTTTAGGGTTTAGGGTTTAGGGTTTGGGGTTTAGGGTTTAGGGTTTAGGGTTTAGGGTTTAGGGGCTGTCCACGGATGCGCTGAAGGTGACGGCGGTGATAAGGAGAAGGTACTGCAGGGGCATGAGCTCCCTCCTTGCCTAGGATGGTCCTTAAAACCCTCACTGAATAAAATATTCCTGAATAGGATCCTCTACCAAGTAAGGGAAAGTTAAACAAAAACGTCCCAAGGGCCTACCGAGCTGCCAACAGCTCACCACGCAGAGGTCCGCGGACATACTGCGTGAAGAGGTCCTCAGCAGCGACAACTGCGACAGCTCTTCCTGCTTGGCCTAGCTTACTTGGCCCGTGATGCACGGCAATGCAGTTCACTCCTTGCTCCCATACCACTCAACGATTGCCCGGTGAATGAACTCACGGTCAAACTCTGTGCGGCACTCAGCCTTAGCTGCGCAAGTGTTTGGTTTTTGGAAAGCTGATTCTTCACAGGAAAATATGTTTTGGTCAGGAAGCTCGCTCCAGATCGAAGGTACGAAGGTCTGACACAAGCTTGAGCTTTGCAAGGTTGCTCCGACGAAAAAGATGCATCAGCACATAGATGGGCGTTAGCCTTCAGGGAGGCGCGATGCAGTTGAGCTGACTGCCACACACACACCACACACATAAGCACGAACAAACACACAATCACACAAGTGCAAGCATGTGTTCTCTTTGAGCCAGACGGCGCAAAGAGGTAGCTGAGGACGCGGATCGCCCCAGAGTTCGTCCAGCCAAAAGCAAAACCCACGTCAAAGAGTCCAGCCGCAATGTATGTCGCAACCAGGCATCTCAGAGGCTCTCGCGCTTAGGGTTTAGGGTTTAGGGTTTAGGGTTTAGGGTTTATGGTTTAGTTAGGGTTTAGGGTTTAGGGTGATTTTGCAGTCCATGTTGGAACTGCACTGAGGTGCCTTCATGCTTGAAAGCTTTCTTGCCTAGATAACATCCGAGTATAACAAGCATACGACTGAACCTTGTGGAAATTCTGAACAACCACAAGTCGACACAATTAAAATGATCACGCGCTCAGCAGCATGTACTTTATATTCTTGTAACTATATTAGCTACAGAAACTATAGTAAGTATAGCATCCAACAGTTGTGCCAGAATGCAGGAATGTTCCGGCTTCCACAAAGATCGGCGCCAGGACGGTCCTGGATTCTTGCCGTGTTAGAAGTTTAGGGTTTAGGGTTTAGGGTTTCAGGGTTTAGGTGTGGAGCTTTGGGGCCTAGCTTTTCTTGTTTTTCGTCTTCGGCCTTTTTGCCACCCGTCTATGTTGCTTGGGGCTTAGGGTTTCAGGCTTCAGGGCCTGGGTTGTAGTCCCTGAAACAATGCAATATTTGGATATTTGGTGGCACTCATCCACAGCACCTTCAGATAACTGGATCCTGGATGCTTCGAATCCAATGTAAACGAAGCGCACACACACAAACACAAACACAAACACAAACCCA
The DNA here is from genome assembly GCA_905221605.1 of Symbiodinium natans. Lineage (NCBI taxonomy): Eukaryota > Dinophyceae > Suessiales > Symbiodiniaceae > Symbiodinium > Symbiodinium natans. Next base: position 118,747 of record CAJNDS010002537.1, read on the forward strand.
AACCCAAACCCAAACCCAAACCCAAACCCAAACACAAACACAAACACACAAACACACAAACACACAAACACAAACACACAAACACACAAACACAGAAACACAGAAACACAGAAACACAGAAACACAGAAACACAGAAACACAGAAACACAGAAACACAGAAACACAGAAACACAGAAACACAGAAACACAGAAACACAGAAACACAGAAACACACAAACACACAAACACACAAACACACAAACACACAAACCCACACGCCCACACGCCCACACGCCCACACGCCCACAGGCCCACAGGCCCACAGGCCCACAGGCCCACAGGCCCACAGGCCCACAGGCCCACAGGCCCACAGGCCCACAGGCCCACAGGCCCACAGGCACACAGGCACACAGGCACACAGGCACACAGGCACACAGGCACACAGGCACACAGGCACACAGGCACACAGGCACACAGGCACACAGGCACACAGGCACACAGGCACACAGGCACACAGGCACACAGGCACACAGGCACACAGGCACACAGGCACACAGGCAGGCACACAGGCACACAGGCACACACGCACACACCAGTCGTCCCAACAATACCCGTTAAACCCCTGTTGATCTCCGTTAAAGACCCTAAACCCTAAACCCTAAACCCTGAGCCCTAAACCCTCAACCCTCAACCCTAAACCCCTAAACCCTAAACCCCATCCCTGCAACAGTGCCCCCCATCGACCCCCAACCCCCCCCCAGGGAGCCCCGTATCAGTAGGCTTTGAACCCAGGTCCTCCCCTCCGGGTTGGCCATGCGGTAAGCAGCCAATTCAAAGACACACCAGAGCCTTGAGGGTTCGAGTTTTGGGGTTTGGGGTTTGGGGTTTGGGGTTTGGGGTTTGCGGTTTAGGGTTTAGGGTTTAGGGTTTAGGGTTTAGGGTTTAGGGTTTAGGGTTTAGGGCTTCAATGATACAACCCTTTGAGTACGTGAGTACCCAAATCGTGCTGAAATGACATGCAGACGTTTGCAAGAGTGTACCTGCTGAACCCTAAACCCTAAACCCTATAGGCCTTGAGAGGTAGGGTGCCGACCAGAGGACCCGGAGCTCTTTGGAAACTCGCAGAAATCCTCCTAGGCCATAGATGCCCCGCTCCATGAGCTCCTGATCCACCTGTCGTGGATTGGGTTTAGGGTTTAGGGTTTAGGGTTTAGGGTTTAGGGTTTAGGGTTTAGGGTTTAGGGTTGAGGGTTGAGGGTTGAGGGTTGAGGGTTCAGGGTTGAGGGTTGAGGGTTTAGGGTTTAGGGAGGGTTTAGGGTTTACGGTTTAGGGTTTGGGTGTAGGGTGTTGGGTGTAGGGTGTAGGGTGGAGGCTTTGGGGTTTAGGGTTTAGGGTTCAATGCAGCGCCTGCCTAAACTGCTACACGCCTAAACTCCACTTAGTAGATCCACCTGGTGGATGCTCACCACGTCTAGGAAGCACATGGGGCGCTTGCCGAGGTGTGGGGAGTAGGGTGCCAGCAGCAGGCCCAGAAAGCTTCCCAGGAGGCCCGAAGTGAGACACCAAGGAAAGAATGGGCACTCCCCCGCGTAGTCGGGGAAATCAGGCACAAAGCTGAGAGGCATCGGGAGCACGTGTAGGCGGCTCAATAGCCCAGCTGACACCACGCCGATAAACTGCCCCAGCAACATGTGTTTCCATCCTGCTTGGAAGAGCAAGCTAAGGACTTTGTACCTCAGGTTGGGACATAGGACACAAGAAGAGCAACGCCAAAGAACAGGAGCACTCCCCCAAGCCTGCCGGGCGTTTGCCAAGTGTGTGATAGGAAGATGTCGTAGCCACCCACAGGCGATGAGCGTTCATAAAGGTGTCGACGGCCCTTTCCGACAGCATGCTTCCGCGGGTGAGTTGTGGTGTTCATGACAAAATCATACACACTGGACATGGGCTTCTCCCCTCTGAGCGTCGTCGAGTCCCTGGCAGCCCTAGCATCTGCTCTTAAACCCTAAACCCTTTCTGCAACAGGCTTGCCACTTCGCCCGGGGTTGGTGCCACTCGATATAAGCACCAAACCCTAAACCCTAAACCCCCTTGTAGCCTCCTCGGGCAGATCGATGGGAGACTGCCGCCAAAGGTGACCCAAGCCCCTCAGACACCCCTGGAGGGAGATGCCGCGCACGATGTCGGTGTCCACCTGAGCTCAGACCGCGACTGACATCGGTTAAACCACCTTGGGGGCTTTCCGAAAAAAAAGAGGGGTATACCCCTAACTTGTCTACCCCAAAATACTCTAGAATCCCCTTTTAAAGGAATTTTGAGAGAAAAAAAAAAGGGCACCCCCCCCCCCCTTCTTTTTCGGAACCCCCCCCCCAAAGCTTAAAGGGGCCAGGCCTCCAGGTGCTTCATGTGCTGCAGCCGGCTCCATTTACCTAGTTGTGGAGTAGTTTAGGGTTTAGGGTTTAGGGTTTAGGTTTTAGGGACTCCCCCAGAAAGGTTAAAGGTTACCTACTCTACTACTGGGATATAGACTCATGTCAGGCTGCCAATTAAGCCAGGCTGGCCTTTAGAACCCGTCTTGCAAAATATTCCGAATGTGTGCTCCTCTTAAACCCAGTCCCACGGGTGTACTTCGTAAGGCAGGGGATCGTCTGGGCAGGTGGTTGGGAGAGCTTCGCCAAGGAGCTCGGCGCGTGCGGGGCATGGGAGGCCTCAACCGCTGCGAAATTCGAGGCCGGTATGCCCGAAGCGCCCTGCCGCGGTGCAAACATCTCCCGTGCAGCATGGGAGTTTGAGGGTGCCTTGTTTGTGGACCACACTTTCTTCCAGCAGCCTCTGGATTTACGGCCCCATTGTTGCTGCCGAAATCTGCCGGAACCGCGCTGTATGCCTCTAACTCCCGACATGCTCTTCCGAATTCCCAAGGAAATCCCGCCTGCGGGCCCGCAGCAGAACTGCAGGAAGACGGGGTGGTCTCACCCTTGTGGTAGCTGTCGACAACCTCTGGTGGCTCCTGGCAGGTTTTGATCAACCGTGAATGAAGCCTTGGATCATGTGGGCCACTTCATGGTAATGTGGTCCGTGTCCCCTTTACCCTAAACCCCTTCTTTGCCCACAAGCCAACTGGGCTTCAGGGTAGCGTGGGTCCTTGTACCCCCTGTACCCTAAACCCCTTCTTTGACCCAAAAGCCAAACCCTTTTGAATTTTCTTAAAACACCTCTAAACATCCCTAAACCCTTTGGCATCCCTGATCCTGATTGTAACCTAATTGCCCCCAAGAGTCCTTTGCGCCACCAGCAAGGTCCTCCTCTTGGCAGCAGCTGCTGTTCAGACCCATCCCGGAGTAACGGAGAGGCTTGTCTTCAAGATTGAAAACGTGACGGAAGAGAAGCTAAGAGTGTTGCCACTTAATTCAGGAATATGTTGTGCCGTTTTGTTTTGTGAGACTATGTTCCTCATGCCGCGAGGCGATTGCTGTCGCAGTTCTTCCGTCGTTGGCTTGGGGGGGGGGCCTGTTTTGAAGGAACATGTTAGCGAATCATCGAGCTATAGCCAAAAATTGCCGCGGTAGTGCATGGCATGCCTTCTTCTGGGTCACTCGAGACGCCGCGAAGTTGATCTTTGGGCAATGCCAGTGTGCAAATTTGCAGCTGAGAGAACACGTCGGCACTCATTTTCACCCCCGCGGGCCTGAAACGATCCACTGCGGTGGTGAAAGCGCATGCGGATGCAGTTTTGCATGCAGCGCGGACTCGTGGGATTACATGCGATGCACAGCATGCGCATGAGTCGTGCATGCCTGGCAGGGAGCGCTAGCCGAGACCTGCCTGGCCCTTTCTCCTACTATGTGCTTAAGAACCCCCCAAAAACATAAGAACAAGAACAAAACATTCCTGAAACAAGGGAGTGATTATTATTTGACTATTATCTGCTTTTGTAATTCTTTTGGGCGGTTCTTAAGCACACAGTAGTCTTGAATTGCTTGCTCGGCCGAAGCCTCGGAAGATGCCTCTGAAAGAAGAAGAAAAAGAAGCCGAAGAAAGGCTCTTTGGGCTCAAGTGGCTGGTGGGTCTGTAGCCCCCTTTAAAACAGGGCACAGAAAAGATGCTGGCAGACGCCGCTACGATAAGTCTAGGGGATCACGACGAGTAACAACTATTCTCGTGGTCTCTCTGTTTTTTTGTTGGCATCAGCACACTGAGCCCTGCAAGGCATGTCGCGGCAGCGCGACCTGAACCTTCACGGGGGAAGGTTGGCCGTCTTGATTCTCGCCGAAGCAGACCAATTTGCCACCCGCCGTCACGGCACCTCATTCTCGGAAGCCCAGATTAAGATTCTCGCTTCGTTGTCCCCTTTTGAGCCAAAAAAACACCAATACAAAAACTTGAAAAAGATGTTCAACAAAAAGCAGCCAAGGAGCAGGTGTGGCGAAACCCTGCGGCTACGGCAACCACAGGGCCAAGGTCTGTCGGTACATTGTGCTGGCCTGCGCTGGGGCCCATGCAAACCAGCTCGCCGCTTGCTGTCACGGCACACGTGTCACGAAATCCGGCAGCCACGGCCACCACTGGGCCAAGGTCGGCTGGCACGTCACACTGGCCATGCTCGTTGGATCCGAAGCAAACCAGCTCGCCGGTTGCTGTCACGGCACAGGTGTGATAAACTCCTGCAGCCACGGCCACCACTGGACCAAGAGTTGGGGGCACATCGCACTGCCCGTGATGGTTGGATCCAAAGCAAACCAGCTTGCCCCCTTCCGTCAAGGCGCAGGTATGAGAGTTTCCTGCGGCCACGGCCACCACTGGAGCAAGGTCCGTGGGGACGTCGCACTGGCCGCAGTAGTTCGAGCCAAAGCACACCAGCTTGCCAGCCTGTGTCAGGGCGCAGGTGTGATAGGCTCCTGCAGCCACGACCGACACCGGACCGAGGTCCGGCGGTACGTCGCACTGGCCGCCTTTGTTCGATCCGGAGCAAACCAGATCACCGCTTGCCGTCACGGCACAGGCGTGAAAATCTCCGGCTGCCACTGCAACCACTGGACCAATGTCTGGCATGTCGGTCTGGCTAAGAGCGCCAAAACTCAACAGCCGGCCGCACTCGCTGATTGCAGAGATGTGATTGAGGCCTGCGGCTACTGGAGACTCTGATGCGGAGCGGAAGGTCACGGCCAAGAACGGCAGGACAAACTCCCGCGCCAAGCTGGCAAACACGGCCGCATGCGGTTCCCTCTTCTTGTTCAGGTCTACAAGGAGCCAGCAAAGGTGGCGGAGGTCTTTGTCCAAGATGTGCAGGCCATCTGCGCGCAAGTTGAGGATGGCCATGCTGGGGGGGGGGGCCGGGGCTGGGGGGCAGCCTTTGTGCTGTCGGACAAGCCCTGTGCTTAGGCTTGAGACGGAGGGGCACAAACAACTCAACCTCAACGCTGCCATGCTGATGTGGCGAGCTGGTAGTAGGGGGATGTTTGAGCAGACGCGCTCCACACAAGCAGGCTTTTGGGCACAGGGCACCACAGTCGAGTCGATTTCAAAGACCTAAACGCCAAGCTGCTGCCGCTTCCTGCACACTTCAGGGCAGCTTCCATGGCTACGACGCAAGCGACTCCCAAGCTGAACTTTGTCAAAGGACGGACGGATTGCCATCAGGTCCAGCCAAGGAGGGCGTCAGGAATTAAAAGTGTAATTGAAAGTCAGCTGCCTTGCAGATATCTACTGCAATCGAAACTGACCGTAGCAAATTTCCCATGCATGCTACACCTATCGAAGGCGCAGTGCATTCAAAAGATGCCATATACAATCTTCAAACGCAAGCATAATTATATGTGCAAAGATCAAAGCTCACCAGGGGCCAAACTGCTGCTGCCTGGGCTTGGCAGCCTTCGTGGAAGCTTGGAGAGCCTTCTCGCCCTGCGATTTCAAGGCAGCCTGCGCAGCCGCGAGGCGGGCAATGGGCACGCGGAAGGGCGAGCAAGAGACGTAGTCTAAGCCCGTCTTCTCGCAGAACTCAATGGAAGCTGGATCACCGCCGTGCTCGCCACAAATGCCCATCTTCATGCCCGCGCGCTTTCCGCGGCCCCGCTCCACCGCAATCTTGATCAGCTCGCCAACACCCTCCTGGTCCAGGCTCACGAAAGGGTCCGTTTCCACGATGCCTGGGGAAGCGTTTCACAACACAAACTGACGGCCCTTTGCACCTCTAGACTCTAGACTAGAAACATCTATAAAATTCTACAAACACTAAGAACGGAAAGTGCATTTTTGTTGATCATGTCCCACCTTTCGCTTTGTACTCAGGCAAGAAGGACCCGGCATCATCACGACTCAAGCCATACGTGGTCTGAGTCAGATCATTGGTGCCAAAACTGAAGAACTCCGCTTGCTCTGCCAATTTGCCAGCCTGCAGTGCTGCGCGGGGCAGCTCTACCATGGTTCCGACGTGATACCTGAAGTTCACGCCCTGCTCCTTCTGCACCTGCTTGGCAGTGTCTTCGATGACCTTCTTCAGCTGCACCAGCTCCTCCACAGTGGAAACCAGGGGCACCATGACCTCGGCCACCGGGGTCTTCTTGGCGCTGCGCCCGACCTCCGCGGCCGCCTCGAAGATGGCCCGAGCTTGCATTTCGCAGATCTCCGGATACGTGATGGCCAGGCGGCAGCCTCTGTGCCCGAGCATGGGGTTGGCCTCTTGCAGCTCGCTCGCGCGCCGGCGCACGCGATCCAAAGGGACCCCGGCGGCTTTTGCCACAAGGCCCATCTCGGCTTCGGTGTGCGGGATGAACCTTAGCTCACGATCACTTCAGTGAGGACGTAACAATTGTGTGTCCCTCTAATGGGAACCTTGCGAAACGTGTGAAGCTTTCAAGGGTGCTTGTGCTCCAAAATTTGGGCGGATCGGTCGAGCAGTGAAGAACAGCCCAAAACCCCTAAAAGCGGACGAGACCGTGACAGCCCAAAACCCCTAGAAGCGGACGAGACCGTGACAGCCCAAACCCCCTGGAAGCGGACGAGACCGTGACAGCCCAAAACCCCTAGAAGCGGACGAGACCGTGACAGCCCAAAACCCCTAGAAGCGGACGAGACCGTGACAGCCAAAACCCCTAGAAGCGGACGAGACTGTAGAAGCGGACGAGACCGTGACAAACCCTGACAATACAGAAGCGGACGAGACCGTGACAGCCCAAAACCCCTAGAAGCGGACGAGACCGTGACAGCCCAAAACCCTAGAAGCAGACAAGACCATGACGCCCAAAACCCCTAGACGGACGAGACCGTGACAGCCCAAAACCCTAGAAGCGGACGAGACCGTGACAGCCCAAAACCCCTAGAAGCGGACGAGACCGTGACAGCCCAAAAACCCTAGAAGCGGACGAGACCGTGACAGCCCAAAACCCCTAGAAGCAGGACGAGACCGTGACAGCCCAAAACCCCTAGAAGCGGACGAGACCGTGACAGCCTAAAACCCCATGCAAAACCCCTACTGTAGAAGCGGACGAGACCGTGACAGCCCAAAACCCCTAGAAGCGGACGAGCCCGTAAGAGCCCAACACCCCTAGAAGCAGACGAGACCGTGACAGCCCAAAACCCCTAGAAGCGGACGAGACCGTGACCCAAAACCCCTAGAAGCGGACGAGACCGTGACAGCCTAAAACCCCATGCAAAACCCCTACTGTAGAAGCGGACGAGACCGTGACAGCCCAAATTTCCCTAGAAACGGACGAGACCGTGACAACCTAAAACCCCAAAACCCCTAGAAGCGGACGAGACCGTGACAGCCTAAAACCCCAAAACCCCTAGAAGCGGACGAGACTGTGACAGCCCAAAACCCCTAGAAGCGGACGAGACCGTGACAGCCTAAAACCCCAAAACCCCTAGAAGCAGACGAGACTGTGACAGCCCAAAACCCCTAGAAGCGGACGAGACCATGACAGCCTAAAACCCCAAAACCCCTAGAAGCGGACGGACGAGCCCGTGACAGCCCAACACCCCTAGAAGCAGACGAGACCGTGACAGCCCAAAACCCCTGGAAGCGGACGAGACCGTGGCAGCCTAAAACCCCAAAACGCGAGACCGTGACAGCCCAAAACCCCCAGAAGCGGACGAGACCGTGACAGCCTAAAACCCCAAAAACCCCTAGAAGCGGACGAGACCGTGACAGCCCAAAACCCCCAGAAGCGGACGAGACCGTGACAGCCTAAAACCCCAAAAACCCCTAGAAGCGGACGAGACCGTGACAGCCTAAAACCCCAAAACCCCTAGAAGCGGACGAGACTGTGACAGCCTAAAACCCCAAAGACCCCTAGAAGCGGACGAGACCGTGACAGCCCAAAACCCCTAGAAGCGGACGAGACCGTGACAGCCTAAAACCCCAAAACCCCTACAAGCGGACGAGGCGCTCATGCAAGGGAGGGTCCAGCAAACGGACCGTCACCGGAAGGCCGTCCATAATCTTGAAAAGCTCGGTGATGTCTTCGCGCTTATTACGCTTATTACAAGTAGACCACAGGGTGCCAAAGCCCTAGAGGCCCATGTCGGCGGCAAGGACTACTGCAAATCGTAGAACTCAGCAATCTTGGCAAGGCCAGTGATCGCCTGCGTCTCCCACTCAGCAGCACCAGCGCGCGCAGCAAGGCATGCCTCGCGAGCGCTGCGACGTGCACGAAGTCCAGCATGGGCCTTGGCAGCCCGATCAGCAGCATCGTTTAGAAACCTCGCCAAAAGCTCGCCCCCCGGAGGAGGCCGCCATCGTGTTGGCGCAAGTTTGCCATGGCTCGGAACCCAATGTAGGGTGACCTCAATGCCCAAACCACATACAGCAGCTAAAAGGGCTTCCACCTCCGCAACCAAAAGAGTGGCCTGACCACGTCCAAAAGCAGTGTCAATAGCAGACTTGCAGTCAGAGATGATCACAAGCCTACCAGACCCGGTGCAAGAACTGGCAGCAAGCAACAGCCGTCGAATGCCCTCAACCTCGGCACGGTATGGAGACTGGTCTTCCCCAATGACTCCAGAAGCATGGGTGCCCCCACCATGAATGGCAACAGCCCACGCAGCGACCTCGGAGACAACACTGCCATCAGTGCCGACGGTCACGGTGCCCTTGTCGCGCAACAGCTTCTCGATGTCAACGGTGATGGCCTCGAGAACCTCGTCATCCCCAATGACGCACGGCGGCGCAGGGAGCTCAGGGACAACCCTGGCCAGCATGCGCTCCTCAACTCTGTTTTTAGGCGCCTCGCAACGAGGGCGCAAGTGCTCTGTGGCACTACACTGCCAAAGCAGGTGAGGCCTGCTCGGGAAAGAGGCCCCACACCCACATGTCTTGATCCGCTCGGCAGGGACACGTTGCTTAGCAGCCTTAGCCCACACTGAGCAACCAGTTGCCAAAGCAGAGTTTCGGACATGCCGATTGGCGGAAGCCTCATACGCTTTGCGATGTCCAGCATAAACACACAGAGAACCTGTGGGAACTGTAGGCAGTGAGAGGCCTTGGGCCAGGTCCTCCTCATCTCCGTCACGATGCAGCGACCTCCTCACGCGGACTGTAGCATCCAGGGCCGCGCGGCGATGCCAATCCACAAGCCATTCGTGTAGAAGCTTTTCAGAGTCGAAGCCCACATGGAAGGACCGAACATAGCCACGCTCGTCACGACGGCATATTCTGTCCCCTCGAGCCTCAATCCACCACCCCAACTCGCAGATGACCTCGGCCGCGATTGGCAAAAGCTCAGGCCACCGCTGTGCAGCGAAGCGAATGGATGCATCCTCAATCCAACATGGTGGATGACACACAAGAGAAATGGCAGCTCGCAACGCTGCCCACTTCCTGGCCATCCCTGGATCACAGTCCCATCCGAGGACCTCGAACAAAATAGCACTTGGAGTATCACAAGCAAGCCGATTGTTGGACATGGCGAGCACCGCACGTCGCAGTTGGCACACCTGAGTATCCTCAATGCTGGCAACCGCCCCAGCCCAGGACATCATAGGCAGCACCAGTGAACGTATATGGAAAGCCTGGTGAGGGAGACACTCCGCCACGACCCGAATGCAAGTCAGCCGAGCATTGGCAACCTCAAAGGCGTAGCGAGCCAACCGGGGAAGACTGCCGCCTCGCAAGTCAAACTGGACGCCCAGGGTGGTGAGCACGCCCACATGCTTGTAGCCAAACTCCGCAGCTGTCCTCTCGCCCACATCGCCTCCTGAGGACGCTACCAGACATTTCTGATAGTCGCAATGGAAGTCAAAGGCTGTATCGAAACGATCACTCCAGGATTTTGCCTCAAGAAGTGCGGAAAGGGAATGGCTCCATATATTTCTGTCGTCAACGAAACACATGGATTCAGCATTACTGCGTGAGATCAGGTCGGTCCAAATAACCATGATGGCTGCCCCCATCAAGGGCGAAAGCGGGTCGCCCTGCGCCATGCCTCTGCTCACCGGCTTCCAGCTTTCGCTGACCCGTCCGCCAGCCGCAAATAGACGCCACTGCTCAGACATCAAAGACTGCATGAAGCGTCTCAAAGCCATGGGGGCCTGCAAGTGAGCCAGTACCTGTTGAAGGTGCGTGCCATGAACGGAGTCAAAGAACTTGGTGATGTCCTGACCCACAAAGACGCAATCGCCGTCGGACGCTGCATCAATGAGCCGGATAAAAGCATCACGAGTGGAGCGATGGTGCACTCCACCTAATATCCGATGGTTCAGCCATGTGTCTGCCCAGCCACGCAGCTCCTTAACAAGCACGCTGGAGCCGATGCGATAAGCAATGCTGAGTATGGATATTGCCCGAAAACCTCCAAGTGGCTTTGCCACTAAAGCCACACGCGCCTCGCGCCATCTGCATGGAAGGGATGCCACCTGATAAGCTCGTCGCCAAAGATCACTGAGCGCCTGCCAGAACGGGGCAGGCAGCGCCAGGAAGTGCTCAATCTCCCAGCCGTCAGGCCCCCCAGCTCGCGCACGCATCTTGCGCGCAGCACGAAGTAAGCGGTCCGGCGCGAAAGAAGGTGAGTCCCCCTCAAAGGTCGGTCGAGCATCCAAGGACTGCAGCACTTCGCGCACAGGCTCATCGTTCACCGGACCTGTAGTCCACAACGGAATCCAAGTTGCCTCGGCCTGACGGATCATCTCCACTGGATGTATGGCCTTCCGGCTAAGCACAGCACAGTCAGAGATCTTCGGAGTCACCAGGCCACACTTCAACGTTGCTCGTTTCTTGATCCAATTGGACTGCTTCCGCACTGAAGTACGCATGGTAGAGCGCCACTTCTTCAAGGCCTGAGCACGCTCTTGACTTGCAACCTCCTCGACGTGCCCTCTGAGCCAGTCGCATTGCTGCTCCATGGTGAAGTAGTGCAGCTCATGTAACCAAGCATAGGAGTCCACAAGCCCCTGGGCAGCACATGCAATCTTATCACGTAATCTGAGATCATGTGGCTGTCGGGCGAGTTGGTCAAGACGACGACTCATCCTCCGCAACCTGACCAGACCAACACTCTCAAATTGCTTAGCCGCCTTACTTCTATGGCATTCCTTCCGAGGACGCCAGGCTGAAGAACGAAGGACACCTTTGCTGGCCCCTCCATCTCCCAACACCGCCTCAGCAACGTTGGAAAGGTAGACCCAAGCACCATCGACATCATGGTTGGATAGCAAGGCCTGGAAGTGGCTGTCATCCCAAGCGGCATTCCAAGTGTCCACAGTCACTGGGTCCACGGACAAGCACCGACGCGGCGGCACAGAATAACCCCGAGGCTCCTCGAAGTCGAATTCATAGCGCACCGCAACATGGTTGGCAACACCTTGGTAGTGATCCACCACTTTGGGCAACAAGCGACCCGTGCCCAAACCATAGTCAATGCGTCTGACTCCACCAGCAGTACCAGGAAGTGGGCCCTCAGCCTGAAATGGCATATCAAGAGAGTGACAAAGGCCAGCCGCTAATCTGCGAGCCATGGGGCCCTCATCCGTCGTGACATTGAAATCTCCCAACACCAGCCACTCAAGGCCAGTACCTTGGAGAGATTCAATGACCTGCTCAGCATGCCTAGCCGCACCCTCGGTATCGGAGGCATATCCATAAATGGACGCAATCGCAAGCTTGCGAGCACCAGTACCAAAGTTGAGCTCAAAGACAACAGCAGAGTATCGTGATTGATCGGTAACATTAGGGAGGTGTAGGCCTTGCCCTGGATTCCGAGAAAGAATCGCGGTGCGGGACTTCCCATCCTGGCCCACATTCAGGTAGGCGTAGAATCCACACTTTTGCCACGAAGCAATCCAAGAAGCTGCGCTGGCATCTTGGATATCAACCTCCTGCAAGCAAACAATCTCGGAGATACAATGCTGCAGGAACGAAGTGATCACTGGAATCTTGGCCACCCCCATTCGCCCGACGTTCATCGTAGTGAGTCTCGTCATGAGGATGGGCACGTAGTCAGCGGCTTGCCCTCCAAGGCTCGTGAGGCGCGGTCAAAGATGCTATCCAACAAGTCCTCGGGGATGCCATGCTTGAGCTCCTTGGCCTCCTCGCGGTCATCATCGAGTCGGGCTCTGGAACTTTTCAGCCAACTCGGCGTGAATGTGCCGCAGATGCTGTCATGCTTGACACGGTGCGCCACGACTGATGTGCAAGCCCCGCAATCTTTGCAACGCCATGCCGTACTGACCCGCAAAGCGCGAGGGCGATCCTGTGCCTTCTGGTTGAGCACTCTAGGCCAGTGAAAGGTCTCCCAACCCTCGATTTCCAAGCAGCCCTGTTTGCCCCTTTGGGCGAGTCCGGCATTCAATCTCCTCACACGAGCCTTCATGACATGGGGAGCCTTGCGAGCTCCCTGCGTAACGCACTGGCGCAAGTAGTCCTTCCGTGAGATGCGATGACACATGACGCGATGTTGGTCCCGGCCTGATGCGAATGCAGTCGAGGAGACCTGGCAACGTGTCCCCAACGGCAAGCCGAAATAGCACAAAGGGCAGCACCAATCAAAGGCCTCGGTAGGGCTTAGCTCACGAAAGGCCCGTGTGTCCGCCACACGAACTCCCGGAAGGCCTTGTCCTTGATGGGAACGTTGGCAATGTTGTGTGCGAGCCTTGCACATGGCAGCACAAGTGGATTTCTGGATCACAAGCGGGCATAACTCACAAGACCATGTGTACCAACCCGCAATACGATATCGAGAAGGCCGAACACGTGAGCGATTGTCTCCACGTCCTGTCACCGCATCAGCGGAATCAAGAGCAGCGTCAGCATCAGCAAGGTTACCCACATCAATAGTCGATGCCATATCCGAAGGTAAAGCAGCTTGGTCAGGTTTCGTAACACGAGTGGCCTGCTTGGTGGACTCCTTTTTCACAGTCTTTGTGCGTCCACCTAGCGTGGACCGTCCAATGGTTCGGCTATCTCCAGGACCTGACACCGTGCAGCCACCCAGCTTGCTAATGGTTTTGCCACCCAAGGTGCTAGGAACTCCACCTCGATCAGCGTGATCACCCAGTGTAGCAGGCGCAGCGCCCAACACAAAGGGCTGGGCGACCGCACCAATGAGCGCCTGGTAATGTTGCTTGTCGAACCATAATGCCAACGGCGTGCCCTTAGCCTTGCCATTGAAGACCCTTACGCCATCATCATTCGGCCTGAAGACGAACACAGGTTGGGCCAGGGTATATGCCAGAGCTGCAATCTCCAGCGACCCACCCCAGGCACCATCTCGGCCAATGCGGCGGATGTACTCAGCAAAGCCCTCTTCACGGATGTCAACGTGCGTGGCCTCCGGCGCATCGCCCTTCCAGAAGCCCTCATAGTACTTGGCATGTGTTCTCAAGTGCGTCGCCGCTAAGACCCGGATCTCCATGGCTGTACGCTTGGAACGGCCCTGAGCGTGCAAGCAGTCTGCTATGGCATGAAATAGGCAATTGCCATTGCCCGGATTGTCCATCAACGTCATGCCGACGGGGGTGTCGACAGCAGCAGCAGGCTTGTGTCGCTTGCTCTCACTTGCCTCCGCATCATCAGGGGATTTGGTGACAGACTTGCCATCATCCAGACGAGGAACGTCTGCGCCACCATCAACCGGCATCGCCGCGGTAGTCGAAGTAGCACTGGGGCAGGGTAGCTTCCGCGTCGCAAACCTAGCCAGAGCCCCATCATCTGAATTCTTAGTCTTGACCTGCTTCTTGTCCTTCGCCGCTCCCTTGCAAAAGACCTGCTTCCACTCAATGGGGAGGACCTGAGCCGGACCAGCGGGCTTTTCACGACCCAGCCGTGTGAGCTCGATGGAGCCGTCAGTGATTTGCACAGCCTTGTAGTCAACATCCACCTGCATGACAGCACGGAAGGTCCACGAAGAAGTTTGCCGCCAAGGGGACCTCTCCTCCAGGACCACGTCCCCAAAGCCGAGGCGCCCAATGAAGGCTTCGACATCCTCAAAGGCCCATTCCCTGGGCACACCCGCAGCCCGCCACAGTCTGCGCACAGTGCGGGGCCGAGATAAATCTTCCGGAGTTGCAGCCCGTCGAACACCAAGTTGACTTCGGCCCCTGGCGAGACCAAAGGTCGATCCAGCAGCAGTTTTGCGACAACGGTTGGCATACTGGTTCCACGATTCGGCTTCGTCCCATTCCACCCAATCAACAGCAAGGTCAGGTAGCCCTTCAAGCTTCTGGGACCTGCTAACGTTTGTGACGAACCAGCGATCTGCACCATGGCGTGTTCCGCTGGCGGCGAAAGCTGCAGCAACCTTAGCCATTGGAACTCGCACCAAGCCCTCAACAGTAGCTTGCGACCCGCCAGGCCCACGAGTAAGTTGCCATCGCCATGTATCACGCACATTGCCGAAGGCCTCCTGCGCCCATGTCCGAAAACGAGAACCGGGGTTCTTGGTAATGGAGGCCCAGTCTTGATCGTTGTACACCCAGTCTGCATGCACCAACAAGACAGCAGTAGAGCCAGTCTGAGGCACGCTTGGAGCAGCCGTATCGGCCTTGAGGGAAGGCGCGTCCTCAGAACAGCGGCCAACAAAAGCAGTCATGACACGCAGCTGGCCCTTGTAGATGCCCGGCACTCGGGCCTCAGTCCACTCGATCTCTTGGAAGTCGACGCGAGCCTCCTCAAGCTCGTTCTTCAAGCCCTTCAGTACCACGACACTGATGTCAGGAGCAACCTCAGCAGACTGGATGAAAGTACGCAGGCCCTCCAAATCCTTTGCAGACGTGGGGTAGGCAACGTAGTCCGCCTTCGGGTCCTCAGCAATCTCGGCGAAGGAACCCACAACTCGTGGCTCACCTTGCCAATCTGCAGCTCGTGGACACCAGTCATGAGGTCGAATGCTCTTGGTCTCAGATTGCTTGCCTTTTCCTTTGCCCTGGCCTTTGTCCTTGGCCCCAGGTGCCCCAGGGGAGGGCCATTGGTCGTACTCCTGCGGCTGCTTCTTCTTCTTCTTGCTTCGACGATGCTCGACCTCAATCCAGCGGCCATCATCTGATGTTGGTTGGGCTGCAGAGGGGTTGGAGGAAAACGTCGAGGCTGCATGTGCAGCCTGATCCTCCCAAGGCGCCCACTCGTCCCACGTCCAGCCAGGTTGAGCACTTGGGGTGTGCCCCCAGCCTTGCTCATCATCCCAGGCCACTTCATGTGCACCATACGAGCTCCAGCCAGCCATTATCGCCTGCAAAGCAGCAAATGGATCCGCAGGTCGTTGCCACAGCAAAGCTTCCAGCTGAGTGTAGAGCGCCTCAATCGGGTCATCAGCTCCATCTTCGGCACCATCATTCTCTTCTTCCTCCTCGCTCCACTGCTTCATGAGAGCCGCAAGGTCTGTAAGAAGACGTTCACTCCGCTTCCTGCGAGTGGTTTTGGCGCCCATGCCACCACCACCTCCACGGAGCTCATCAGCAGTACCATCCATCTCAACCTCTGCGAGGAATGCGGCAAGGTCAGCAAACAGGGCACGCTGCCGACCACCATGAATCGCCATCACTGCTCCCAAACCTAAGTCGCCAGAACAGCGTCGCAACGGACCACCACCGCCCAACACCAAGGTACGCGCCCATGCTTCAGGTCGCTTCCTCTTCCTCCATCGTGCCCTGCGCCCCCAAGCGAATCTGCGGGCACCAACACGTCTCGCCGCCCAAGCGACAGAATTGCGCCACGAGGCCAAGACCCGCCTGTACAATCGGGCTCGCCTGTGCAAAGGATTGACCGCCTTGGCCCCCTCAGCCGGCAGTGTAACTGCGGCACACGCCGCACTGGAACCATCAGATGCCACCTTAGCTCCCACAGCATCGGGCGGCCCTGCCAAAGCTCTTGCCTCAGCAGGCAGACTAAATGTCGCCTCAGCCCCCAAAGCCGTGGCTGACGAAAGAAAAGAGTCAAGCAGGCTCCCAAAATGGACAAGCCCCTCAAAGCACAGGAGGACCCCGTACATGTAGAGCACAAAAGTCCCCTCGAAGTCAAAGTTATGCTTTCATGCAGAGCGCCCTCTTTTGCGGTCACTATGTCTCAGAACCTTGTGCTATGTCGTAGCGGTGCAAAAAGCCTGCAGCAGCCATGAGGCTGGCTTGAAGACCGTGAGAACTTTGAATCTGGCGTCGCCAGCTCTCACTCGGGAGGGTGGGAGGGTCACTTGAGCAACCCCCCACGTCAGAAACGAGTTTCACTCAGCTTTACAGCATTCATGTGCACGCACTCACATGCTTTCATGCAGAGCGCCCTCTTTTGCGGTCACTATGTCTCAGAACCTTGTGCTATGTCGTAGCGGTGCAAAAAGCCTGCAGCAGCCATGAGGCTGGCTTGAAGACCGTGAGAACTTTGAATCTGGCGTCGCCAGCTCTCACTCCCATATCACCCCCATATCATCCAGGAGGATGAGATCGGATGTTGACCAGCAAACATGGTACTTGCAGACAAAAGAAAAGCCAAGTCGCGGCACAGTGCGGGCGGGTAGGGTTGGGCGATTTTGTTCCAGGGGGTCCCTTCAGGACCAAGCCCAGTCAATCGAAAATGTTGGTGGCCAGAGAAACTGCAGACGCCGCGACTGCCACCGCACCGTCGACCCTGAAGTCGGGCTACATCCTGGGAAGAAACATTGCCAGTGAGAAGTTGAGTACGCTTCCGCCAGCGCCTGCCGTAGGCACAGAAGTCAATGACAGCCACCTCAGTATGGTCAGCGTGCAGCAGGCGCTGGAATTCAGGCAACTGCCACAGCTTGGACGAAATTGGGTTTGCCACAATCCAAGGCAGTTGGAGCCGATCGCACCAAGCAATGATCTTCAAGGTAGCTTGCGCACATGCATTGCCGTCACTCACCTTTTTGCGGTCCGCTTCAGACAACAGTTGAGGTGGCAGACCCCATGGGTGTTCGCGACTGCGAAGGACCTCTGTACGATCCCTTGCTACACTGAAGGTGGTGCAAGGAGTAGCAAGCATGGCTCCCAAAACTTCTTTTCGACAAAAAGCACGGTTGAGTCGTTTGAGTACCTGCTTGTCGGTGAGGTCGTACTGAGTGCCTCGCTCAAGCTCAAACTCAAAACTACGGAACCCCAAACTGCGGAGGGAGGAAGAGACACCTCCCTTCCCTGCAAAGAGATCCAAGAAGTACTGGCCAGGACATCGGCGCCTTACGGCTTTGGCGGCGGCCGTTTGCGGCCCAGGAGCACTTCCCCGACCAGTGTTTCGCAAAGGTCGCAGTGTTCTCGCACTGCTGGCGTGAGGCTCTGGTAACTCTGACCGAGGCGGGCTCCTTTCTCGTACCTCTGCACGGATTTGTGAGCTCGCCAGTTCCCTCGCTTCTGGACCTCGTACAGAGGCCGCCAGTTCTTGGCTCTGTCGATGCTCGGTCCGCTGTGACGGGTCTGATACGGACTGAGGTCGAGCTGCAAGGAGGAGCTGGCTGCTCGAAAGGCGCTCAGGTACTCCCCGTAACCAAAGTCCCAAAGGTTGGATGCCGGGCGCTGCGTTTTCAAGGCCTTGAAGAGGAGGTCGCTCCACGGTTTGAGGTACTTGGAGTCGAGGGCTACGGAGTGGTCGTAGTCGCCCGTCTTGGTAGGGTGCTGTAGCTCTTGCGGCGCCAAAAGAATGGCCCACTCGTCCATGACCCCCATTGACGGAGGGACCAAACTCCGTGTCGGGCAGCGGAGCAACTCCGATGGACGGGCGTACGTAGACAGGGAAACCATCACGAAAAGCCCCATCCTGGGTTGCCCCCTTCTCGCCAACTCCACCGCCACGGCGCACCAAACCCCAAGCGGCATGGGTCTCTTGGAGTTGCCCGGGCAGAGTCGTCTCCATCCTTTCAGAGCTCTCCAGCTCCTGGCAAGCTTCCGGTCCCCCACCCTGCCAAAGCGCGGGTGGCGGTGCATCCACCCTGCGAGGAACTTTTCCCCCCTGTAAGGCTGCTCGCCCTGCCAAAAGAGGTGGTTCAGGTACGCGGCGATGGCCCCGTCCGGATCTGTGTTCCAATCCTGTCCGCGCTTGCTGAGGTAAGACTGGAAGAGGGCCACCTCCGCATCGTAGGTCTTCAGCACATTCTTTGTCACGGCCTGGTCTTCGAGGAAGGTGGTCTCCTTGGCTGCGCTGGCGAGCGCAGAGTCGAGATATTTCCGGATCCGCTTTTTCCTTCGCACCTCCAGAGTTCGCTTTCGCTTGGCACCCCGAGTTACTTCGGGAGTGCCCTCGGAGCTGCTGGAGGAGCTTTCGCCTTTGTCTCGCACCTGAGGCTTTGCGATCGCGATCAGCTCGGCCTCTGTCTTGGGAAGAGTCAGCGCTTGTACCGTCACGGACTGCAGGCCGACCAGGATGTTCGGGGTATCCAATTTGGCACGGCTGGAGTCGGCCTTGGAGACTTTCTCCTGGAACTTTGGGGCAACGAGGACTCTCGCAGACTTGCGTGGAGTGCTGCCAGGTCTTGGAGACGGCGGCTGCAGCACTCGCACCTTCGGAGCCATCCACCTCGAACACACGGGAAGGCTTGTCTGCACTGCTGAGTTCAGACGGTATCCATCGGACAGCACAGGCCAAATTCCGGCTGAGACATAAGGCGCTAAACTTTCGGATGCATCTGAGGACCTTATAGTTACGTGACCGTCCCCGATCAAAAGCGAGGGCAACCGGCAAATTGTCGACTAAGAGGAGTTGCCGTGCATCTTTGCCATGTCTAGTGTGCGCAATTCGGCTCAAAGACTTGACCAGCGCATGTCCCTCTAGAACCAGAATGTCGTCCGGGTAAGCCCACTTTCCATACAGGTTCACCTCCCAGTCTGACTTCCTGAGCAAAGCACGGGGGACCTCAACGAAGCTGGCGTCGACCTCCCATCCCGCCTCAAGGAGTGCTTCAACTTCCTGGTCCATGTCTGACTCGTTTTCTGTCAAGGCAGCGGAGAGGGCAGAGGCGCGTGCACTTGTCGAAGGGCAACGCCGGAAACGCTCTCGCTCCGGCACTCTCCCAACCTGGGCTGCAATCTCAGGATCTATTCTTCGCCCGCACACCCCAAATCCGGTGAGCGAGGCATCAGAAGCCGAGATGTACCCATTCCAGGCGCGTGACCAGTCCGAAAAACACAGAGGGAGGAGAGCCGCAAAGACCTCAAACTCGCGGCGGACGGTCGCCCACAGCGTGACCCTCTCTCCATAATGTTTTCGGATGAACTTGTATGTAGCATGAAAAATGGGCATGAGGCATCTGTTGAGAAGGGAGCAATACGTAGCGTGTCCGATGAGAACCTCCAACACACGACCCGAGACACACCGCATCTTTAGCATGTGTCTGATGCCCTGCCGGAGCCTCCACATCCGCGCCGGCTTCAAGGAGGCCCGGCATTGCCTGCCGGACAAACGGCACCCCAGTGCATCGACTTTGTGTGATTTGACCTCACCAGGGTGGAGCTTCAGGCCTCGCTGCTCAAATGTCTCCGTGATCGAGGAGAGCGAGGACTCCACGACGGACCTGTCCATGGACAAGACCCCCAGGTTGTCTACGTACACATAATGTCTGGGATCACCCTCCGGGCGAGGTTTGCCTGCTCCAGGCCCAGGGTCGCTCCGACCTTCTAGCAACTCTCTCGGAACTTTGATGACCAGAGGGGGTCCCCTATCGCGAAGCAAGGAAGACTGTTCTAGGCCCTTGACCTCGCCCATCAACTTCTCCGAGATGGTCTGGGCAAAATACAAACTCCATGAACAACCCATGGGCAATGAAGACGGCATAGGGTACACAAGGTCATCTGGCTTGAGCTGTGTTCCCCCGAGCTCCTGACCCGAGAGCCCGACCCACTTGGCGGGCACGGGATCGAAGCAAAAGAATTCCTGCAGCCAACGTGGTTGTTTGAGTCGGTGAAAACAATCGCGAATGTCAGAGAGCCCCACATGTAACTCAGGGAGCGCCTCAAAGCCGGGGAAGAGAGTGTGATCAAAATCCTCCCAGGTGATCTCTGCCTTCGCAAAGCTTTCAGGGGAACAAAGGCGCACTGAAGGTGGAGTCGCGAACCTGAAGTTCGCCCTCCGCCCGTCGATGATAAGCCTCTGTCGCACACCATCGCTCTTCTTGACTACGAAGATGCCAGCTCGTTCTTTTGGGGTTAAAGTATAGCTGCAGTAGCCGATCTTATGCAAACGCTGTATGAGTGACTTGTAATGTCGGACGCTCTTCCTCAACAAGGGGTCCCAGTACGGGGTAATGTCACTGTGGTCTTCAGCTGGTTTCAGCATGCGCTCGGGGTCCTCCAAATACTGATGGGCGTCGGTGCCGTAGAGCAGGTCGGTCACCTGCGGACAGTCATGAACAGATTCCGGCAAGCTGACGCGGTCAAGGCTGAAGGACGCCAAGGTTGAACCGGCCGCCTCGTAAACCGAGGAGCCGCGGAGCAACTCTCGAAAGGCTGCCTCCGGGGAACAAGGGGAAGTAGCGCCCTCGGGAAGTTCAAGGGAAGCCACACACGCCGCCTTCACATGTTCGAGGGCCTCCTGTTGAAGCCGGGAAGGCGAAAAAGCGCCACGATCCTGAGGGGCACCAGCCATCCAATTGAGAGCCCGTACCGCCTCATTCGTGTCCACCTGAAGTCGAATTCGCCGATTGCGCCGTTGGGAACTTCCTCTGGAGAGCTTCGTAGCGGCACACTCCACATGCAACTCGGGGAGCGGGAAAAGGCCCCCCAGGGCCCCACAAACATTCTCCTCCGCTGGGGGGGCCAACCCAGGCGGAGGACACATGTCCTTCATGTCGACTCGGGCGCCTCCGGCTTGCGAAGGCGCCCACCCTTCTGCTTCCCTTTGGGATTCGGCAGCGCATCATCCAGGGTCGAGCTCGTGGTCTCAGCGCCGGTCAGGAGCTTGCGCATGTCCTTGATCTTTGAGCGAGCGGCAATGAGTTCTACTTCTTCTTTGCCACGCCTTGCTGCCCATGACCGCAGCTCGGCCGATACGACGTCGTCGGCCGAGACCGCACCAGTGAAGAGTCTCGCGTGGCCCCAGTCAGGAACTCCATTGGCTCCATTGGAGTACGCTTCTACGATTGTTTGAAGTCGTCGACCGATCGCTTCGAACGAAGCTAGGCTCGGCATATTTAGTTGGTCGTAGCATCCTCCCAACCACAATGCCTCCACCAACGAGCGGACCTCATGAGCCGTCCTGTCGGTCTCAGCAAGATGATGTTTCCGGAGCCATGCCTGTAGCCAAGAGCGAGGGTCACCTCCATGCCGATGGAAATGTTTCATTGTGTGCAAGAGCGACGCCGGTCCTTGGTGCGGCCAGTCCTTCCAAGCATGGGCCGCGGAGTCGGACACAACCTTCCTCCATTCTCGGAATCTGTCACCTTGGTCATCAAACTCAACCCAAAGTGTCCTGGCATCGGACTCATCATCGTCCTTTACCTCGGGGGTCTCCCTGGCCTCGCCCGCACGGTTCTTCAGAGGGTCTTCGGGGTCCGGGCGGATGCCGAGGCGCTCGGCGGCCGCATCCACAAGGGGCTTGCCCGTCAGGTGTTTCAAGCGCTCAAGCTGCCAAGCATCCAGCAACGCTCTATCTACAAGCTCACCCCTGACCCACAAGCCAGCCCGAAAAAACGCAGCATCTTTGCCGCCGAGGAACAAGTCTCCTGGCGAAGGGGTCAGCTCGGCTCCGATTTGAAGTTCACCTCGAGGGTCGGCAATAACCCACATGTCTGTCGAAGAAAGGACAGGAAACTCGTGTGAAGTCGCCGGGCTCGATGTAGGGCTGGCGGTGACAAGCCGCTTGGCCCCGACCCTGCGGGGCACCAAGATGGTTCCGAGATAGGCCGTCGCGTCGACAACATCCCCCTTCATGTTTCGCACATGTCTAGGAACCTCAGGGCTAGGTCCCTCCATCCCACGTAACTCTTGCAGAGCCTCGCGGATCCAGCCTTTGAAGTCCTCATCGCTGACGCTTTCCGAGAAGCGGTACACCGGCCTGGTGAGCCTGGACCAGTAGGTGAAGTCGACGCCTTTGATCCGGAAAGTAAGGGGACCGAGGGTGCCGTCTCCAACTATTGGTTCGAGGTACATATCGCCGTCGGGTGTAGCAACCCACCAGCTTTGCCTGTCCTTGGGCCAAATCAACAATCGCTCGTGCCATAGATCGTCGTCTTCATACCAGGTGACGAGCCTATCGCCCGGAAGGCATTGTGATAAGGCCCTTTCCGCGTCGGCGCGGGGAGGTGGCGATGGCATCACCTGCTTCGGAACGCCTCCACCTCGGGTAGATCAGCCCCACACTTAGGCCTGAGCTCCAGAGGAAGAAGCTTGTGAGCAGCTGATACCACGGGGTCGCCCTCTTGTCGTCGCCACAGTCGCACTGGCAGAGGCAGCTGGTGGTGTGGTTGAAAGTCAAATCTCCAGGGGCTGGGAAGAAGTAGGCGCTTCGATCAAGCTTCAAGCCAGCTTCAAAGATTTTCGCCAGAAGAAGCAGAGAGAAGCTTCCGAGTCCCATGGCAGATTGACTTGTCCCTTTTCACTTGAGCAACCCCCCACGTCAGAAACGAGTTTCACTCAGCTTTACAGCATTCATGTGCACGCACTCACATACCAGCTGGGCATGGACATCACGACCAAGAAGAAGAACGCGCCACAGCCAGTAATGTAAGTGATGACCGTTTCGTACCTGGCTACCTCTGCCAGGCCCGCATGCACCGAGAGCAAAAAGCTCAGGAGGTAGGTCACTAGCATGCTGATGTCTTCGCGCTGCATGGCCAGGAGCTTGTTCAAAGCCGACTGGCGCTCTGCCTTATCCGCGGCCAAGATCATCTGCCGCATGGCCTTAAGACAGCATTCTGCGAGCCTACTCAGTAGCGACAGAATCAGCAGCGCAACTCAGCGCAGCACGACGGAACTGGCAGACAAGATGCCACGATCCGGCCCCCCTCGAAGAACATGTGCTCCGTGCGCACCAGGCCAATTCCCTCGCACCCGAACTCTTTGGCCTCGTGTTTGATTCGCGTTGCAGGGAACAGTGGGAAACTGTGGCACCGAGGTGCCTATGGGCCTACATAATTAGGCCTATTCAGATTCCGGGGTCACAAGAAGGATGGGATGACGGAAGCTTTTCGCCCTCAGATCCCACGTGGGCCTGCCGCGCGTCTGTCGGCGTTTCGGCATTGGCCCTGACCTGCATGGTGCGGAACTCGTCTGCCCAGGCCATGATGGTGCCGAAGGAGCCGGAAAGCTGCGGCGGCACCGTGGGGACTTCTCCCAACATCACCTCGCCCGTGACGCCGTCTATGGTGAGCAGCTGGCCCTCCTTGACGACCACGTCGCCCACCTCGAAGGAAGCCGAGGCGTAGTTGACCTTCACCTCCCCAGCGCCTGCCACGCAAGGTCTGCCCATGCCGCGCGCCACCACGGCTGCGTGGCTGGTCATGCCGCCGCGAGTTGTCCTCTAGCTGTTGGAACTTGGAACATCATTGTGCAAATCATGGCTTGACGGCCAGTTTTTAACCGCTTCCTCTGCTCATTCCGCTATATCATGCTATATCTAGCTCAGATGATGTTCAGACATCAAGAGAGAGAAGGTCATGTCTGATGCAGGCCAGAAGTCAAGACGCCCTCTGCCGCATGCAGTCCATGGATGTCGTCTGGGCTCGTTTCGACTCGCACCAGAATCACCTTCTCTCCGTTCTCCGAGCGAGTCACAGCCTCATCGGCCGTGAAGACCACCTTGCCGGCAGCCGCCCCTGGCGAGGCTGGCAGGCCCTTGGCAATGACGGTCTTCTTGGCCTCGGGTTCCAGCTCTTTTGTTTTTTGGGTGGTTAGGGCGTTAGTCTAGGCAGGTTGAGGGTTCCGTGGCCTAAGTCTAAGTCCCACGATTGCGTCAGGTCTTCGCCTTAGGTTCCGGTTCCGGCATTTTGGGGCATCCATCAGTGCATCCGTCTGCGCCTTGGGGTCCAGCGTGGGGTGCAAAAGCTGGTCGATGAGATCGGGCTTCAGGCGCATCAGGGCCTGCGACTTGCTGATCAGCCCCTCGGAGGCCATGTCCACCGCAATCTGCAGGGCCGCGTGGGCCGTGCGCTTCCCCGTGCGGGTCTGGAGCATGTACAGCTTGCCTCACGAAGGATGTCAGGAAACAACACTGCGGGAGACCGGAAACAGCTCAGGATGATCCTGCCTTGCTGGATGGTAAACCTCAGCTGCAGCAATGTGCCTCCAAACGTTGTCAAACAAATGATGCAGGAGACACCCATGCAAAGCAGACACTCCACCTGACCTTCACTTAAGTTTAAAGTTTGCTAAGAGCCGAGAAGCTCGATGTCCTGCATGTCCGTGTAATGGTTCTCCAGCTGGTGGCGAACTGTCTCCAGCTCTTGGAATATGCTCGGCATCACCTCCTCCAGCGATGGCAAGTCGCTGCCATGCGACTTGCGAGCTTTGATCGTCAGCTCCTGGGGCGTCCGGATGCCCGCCACGACATCCTCTCACGCTGGGGACAGTCTCACAGGAGAAAGCACGGAAAGGCACACGGGAAGGCATGGAAAGGCGCGTGCGCGGAGGACCGGGCCTCGCCCTGAGCATTCACCAGGAACTCCCCATAGAAATCCTCGAAGTGGGTATGCTTAAGAGGCAGCTTCACATGCTTCACATGCTTCGCTATTAGGCAGCACTACACCAACCCCCGAGAGACCTTGGCACCGTTGGAGGGATTGCGCGTGAATGCGACTCCCGTGGCGCAGTCGTTGCCCATGTTGCCAAAGACCATCGCCTGAACGATCCCAGAGTGACATCTTGATGAAGCCACCCTATGCCACCCACTCGAACTCTCAAGTGAGAATCGGGCCTGAACGTTCACAGCCGTGCCCCACTCCTGACAGCATCTGGCAGGGCCCGGGAGGGGCGAAAAGAAGCGCAAACCTCTCAAAGGGGTCCTCGGGGATGTCGTGCAGCTTCCGGTAGGTCTTGGCCCTCTGGTTCATCCAGGACCCAAAGACGGCGCCCACGGCACCCCAGAGTTGCTGGTGCGGCTCCTACTGTATGTAGCTGGTCAAACTCTCGCAAGCATTCCGTGAGATTATTCAAGATTATTCAAGATTGCAAGGGGACCTAGTGACCTATAGTGGGCGTCTGCTTCATCGCCCTTGGCATGTCAACTTGCTGCACTGGTTGTGTTGAAGGCCCGCTGTCTGCTGTCTCCTCGGGGAACTCCTCCCCAAGCTCCAGGTAGACGCAGGCCTTCCGATCATTGCGTGATCCAAGGAGGTTTCGGAGTCACACAGCACAGCCTTCGCACGAGGGGCCTTGTAGTCTTTGACCAGCTGCTCCAGGTCTTCCGGCAGGAGCTCGTGATCTTGCTTCACCTCAGTTCTGTCCAGGCTCACCTCCCACATCCAAGTGCACTCATATGTTAGCATGCGTGTGCGCGAGAGTTCTTCCGAGCGACGCCTCGCTTGGCCTTGGCCCTCTCCAGAAGCTTCTCAAAGTTGCCAAGCTCAATTCCCAGCACCACATCTCAGGGAGTCACATGCTCAGAAGAAAGAGAATGATTATTTCTTAATCTTAAACAGATGCAGCAGTGGCATGAACATGACGGTGGCACTGCCCTCCTGAGTACATCTGAACGAAGCGCCGGTAGCTGTCGAATGCAAAGCGCCGGTCTCCCGACTGCTTGGCCAGCGCCTGCATCGCTCTCCCGAGAAAAAGCTGAGCCCCTTTTCCGAATTTCCCGAAGAAGGTGGAGGCAGGAGGCACAGAGAGGTGAACGACAACCAAAAACAGCTTGCACCATGGGATGCGCTCCGTCCTCTGCGCGCTCTCACACACCAGGGCATTTCCAGGCATTTAACTCCCCCAAAGCTGGCTTTCTCCCAAGCCGTTTCCCCCGGCCTCCGCAGTCGTGTTGTTCAGGCCGAGGTTCAGCACCTGCTGAGAAGTGCTGGAGAGCACCACTAAACCCTGAAGCCTAAGGCCCTAAGCCCGCAAGCCCCACAAGCCCACAAAAGCCCTGTAAGCCCCCTAAGCCCTCTAAGCCGTATGAACCCTATAGCCAAGCCACGGTGTCCATCATGCCAGGCATGGAGGCCCGAGCACCCGAGCGGACCGAAACCAGCAGGGGATTCGTGGCGTCCCCGAATTTCCGCCCGGTCCTGCGGTGCGCACTATATTGTAGGGGCGACGGGGGAAGTCCTCTGAAGCATGTTCCTAAGCCTTTTCCGGCCTTGTCTCAACCAGAGCTAACGCCTTCGAGACCTGCTCCTTGAGGTCTGCAGGATACTGACCTTGATCGCTGCTCCGTTTCGTCTTACGCTATTCTGTGCATCCTGCCCTTCCCTCCACCGTTTCTCTGAACGCCGTCCCTTCTGCGTTTTTCCGATCCATTAGCAATCAAAGGCACAACCATTCTGGTAGTAGTGCGTGCAGACCTTCGGCACGACAGAACACCCACACTTCAGACGCATGCTGAAAGCAACCTCCCTTGGCAGCCTCCGTGGTCAGGGTGAAGCCAGGTGGAACAGGAAGCCCAATGGAGGCCATCTGGCGCAGCAGGGGCGAGCTGCGACAGTTTTTGGGATGCGTGGTTACCGTAAGGTGGTCAATGTTCTCACTGGGCCTGCTTTTGGCGGTCGCTGCTCTCTGACTTCTGGTTTGGCGTGCTGGGATTCATCAGACTTAAGGGCGAGAGTGGCTATGGGGTATCCGTGCTGGCTCACGCTGTAGATACCAGTAAAATGTTTCCTTGCCCATGGCGCCACCAACACTGATTTCGGCCTGGCCTCGGCGAGATTGGCGCCCTTGCCGCTTCCCTGCACCGAAGTTGTAGACCCAGGTCATGTCTGGCAAAGCAGCGTCGCGGCACACGAGCGCAGAAGCTGACGGAGCTGAAAGCCAAATGCTCGTGCATCGCCAAGTTGCACCACACCAATGATTCCCATGATGCTGAAACTCTGGTGTTGTCTTGGCAAGCATTGGCAAGCTATGGTTTTGGACCCCAACCGGCTCCGCCCCTCAATATGGTAAGAGTCTTCCTAGGTCCCCGAAACGGATCCAAACAGGCCCTGGCTGTATCCATACTCCCCTTACAACCTTAATTTTCATGTTTTTGTTAGTATCCTCTTGGGCTGTATATAAACAAAAATACAAAATAATTCCCAAGGGGGATATAGGAATCGGGTGACCGAACAGCTAGGACATGATAGGGAGCCCTTTGCCACTCAACCGATCGAAGATCCGAAGTCTCAAGCTGTCTTTGAAGTTTTGGATTTAAGTTTGCAGGTCATCGTCAAAGCCCTGGTACGGATTCTTCTGACCGGCTTGCTCACGCACTTCAGACGCGCTTGCTCGTAATTATATTTATATCCCCCCCGACGTGCGACAATGTTGAATATTCGGAAATAGCCGATCGACGTCTACAATCAGAATTTCGTTGCTAGGCAATTCTTGGACCCAGGAAGGAAATCAATTTCAAATTTTCTGATAATTCCTTTTCGGACATTGCAACAAATAGATGGACATCAACGTGATATATATATATATATATATTCATTTGGATTCAAGGGTCTTCTGCCTAGAAATGCCGTCGGTTTGGTCGCTAACTGCTCCTGTTTTCTCCTTCGCTTGTTCCGATCCGATGCACGACGCAAAGATTCTATCCTGGATGATCCAGAGGAACATTCTAAAACCCTCACACCGTTAACCGCAATAAATTTTCAATAGAAGCTTGATTCGCAGAAAAGTATAATATAATCTACTGTGTAACTTCGAAAAAAACTACAATATTTTCACCACGCTCCCCGTCATTCCCAGAAATTCCAGAAACTGGGGGAATCTGGCCACATCAGCTTCCAAGCTGGAAAGCTGAGCATCCATAACGGCATAAGACGAAGCACGCGCAAAGCCATTCCCGGACTGGGCTCAGGCTGCTGGGGTTCTGCGCAACTTTTGGCGCGGTCGACGGCATATGCATGTGGAAGCACGCCCATCCGAATCGCCGGCCTGGCCAAAGCGTGCCAAGATTCTCGACGGGTTGGGAATGCGCTTCGACACAAGCGGGCCCATGAAGGCTACCAAAAAACTTTCAACCGTGGACTCAGAGTTGCAAAATCTACAGGGACATGTGTTCGCACAGCCTCCAGGGCCTCCAGGGCCAGGTCCAGCAGCTCAACTGGCCTGCAGAGGTGACTTTCAGATGTTGGTCAGGCTGGGGCATCAGCTTTACCTTAAAACTGTAGGGTTCCAGATTGGAAAATATCGATAAAAGTCGCTTCCTGCTTACTAAAGCGCATCCTCGCAAAAATTGTGACGTCAAGGCTCTTTAAGGTGATCGGGTTTCGTGTAGAAGGAGTAAGCCAGGAGAAGAAAGCATCGAGAAGGGATTCACAAAGAGTTCCTCATTTCCCACCTTGGTTCCCCAACGACATGCTTTGTTGCGGTTTGCCAAGGGGCTAGGGTAAGCGGGGTTGGTGCGGATCATCTCTAAGTCGTATAGCGTCGCTGTCTCTTCGGTATGACGGGTGTGATAGAAATCCTGCAGGCCGCGAGCCAGCGTGGTTGAACTTGACATGTATGAAGGCTGCAAGGAGCGGAACATACACTGGCTCAGTCTTGCTCATATATCACTCGCAACCAGCCGGGCTCTACCGAGTATGCTCTTCAATGCTTCTGTGTTTCTTTCCGAAGGGATGAACCCAAGGCCTCACCCGACTTGGTTCTATATAGGCTTTAAGGCGTTTCCGATGGCTATAGTAAAGGTTCAGATTGGAATTCGGACGTAGTGCAAAGTTATTAACGGTCCATATTCACACTGTTTCTACACAATTGTTTAGAGTTTGCGCGTGAGGCTAACTTAGGGGTCTGAGGGGCTTGGCAGCGCGCGCTTCGCATTCGACGTGTTTTTTATGCCTTCACCAGCTTCCACGCGAACCCACAAACCCTAAACTAAGCACGATGCATCGATCAAGGTGCATTCTTTCATTGAGGGTAGATTGGGCCCGGCCTCTGCACGGCGTCCAGGCCCAGAGCTTCGACGAACCTGTCTCAGCTTTAGGGTTCAGGGTCTAGGGATGTCTAGGGCCTGCAGGTACCCTTCAGAATACCCGCCCTCGCACTCGGTACCCCGAAGCCCGTAAACCCCAAAACCCCTAACACACCCAAATTTTGGCTGTGCCTCTTAGACCACTTTTACTAAACCCAAAATCCGAGGCCAAAGCCTTTCCCCCAGGAGAAGGTTCTCGGCAGTGACCTGCTCGAGAAAGTCGAGCTCGGTCAACCTGGGTCGGATCGCCATGTTTTAGAGTAGCGCCATGAGAAATCCAAATCGTCACAGCTTAGAGCCCCTGGCTAGAGCTGTTTGGGGAATGAGAGACGAATGGGAGACAAATGGGAGACAACAATCCCAAACGCGCGTCACAGCATCCAGCCTGGAGACATTCGGGAAGCAAAGCCTGTTAATGGATAACAAGTTGGCAATGAAAGAATGGAAGCGCGCAGATTTCCTATATTTTTTGCTGGGCTTTCTTGGGCGCTTGAGGCAGTAACAACCATAATCGCGCGGGGCTCGAAAAGGTTCCGCGAGACGGACCCATTTCTGCAGACACTTATATGTTGTTTTTTTGTGAGTTTATGTCTTGAAGCCCCAAGCAACTGCTATCTACAGGTGGGCCAATTTGGCTTCGCGCGAGGCAACCCGACCTGGCACGTGGCTGAACATGGATGAAACAAGTCTGCGGTACGCCGTGCGCGGGCAGAGGGGGACAATCGTGAAGTCCCGTGGCAAGCCTGCCGAAATCTGTAGACATTGCTTCACCATGTTGGCAACAATATGTTCCGACGCAAGCATTCAGCCACGATTGCCACAAACCGTGTTGCAAAAAGTTCTCTGTTGGGTTTTTAAAGAATCCTTGCTTCAATGCGACAATTTGTCAATGGTGGATTTCCTGTGAGCCAGAATATTTTTATATTCTGTGAGCTAATGAAATAGAATGCCGTATGACAACAAAAGACGTATTGTACGGCTGTCTTCTTGTCAAAATGAAAAAACCTATTCAATTGATTTTCTTGCGAAGCGCATCATAGCGCACCACAGCATCCAGCGTGGAGACATCTGGGAGACAAATGGGAAACACATGGAAGACAACAATCCCAGAAGCGCGTCACAAGCATCCAACGTGGAGACATCTAGGAGATAAGTGGGAGACAAATTTTAGACTAGGGACTAGTACCCCCCCCCCTCCCCCCCCCTCCCCCCCCCAAGCGAAAACTGTTTGGGGAAAAGTTGCGACTAGGACGGTACTTCGACATGCAGCCAAAGCAGCCGCGGCTTGGCAAACAGCCACGGTGGCTGCGCAGGGCACAGCCTCGCTTTGTGTCGGGGAGGGGGCGGATGCCGCTTGAACCCGTAAACCCTGTGAACACATACCCTAAACCCCCTGAGAAACCCTTCCCAAGGAAACCTTGAACAACAAATAAAAACAAACCCCAAGAACCCTAGACCCCAGGCCCCAGGCCCTAAACCGAAAAACAAACCCTTCAAAACGCTCAGCCATGAGCTCAAGCGTCGGCACCGCTCCGAAGTAGGGCAGCTGCGTCTCGGCCGTGAGGAGGGCCGAGGGTTTAAGGCTTGTAGGGGTTTGGGGTTTAGATGGTTTAGGAGAAGGGTCTTCTCAGGGTCTTCAGGTTTTTTAGGCCGCGGAGCACAAAAACGAGGAGAAGATGAACACGCCTAAGGATGTGATTATAACACCAGAACAGGAACAAAAAAACAGAAATGCAAAGAACGTCAGGCCTTGCGTTGTTCTTTCACTGACACAACAACGTATAGCGCCGGATAATTTTACTTTTTTTATTCTTTCTTGGCACCGCACTCGCGCTTGAGGAGGGAAAGGATAACGCGAAGTGTGAATGCACGCGGCGTGTGGTAGCGGCGGAGCTCGACTTCCCGTAGCGATTGTCTTAGACATCCTGTAACACAAGAATGCAACATTCCGATTTTTGGGATTTACTGAGCGTGGGTGACGTCTTTAGTGGGTTGTTGTGCGTTGCGCATGCCTTGAACCCATCAAGCTCAAATGGACCACGCATGCAAGTGCTCGTGCAGGCTAGGGTAGGCGGTATCCGGGAATCCGTGTAGCCGGAGCAGTGGCCTGTCCGCGTTCGCATGGAGCAGGTGTGGATTCTCACTCCCCCGGCCCCGGGGGCAGGACCTTAAAGAGGGTCCAGAATAACGGGGAATTCTTGGTTGGGATTCCGGTTTTCGGGATCTTGGTAACGGAAAGGAAGCCTGGCTTTGAGATTCAAAGCCCGGCGTTGTTAACGTTGGCTTTAAACCAAAGCTACATTCTGAAAACAAGCCGGGTTCAGCCGAGTCCCGTGTTTGTTGGAGTTTGTCCTGATGCTGGCTGACACGAGTTCGTTGACTAAAAAAATTTTTCAGAACCGCGCGACTCGGAGGCTTGCAGCCCCTATAGCCGCTGGCTCGTGTTCTTTCGTTCTTTGCTTTAACTCCGTTCGAGTGCAGTATACGCACGTATGCTGCGTACACCCAAAACTTTCCTCGCCAGCTCGCGCATAGCCAAGCCAGGCATGGATCAACCACAAAGAGGCGCTGGGACCCCTGCGCAGACTTGCACCAGTGACTCTTCCAAGACCACGCCCTTGAGATCCTTGTCGCACCCCTCCATGCTGAGGTAGACCTCGGGGCCAAAGGCAAGATCACAACCTGCATGTCGCTAAATGTTTCCGGCATTCCGGCGTGGTCGGACTCCGTCAGCACCTCATGCACCATGTGGACGTGGGACAGGTCCTGAACGACAAGGACCAACAACTTGCGGGGGACGGCAGGAACAGAGGAACGAAAGCTAGTGCAGTTGCCCAAGAAGTCTCCTCCTCGCCCATAACCCGTATCCCAACCCACATCATCGGAGAGTCTTTGGCCAGAGCATCTCTCAGAGAACCACTGGAGCCGGCGAGCGCCAACCCCAGACAATTTCTGGGAGAATTTCTGGAGTGCCCAACTCAGAGCACCCCACAAGATGGCAGCGCCCAACCCCAGACCATCACCAGAAAATCCTGCAGCGCTCAGCCCCAAGAGAATCCCTGGAGCGCCGAACTCCAGATCTCCAGAAAATCCCTAGGTTGCCCAGAGAAGTATCCCCACCCAACCTTGGAGTATCTGCAGAATCCCTGGAGCGAGCAACCGCAGAGTATTTTCAAAGAATTTTCTGAGCGTTTAAATCCGCACACGGCTTCGACACTGCTGTGGGGATGCATCGGCGCTGCACTTGGAGATGTAGCAACGTGGTTTGGACGCTGCTCTTGGAGAGGTATTACAAGGCAAATTTCTGCTCCTGAGCCTGTGTGGCGCTTAGCCTAGAGCAACGGTGGCTTCATCCGCCTAAAGTGTCGGGTTTTGGGGAACGACTTAACTTTTACAGAGAGGGGCGCCCGCCCCACGCTGCACACCCAAAACTGTCCAGTCCTGAAAAGCCCGCCAGACTTTGCGCCGGTCGGGGCCCCTATTAGAGCAGGTCCAACATTAACGACCACGGCGTCTTCGCGGCCCCACGCGGCCCCGAGCCCCCGGCAAGGGTTTGCAAGGCTCCAAAGCTGTAGGAGTCATGCGCGCGTGGCCGGCGCCGCTCTGACTTGTTCTGAGCATATGCGCTTGGTGCCCAGGACTGTTCCGCAAGTGCCTGCGAGGAAGTAAGAGCGGCCTCTGAGCTTTGGTCCTAGGAACTAGATCATGGAAGGATATGAAAGGAGTTGCGACAACGGACATCGACAAGGCCTTAACTTGAGATCATGTGGATGGCCATCCGCGGCTCGAAATCATCACCCCATCCTGCCCCTCCACCACGACGTCTACCACCATCACGACAAGCACGGATATGTACCACCACCCGGGTCAAATCATCTGCACCCCCACAGAAACAACTAAACCCCACGCCCCCAAATCACTTCTTCCCAAACTTGATTTGGGGCATCTGGTTGATAAACTGAGTAATTGCCGGCCCCGTCAATCAGATGTCAACAGAGTTGGAGGCTGCAAGTCCGTAGGCTCTTGGCTTCAGGCTTTGCACGCATCCAATTTCTGGCGTCGCTCGCCCAGGTACAACATAGGCCAGGGTTTAGGGGCTTCTTGGCACCCGCCTAGCTGACCGCAACATCACACTGCAGGGAATCAAAATTGGCATGTCGGCATCCATCTTCGCGAAGAATTCTTTGCCTTTACTCCAGTTTGTTAACTGGTTTCCTGCCCACCTCAGAAAGATACACCATTCGCAAACATCACACCCAAAACTCTGGCACTCCACCAAGCGCACTCTACAGTCGGGATAGGGCAATAGGGTATAGGGTATAGGGTTTAGGGTTTAGGGTTTAGGGTTTAGGGTTTAGGAATTAGGGACCCGAAATCTGGCCTGCTTGACAGCTTGCAGAGCCGCCTCGCCCCGTGCAGGACATGAATGCCGAAGCACTGGACAGCAGCTGAAGACCACGCAAGACAAACTGAGCCAGGCCTTATTGGCTCGCTCTGCCCGCATCCATAGCCTCCCAGCACACAATTGGCAAGTGAAACAACCATTACCTTTGAAAACTAAACCTCTTCACACTGCGTTTGCGCCTTCTCGAGTCTCGCCTGCGCCAGCTGAACCTCGCGAAGAGTGGTAGAGTGGTTGATGTGGAACAATTGCGTCAGTGACATAGCAAGAATACCTATAATACCACCCCGCCTAATTAGTTTCAAACTATCAGATATCTCCACATGCGGGTTCAGTGCCGCAACTCAGTGCAAAAACACCTCTTGTATCAGCTCATCTGTGTGCTCGCCGCTGTGTCTTACGCCTCGTCACAGCACCAAAGCAAAGGCTGTTTGCGCCATGTAGAAGAAGGATCCCTAATTACATGTCCAACTCAGCATGATGTTGTCACAAGCCTGTTTTTTCTCAGACAAACTTGCAGATGCTACCGCTGCGTGAGAAAGCAAATCAGAGGGTTGGTCTGCTTCCGCTGTCAAGCCAGAACGCCATTCCCTGTCGCATACTTCTTAGGCAACCGCCTGGGAAGGGGTGGTTTTTGCAGGTGGTCCTGTGTGCGGCCGTCTACTTGCCAGGGACAGCTTGAGCGGGGGTGGATTTCGCAATCCCTGTTGTATACATCCAGGAGTCAACCACAAAGCAATTGCCCTGGCACGCCAACCATGCCCACAACAAGTCACAATGTCACCCTTCAACAGACAGAAACACCCAGGGGTCTGGGGCAGTGGCGCTTCCCCATGGCAGTCGTGCCCCTTCAACTCGAGCAGAAATGGCCAACAAGTCCAATCAAGTTTGCTGCGGCATCTTGGGGAATGTAGAAGTGAGGTTGGGCATTTTATGTGGGCGGACGTCTAAGCTTCCAAAATGTGCCCTTTGCGTTCACTCTCGCGTCACTGCATGACAGATGTCTCGCTGCTTGTGAGTGCTTTGGTAAGTGAGATGTCGTCGGGTGGTCGGTGCACCATGGCGATCTTCACACAAACTTCTTGTCGCTAAACGTGCAAGGATAGAAAAACATGTTGGGGAAGATGTTGAGAGGAAGGTTCTGTCAGTTGAACATTATCCACGAATTTGGAACTCTGTGCCGCCTGGCAAGGCTCATGCGTTGTCAGCCACCCTGGTTTCGAATCCATCGAAACCATTGAAAGCATAAAACTTGAGTGGTCAATGGAATTGCAAGTTGAAACCAACGGCTTAGAAGCTGCTTTTTGCTCCCGCAGCAGCTCCGGACTGTATTCCAGGTCGAGAGTGACGATGGCGGAGCCTGTGAAATGTTACAGGAACACGGCTGAAGCAAGCCTTGCGGGCTATGTGTACCCAATAGACCAGCTAAGCCAAAAAACATATTGCGTACGTCGGTTTTTTAAGAACATTATTTCTTCATATAAAAAGGAAAACCGAAGTGACTTTGAGAGTTAGCCTGGCATGTGAAAGGCATTTTTGTCATGCTAACTTTGAAGTTAACACGCCATGGAAACTCAAAGCCCGGTTGGCTTCATAGATCGAATTTGCCTTCGAAGCCAAAGTCGCAAAACCGAAGCTGCTACTGAAACTGCTTCGAAACTGCTTCAGATTTGCAAAAAACAAAACTCTGATTTGGTGGATGTGTTCTTTCTAGGTGTTTTCTGCTGATGTGGTGCACTTATGTGTTTCTGATAAGCAAGACCGAAACCAAGAGCAGCTTGATGGTAGTTTGCGACTTCTCTCCCCACAAACAGAAGCAAACCATGAAGCAGCTGGAAGCAGACTAGCAAAGCGCCGAGAGCAGTTTAGAGATATTTCCACCAAACCTCCTCTCACAATTTGACGGGCAAACTTCCTTCAACGGCAGATGTTCACCTTGCAAATGACTCTGTCAACGAGCAGAGTAACTACTTTCCACGCCCTCGTGTGTACTTCGAAGTGCAAAGGTAAAACGAGCAAAGGCAAACTTGCCGTTTTGACTTTTCGAAATTGTCTGGCATAGCTGGTCTGCAAGCTACTAGAATCCATCGAGGCAAGCAGATGACAAGCAAGGCGCCATTCATTGAAGTGAAAAAAACTCCACACCTCGGCAAGTCGGAGCTCGCTGGCCGCGCATTTCAGGCATGCCAGTGTGGCCAGCAAGGGCACCTGGCACAAACACACAGCTCTCTTCAGATCGGAGCAAACTGTAGCTAAGAGTTGCGTGCGCCAGACCAGACCGCAAACAGCTGGTACACATTCCGTCCCTCCGTTTCCAACAGAAGTGCAGCTGCCACTCAGTTTTTCAACCCGGCCTTTGAGCAGGGCGGTGCGTGCGCTTCTGCTGACCCAAGTACTGCAGCACCTTACACAGCTTGATTGCCAACATTCTCTCAGTGCTGTTATAGTGCTGTTCTTGTGCAGTGGCAGCCTGGGATCTCACGCATGAAGGGTCACTGGGTATAAGGCCGCCACGCAAAGCCGGCCACAGCCCGGAGCCTATCAGAAGAGACTGGGCAAAGAGGTGGAAGGAGACAAGTGGACAAAGCGGGACAAGTGAGCGAAGTAGGGTTCTGAAACCTTTTGTGGACTCTGGTAGAGTTTGGGTTAGAATTAAGGGTTGGTGCGCTTTGTGGCTGTGTGGACATGGGAGGGGGGGACCATCCAGAGCATCGCCCCGTCTGAGAGCAAAGCACTCAGCCTTGTGTCAGTCTTTCAGCCCGCTCCACCTCCCGCCCGCTTTAAAATTCCGGAAAGAGCTTGGGCCCCTAAAACTCCATAACCCTAAAGCCCTAAAACCCCAAAACCCCAAAACCCCGAAACCCCAAAACCCTAAAAACCCCATAAAAACATGTTCTGTATGCAGCGAAAGGAGTAGCCCGCACCTCTGTGAACTTTGTGGCACTACAAGAGCCAACCAACTTTGACCAAAGGGGTCTCCAAATTTTAGGGTTTAGGGTTTAGGGTTTAGGGTTAGATCAGACCTCTTCATGGGACAATCCATATTTTTCATGCCCGTGCGCACCCAAATGGTGGGGAGAGATCCCCACTACCCTTTAGCTTCTGGGCTGAACCTTTGACTAAGGTTTCACTATTGGGGCGACTAGAGATGACTTGGGTGTTTACCGCGGATTCCACTCTTGAACCTATGTCGCATTCGTCTTTCTGGATTTCAGTCGGTGTTGCTTGTAAGCATCGTTAGTAGCATCGGTACCGGCAGGCATTGGAAAACCGCATGTTCTTTGGAAACAAAGGGTTTCCTCTTCTGAAAGAATCTTGGTGGCATTTTTTGGGAAGCCCTGCGTGTTGTCGATGTGTTGAATTATGCCGGCATCAGCCCTTTATGACGAATGTTCTCGCAACCGTATACATCCTAACATGGACGTTGCGATCTGGGCCAGTACGGATGCTCAAGTGTGAAAGGGTAAACTCAGACCCCCGGCTTCCTCGTGCTGCCCCAAAGGTATGGGGTTGGGGAAATGATGGCTTTGCCTGTGGTTTGGGGGCTTAGAGCGTCGTCTCTAAATTGCTTAGGGTTGAGGGTACAGTTCGTAGGCTCGGCTCGAGGGGTTCAGAATGTCACACGGGTCTTGGGATAGTGCTTCTTAAGTCGGTGGGAGGCCTGTATGAAGCCGTTCTCCCTACTTGCACCCCCGAACCCAAGGCAAAACCTAAGCACTCATCGAGTAGCTCAATAGCTGTTTTTCTGGACAAGCAGTGTTCTGTACAAGTGGAGAGGGTCGCCTGCTTCACATTCTTTCCATGATCAGGTACCTTCAAGAGGCTTTCTCAGGCCTTCCGCCAGCAAGGCCGTGCCAACAAAAAGCATAGAGGGCAGCCAAGCATATGGGTATTTCCCAAAATAGGGGTACTTCTGTTATACCCCAAATAGAAGATCATCCCCTTATAACCCCCTTAAAGGGGCCGAGGTGTTTGCCCTAAAGGGGCCCCAAAAAAGAGTACCCCTGGAAACCCCCATATTGCTTTCATGCTTCACATGTCGCGGTCAAACATGGCTGTGCGACAGCCAAGCTGTCTGAAACCAAGGTGAAGGCTCTTTGCAATGTCCACCAAGACAGAGTTCGGGTTGTAACCGAGTTCCCTCAGCCCACGGACCTGATGGCTGCTAAACTTGTACATCTTGCGAAGTGACAGCATCGTCGGAGGCAGCCGTCTCCGTGCGTCGTTCACGTCAGGATCCGCTTTGAAAGCAACGCGAGCAGCTGTCTCAGACGCAGCTTGAGTGGCAGGACTCCGGACGCCTTCTGAGAAGCCTTCAAACTCTCGGTCATGGAAGCCTGGCACGACCAGTGTAACAACGCAGCCATCAGAAGTCCATCGGTGACGGAAACCAAAATTGCCTCTCCGTTGGCAGTTGTATCGGTCAAGAAAGATTCTGAGCGCTTGCTTTGGCGTCATCTGTTCCCACTCTTCGTCCTTAATGCCGATTCGGGTCGTGAGTGACGGTGCCAGGGACTCGAAGTAGCCATTCCTGATGCGTTCCAGCAATTCTGTTGCAGTTAGGTCCTGGTCGCGCGCAGCCCCAGGGGGCTGCTGCTGCTGCTCCTCGTGCCCAACGTCCTCACGCTTCACATCATCATGTCCGAACCACAGTTTTCCACCGGGCATTTCACTCAACATCTTATTCAAGGCTTAGATTAGAGGGTTTGCCGTGGATCCGCCACTCCAAACATCTCCTTCAGGGCGCAAGGGGGTTTGCCACTCCCAATGTGGACTCCAAAGCAAGGAGCCAATCGTGATGTGAGCCTTCCTTCCTTCCTTGCTTCTTCCTTCCTTCCTGTCAGCCCGCCTGCCTGCCTGCCTCCCTCCTCCCTCCCTCCCTCCCAGAAACCGGAAAGCCAGCCAGGAAGCCAAGCAGCCGGAAAGCCACGAAGCCAAGAAGCCGTGCGGAGCTGCCTTACTGGGCCGTACTGTCAATCCCCCTGTAGCTTGTTGGCAACATGTTGCCACCCACTTCCCACCCAAGCCACCCCCAGGTCTCCTGTAGTCTACCCAGAAGAGGGGAGCCAACCGGAGACGTGGCAAGCAGCGTAGATTAAGTTGAATCGAGCAAGAATACAATGGCTGCAGCGGCTGAGTTGCTTAGTTTGACAACACGAGCCGCCTCCTCCGCGACTTCAGCTTCCAGCAGCGGATCAGTGAGATCGTCAGGGACCTCCACTTCGGCTTCCTCGCTGGCTTCCTCTTTGGCGGAGTCCACTGCCTGCAGGGAGCACAAGAAAGCTAGAAGGATTGACTGTTCAGAGCCCATGGAAAATTGCAACAAACGCAAATTACTCCGTATTCAAGGCGCCGTTTAGGGTGAAGTCGGGCGAGGTTGCTGTAGTCTACCCAGAAGAAGGGAGCCAATCGGAGACGTGGCAAGCAGTGTAGTTTGA
Source organism: Symbiodinium natans (assembly GCA_905221605.1). Taxonomy (NCBI): domain Eukaryota; class Dinophyceae; order Suessiales; family Symbiodiniaceae; genus Symbiodinium; species Symbiodinium natans. Next base: position 158,019 of record CAJNDS010002537.1, read on the forward strand.
GTTGAATACAGCAAGAATACAGTAGCTTCAGCGGCTCAGTTGTGGGGCATGTTGGCCGGATCCGGGTTTCAAGTTCGGCTCAACAGGGGCATGTTGGCCGGATCCGGGTTTCATAACAGGGGCATGTTGCCTGGATCCGGATTTCATGTTGGCCGGATCCGGGTTTCAAGTTTCGCTCAACAGTATTGTGACCAGCGGACAGCCCTAAACCCTAAACAAACGCAATAGAGCGCAACACGCTTTTGTCTTGAGCCAAAGAAAGTAGCGAAATCATGTCATACAAGCTGGCAAGTTTAAACACCCCCCGTGTATCTTAGAGCAACGGGCGTCCAAAACACGACTTGTTTGATGCTACTTCAGATTGAAATAAAACCACGCACATGGACACAACACGACGGTGCCGAACAACCCCGGCAGGGAGTTTGAGAACACAAGGCGCCTCCTCCGCGACTTCAGCTTCCAGCAGCGGATCAGTGAGATCGTCAGGGACCTCCACTTCGGCTTCCTCGCTGGCTTCCTCTTTGGCGGAGTCCGCTGCCTGCAGGGAGCACAAGAAAGCTAGAAGGATTGACTGTTCAGAGCCCTTGGAAAATTGCAACAAACGCAGATTCCGAAATGGAGTCTTGTTGGTACTACTCCGTATTCAAGGCGCCGTTTAGGGTGAAGTCGGGCGAGGTTGCTGTAGTCTACCCAGAAGAAGGGAGCCAACCCGAGACATGGCAAGCAGTCTGGTTTGAGTTGAATACAACAGCTGGAGCGGCTCAGTTGTGGGGCATGTTGGCCGGATCCAGGTCTCATGTTGGGCTCAACAGTGGCATGTTGGCCGGATCCGGGTTTCAAGTGGGGCTCAGCAGGGGCATGTTGGCCGGATCCGGCTTTCGAGTTGGGCTCGACAGGGGCACGTTGGCCGCACGCCGGTTTCAAGTTGGGCCCAACAGGGGCATGTTGGCCGGATGCGGGTTTCAAGCTGGGCTCAACATTGTTACCAGCGGACAGCCCTAAACAAATGCAATAGAGCACAACACGCTTTTTGTCTTGAGCCAATTAAAGTAGCTGACCTGTGCAAATTGAAACACGCCCCGCGCATCTTAGAGCAAAGCAGATGCGTCCGAAACAAGACTTGTTTGATGCTACTTCAGATTGAAACAAAACAATGCATAGACACAAAGCACGACGCCGCCGAACATCCCCGGCAGGGAGTTTGAGAACACGAGCCGCCTCCTCCGCGACTTCAGCTTCCAGCTGCGGATCTGTGAGATCGTCCTGGACCTTCACTTCCGCTTCCGCGCTGGCTTCCTCTTTGGTGGAGTCCACTGCCTGCAGGGAAACACAAGGAGCGCCAGAAGGATTGATGGTTCAGAGCCGAGCCAGAACCTGAACCCGGAAACATTACACTAATTCCAAGTTCTGAAATGGAGGCTTGGTGGCACAAATTCCGTCTTCGGGGAAGAAATAAGGGTGAGGTGGCGCGCCGTTGCTGTAGTCTACCCTGAAGAGGGAAGCCAACTGGAGATATGGCAAGCAATTTAGCAAGAATGCAGTAGCTTGAGCACAACAAATCTTGGCGAGCGCTGTTTTGCACACTTGTCCTGACCAAGCCGGGGTCGCTTGGGCTCTTTGCCGGATGGAGCGCAGACGTCGTCGATCTTGCGCGTCCGTTCGGGTGGAGCGAGGTATTCCGCCTCCTCCTCCGCAAAGGGATGCGTGCGGCAAAGGGCGGATCATCAACAACATAACAAGCGAAACACGGCACGACATGAAACGGTCCTCCTCCTTCAACTCCGCCTTCACCTCCTTCTTGACCTCCTCATCCGGCCAGGAATGTCACGGTTCCGGCTCGGGCACCCCCACGTGCTGGATGAGCTCCGCGAGGGAGAAGTTTGGCATGCCAACGCTGGCTCGAGCACATGCACAACGCTTTGCGTCCGAAAGGCAGAGGTGTTTTTGAATCGGAAAGAGCTTTGGGCCGTGCCAATCGCATGAATGAAGCTGAACATGCTGGTCGCTCTCTGACACTTGGCAGCCGCGATACAGTCTGGCGCGTTGGCAAGGCATGCAACATGAGCAACGTCGATCAAGCTGAACACCACGCAACAACATCTTGTCACATTCAACAGTTCACAATACGTAAGCAATCCATTGAAGCCTCGCCATGTGCTGCTTGCAAGCCGTGGTGTGCCACGTGACAGGCCTCCCGAAGCTTCTCATTGATCGACAGCAGTTTGGGCTGAGAATTCTGTACGTCCCAGGCACTACTATCAACATCTTGTCAAGAAACCAATCATCTGGGAAAACGGGTGTCTGCGAGCATCCTGCCTGCTCGAGTTTTGCGGAAGGCGCTCTGCCTGACAGGACCACTTGTGAGTTGATCAAACTCCATGATTCAGCTCGGTAACACGCGAGTTTTCCAGGGGATGTGGCAGGGCTGCCTGTCAACGCAGAACTTTCCTTCCTCTGCTGCCGTTTCACCTCTCCACGTCTCTCGAGAAAGGGGGTTTGAGCCAGAGAAAAGTTGAATTTATCATCCGGCCCAAACCCAGGCTTTGGGCTCGAGAAAAGGGGGGTTGGACCAGAAGAGGTTGGACTTGTCGCCATCTGGCCCAAACAACGGTCTTCGACTCGAGAAAGGGGGCTTGGGCCAGAGAGAGGTTGAATTTATCATCCCGCCCAAGGCCAGGCTTTCGGCTCGAGAAAAGAGAAAAGGGGGGTTGGACCAGAAGAGGTTGGACTTGTCGCCATCTGGCCCAAACAACGGTTTTCGACTCGAGAAAGGGGGCTTGGGCCAGAGAGAGGTTGAATTTATCATCCGGCCCAAACCCAGGCTGTCGGCTCGAGAAAGGGGGATTGGACCCAGAAGAGGTTGGATTTGTCGCCATCTGGCCCAAACAACGGTCTTCGACTCGAGAAAGGGGGCTTGGGCCAGAGAGAGGTTGAATTTATCATCCGGCCCAAACCCAGGCTTTCGGCTCGAGAAAAGGGGGGTTGGACCAGAAGAGGTTGGACTTGTCGCCATCTGGCCCAAACAACGGTTTTCGACTCGAGAAAGGGGGCTTGGGCCAGAGAGAGGTTGAATTTATCATCCGGCCCAAACCCAGGCTTTCGGCTCGAGAAAAGGGGGGTTGGACCAGACGAGGTTGGATTTGTCGCCATCTGGCCCAAACAACGGTTTTCGACTCGAGAAATGGGGGCTTGGGCCAGAGAAAGGTTGAACTTATCATCCGGCCCAAACCCAGGCTTTCGCCTCGAAAAAGGGGGGTTGGACCAGAAGAGGTTGGATTTGTCGCCATCTGGCCCAAAAATCTTCGACTCGAGAAAGGCGCCTTGGGCCAAAGAGAAGTTGAATTTATCATCCGGCCCAAACCCAGGCTTTCGGCTGGAGAAAGTGTTCGACTCGAGAAAGTGGGTTTGGGCCAGAGATGTCCAGAGAGAGAGGCTGAATTAAATCGTCATCCGGCCCAATCTCCTTTTCACACAAACCGCCTGAAACAGCCCCAAAATCCAGCGCTTTTGGGCCACCTAGGTTCTGTCTCAGCACATGCCTCACCCCTTTTTGGGTTTGGGGTTTAGGGTGCTCTTGTGGGAACCTTGCATGTCTACCTTCTTTAAGTGGAAGGTGAGTCAGCGGGCAGCGACCTAAACCGTCTAAACCCCCCCCCCCCCAAATCCCTCAACGCTCTAACCTTGACATCAATTAGCGGATACTCCGCCTTGTGAGTTTTCGTGGTTTGCCCCCCCCCCCCCCTCTCCCCAGAACACGTTTCGGGAATCCCATGTGAGGGCTAGGCCAGGGACATTGTGGACAATTCAACCTACGGGGCAGCTCCTTGGACCCCCGGCGTCTGCGAACCATGTTGAGCGACACGTTTGAAACCGAAGGCTCGCCTTCCCACAGGACCTGGGGTCGGCCTACGTGACTCCCATGACTTCGTGACATCATGGACAAGTCGGTTTAGGGTTTAGGGTTTAGGGTTTAGGGGGTTTACGATATTAGGGGGGACTTTATTGGGGTTCTTATAATAACGTGATCCTACCATTTGGGGGCCTATTTTAGGGGTCCCCTATTTTCGCAAACTCCCACTTCTATCTCCGCTAACGTTTAACTCCAACTCCGAGAGACCCGAACATGCCCCCAACTCTCAAAAGCTGTTGGTGAGGGTTTATGGTTTAGGGTTTCGGGTTTAGGGTTTAGGGAAGTTTGTGTTCAATGCTGTTGTCTTCCATGACCTGTTGGGCCAGGCACTTTCCCTGACTTGCCCAGTCATGGCGCGAGAGTAACGAGATCCTGGCCTTAACCTGTTTGTTGGGCAAAAGCTCCCGGACCTGTCAATGGCAGACAAGACAAAGCCGGTGCTCACTTTCAAGCTTTCAAATGCCTCCGGCCGTTGCTGAAAGCCAGCGGCTTCGCCCCCAAGCCGCGCACGCCAAGTAGGTCTCGGCGCCTATCGGTCTGCAGCCTCGACCAGGTTGTTTACCTGAGCAGGGAATGCATCAGCTCAACTCCGAAGGCAGCAAGAAGCTGTGGCTTTCACCTTGCATGGCCTCTCTTCCTCAAGTCGCACCCTTTCCTGCATCCAGCGCCAGACGCCATACAAGTGTACTCCTCTACTGGCTTACTGCGATTTTGACAAGAGTCAGGCTTTCTCAAGCCCAGCCTTTTCCTGTGCTCAGGCTGAGGAACTGTACAGTTCGCCACGCACACACACACACACACACACACCCACTCACGCACCTACTCTCAGACTTAAAGACGCAGATCTCCACGAATGAGCGCCCACACAAACGCACCCACAGAGAGAGGCTCAAACTGGACACGGTCGGCACGGGCCTTCTCCCTGCCTGATTTTTACTGATCGAAATGCGGGACCGCAAAGAGGCTCTTACAAGCGTCGCCCAAATCGATAAGCAGAGTAGCGGGGTGGAGGGGGGGAGGGGGGGAGAGAGATGATCAAAAAGAAAATCTCCGTCTGGATCCCGCCCCACACCCCACCCCAAGCGCATTTCAGAGGGCTACGAGTAGCTCAGAGGATCATCTCGGACCATCAGTGCAGGGTTGTGGCCGAAATCAGGAGACACAGTCAAAAGAACAACAGAGGAAATCAGAAAATCAGGTGAAAAAAAGTAAAGCGCATATCAGATTTCAGAAAGGTGACCTCGATACCAGACGAGAAACATACTCGCCAAACGAAACACAACAAGTGACCAGGCAACCAGGGGACGAAATCAGACAGCGACCAACCCTCAACGTGAGACACCTTACATCACCCAAAAGTTTACAGCCGACGGTGCAGAAACCAGATTGGAGACATCAACCTTTCTGAGCCTGGGGGCCCGGCAGTGCAGAGCGCATAGAATGCAGATCCTGCTGGAGGGCGCAAAGCATTCGAGGTCCTCTCGGGTCTGCAGGTGGGTATCTCCCGCAGCTCCCCTCCCAGCCTCCACATGGGGAGTTCGCTCCATATCACCTGCCCACGCCAGGACAGACGAGAGGAGGAGATGCTCTGAGTATCCCACGATCTGCCTGAGGGCATCTTACAGCAACTGGACCTCTTAAAGGTGCCCAAAGGTCCCCCCGGCATATCCGGTCCGTGGCCACCCCGTAGCCTTTTTGTTCATCTGTTATGCTTCCCCCTTTTCGCCCCACCTTCCCCCCCATCTTCCATTGAAGGAACGGTCTCCACATGGCCACCCCACTCTGAGGGTGGAGAGCCGGACTTTTGGCTTTAAGGGTTTAAAGGGCCCCTGTTTGTTTCATAGGGTAAAAAATCATATGATGCGGGTTGCGGAGGGTCTCACAGACAGCAAGGCCAGAATCATCTCCGGAGCATTGGCCCGCCCGAAAAAACTCAGAACCTGCGGAAATCCTGCGGCTATGGCTGCCTTCTCGAAGAGCTTCGCCCCAAGCTCCAAGATGTCCAGCCTTCAGGCATGGAGTTTGAGCACATTGCTGATGATCTCATGGGGGCGCGGGAGTCTTTGGGGACTGCGGCAGCCAAGGAGATTCGAATCGCCCGAATTGAAAGAAGCGACTGACGAGCCGGCATCAAAACTTGAGTTTCAGTTCCTCGGCCTGAGCAGAAAGGCATCGCCTCCCCTGCAGCGTTTGAGAACAATAGCGAGGTGTGTCGATGTTCTGGTTCCACAAGCTACCCAACAGCAAAAGCACACAACCGCCTGGGTTTTTTTGGGGGCAAGGTCAGGTAGAATGTGTGGCGCAGCGCAGTGCTGTCATTCTTTCAACGAGACAAAGAAGAATCTCAACCATCGACGATGATGCGATTGGGGCCCTAGGAGATCCTACTTTCAAGCCCTACAAAGATGTGGAGAAGACCAAGAGAACACCTAAACAAATATGGGAAGGACATGTCTCAGAGGTTTGCCCCCCTGTTTCGGAGCCTCCAGCTGCGGGGCCGCAGGCAGGGGCGGTGCCTGGCGAAAGGATGCGGAATTTTCCCAAAGCATTTGTAGGGTGTTTTTTGCCGCCACCTGTCTCGCTGGCCTCTCGGACACACTGCAGGGAACAAACTGTGTTGTCGCATTGATGATGCGATGTGATGTTTGGCACGGTACAACTCGACAGCAAAGTCTTGGACGTGCTCCGTCCCTACTCCCTGAGGGAGAACGCGGACCTCCAACCCTGAACCCTAACGTGGTTCTAATGTAAGTTCAGCGGCTAGGGCTGAGAGAGTGTGGGTGAAGGTTGCCATCGGCCTGAGCAACTCAAAGCTCTGCTCCAAAACCCGTTCAAATCCTTAAATCCTTAAATTGACAAGCCCCTATAGACGCCAGAGACTATCGCGAGCAAGCGCGCCGGTCTTCCTACACACATACACACAGAGTCATCGCCTGCCAGATCCAGCTGCTCCGAGAGCACGGTTAGCAGCTGAAAAGTCTGCGGGAATGTCCTGGGATGCAGTGGCCAAGACAGGCTTTCAGGAATTTGAAGGGCATCGCTCCAGCACATGTCATGAGCCAAGTCACGAGCACATGTCCAGCAGGCAATGGACTTTGAAGCCATGGCAAGCTACGGGTGTGACCTATTGAATCCGGGAGTCTACGGTCTGCACATCCCTCCTAGCGCGCTGGGCACACATGTGGAAGCAAAGGACAACCCCCAGCAGGTCTGATCCTAGCTTCTGTAAAGCTTCAAGACGACGCCTTTGCAATAAACTTAAGGCGGCACGGCCAAGCTGAGAAGAGAAAAGAGCCAGCAGCATTCAAAGACGGCCCTGCAAGCCCATGCAGGTACATTCCATGTTCGAACTTCCGGCAAAGGGGCATTGCGTGGACCGCACATCTTCGGTTGACTCGCTGAGAGCACACCATCGTCCACGGTACTTGCGAACCAGCTTACTAATGTACCCAAGAACGCGTAAGCGTCAGAGTTCAGCTGAACATGCGCCGCACTTATCCGGGGAAAAAAGGGCATGCAGTCCGACGTGCCTTCGGCACGGAGCGTGCCAAGTGGCATGCTGAATTCTAGCTCAAAGCCGCTGCAGTCAGAGAAAGCTTCGCGTGCCCGCGAGCAGAGCCGTCTTTGTTGAATTCTGACCATGGTAGGACATAGAAGAGCACCACACAGAAGCGTTGAAAAGTCGCCAAAAGCCTCAGCTTCCGACCCGCACTTCGATGCGGATTCCCCCAGAAGGCGCAAAGTCGTCAGAGACCTTGAAGGCATAGTCGGTGAAGAGCCAGTTTCGGCGGAGTGCTCCTTGGTAGCCCCGTAGCCATATGGGGGTTTTGAGAAATTGGGGGCGAATCCTACTACTTGGGGGTCTGCACTAGGGGTCCCTTGCTATCGGAAACCCCCATAACAGTAAGGGTAGGGGTTTACTTCAGAAGGGAACCGAGCAACAAAGAAGGGCAAAAGTTACCACTGGGGTACCAAAGCTCGGCAAACCCCGTCTACACCTTCAGCTGTAATCGGGTTTTCCAGCAGGTCCACCAAGCACCGGCAGCTTCCCCTGAAAGGTGCCTTCTGATACAATGCGCATGGCAACACCTGGGCCATGGCCTCTGCCCCTAGATCCCCGATTCGGTTCCCAACGAGTCGCACTTCATCGGGTGGCCCACACTGCAGGGCTGAGGCAAGCGCTGCGGCACCGGCATCTCCCAGGTTGCAATGCGAGAAATCCAGCCCGATCATGGTGGGCATTCGGGGCGCCAGCGCCTGCACGAGCACCTGGGCACCTGTGTCACCCAGCGTCCGGCAGTTGATCTGGATCCTGGACATCTTGCCCAAGGTCTCCAAGCCTCTGGCCAGCGCGGCACTGGCACCGCAAAGGTCGCAGCAGTCATGAATCGCCAAGACCTCCAAGTTGGGGAAGTGCGGCAGGGCTTGGGCGAGCATCTCCACCTCCTGCTTCGGCAACTTGAAGGCTTCCAAGACCCTGCGGTTCGCGGCACCTTGGCAGATCAAGTTGGCACGTACGCTGCAGAAGGCGTTCCTGAAAAAGGACCAAGCAAGAGACAAACATCAAACATAGGTAGACTATGTTATCGGTAGATGATTGTGTGTATGTATATAGATTATAGATGTACAGAGGAGTTGCATGAAGATCTAGGATGTCGCTCCTGGCACACACTGATCCCAGGCACTCTCCAAGAAGACCTTCTCCTGCAACTGCATGACGAGCTGCGCGTCCGAGCGGTGCGTGAACTTGAGCGGCAAACCTGCCGCCAGCTGGCCATCTTCATCGTCTCCTCCTCGAGACACCCTGGCCTGGAAAATGGCGGGGGGCATCGGTGAGAAGCCAACAACCTAGTTCATGGTTGGGATAGTAAAAAAACAAATCTGACTTTACATTCCTTATTAAGGTTAAGTACCCTTAAAAAATGTAAAATGTTACCCACTATGACAAAGCAACATGGCGCCGGGTGCTCATCCACTGCGACTCAGCGATGCACCATCCTCGCTGACAGTAGGGCGTGCTGTTCACGGTTAGATCCTTGAGCGGCCGTCGTTCGACCTGGTCCGTCTTCTCACAATACACTCTGATGGAGGTTGGCTGCTTCCGCTTCCAGTCTGCGGGCGTGAGCTCCTCGATGCGAAACACGCGCGTCAGGTACGCATGCGCGTACAGCAGATGCATTGAGTCCATGGCTCGCTGGAAGAACTCATCCTCCAGAAGCTTGCGCTTGTACTGCGGCAAGCAGACGAAATCGATGAAGACCCAATACTCGACCACGTCGTCGTGGAAGAGCTCCCTGTGTCTCCTCCCCAAACCACGGTAACGGTCCTGCGCAACTTCTTGCTCGAAGGCTTCGATGGCATCGACCAGGCGATGGAGCTGCCAACCCCAGGGGTCGGCGTGCTCGCAAGACTCCCAGGAGTGGGACAGCGACACGATGTGTATAAATCTCCGCTCGCCCTGTGAACCAACTCGGGAGAAGTGATGGAAACCGCTTGGCCAGTACATTTCCGGATTCAGGTGCTTCAGGTCCTGGAGACTCACCAAAGCATCTTTGACATCCTCACGACGCGGCCACAACATCCCTTCTGCACAGAGCTTCTTCAGGTGCTCGAACTTCACCAAGCGAATATTGGCATAGATCAGGAAGTCGAGCAAGTGCCTGGGGTTGTCGAGGTCGTACGTCTCCACCGCCAATGGCATGCCACGCTTTTCATACCATGGCACCTGTTCGTCAGGCGAGGACATGGGGCACACGCCGGGAATCCCCCGCTTCTACGCACGCTGCTTGACAAAATGCATCGCGAAGCACGAAAGCGGGATGCTTGTTGAACTGCAGTGGACATGGCATCAACTGAGCAGCTGGTTGAGGTAGTTTGAGTCAGACCCACTGCGCATCATATATAGACATACATAGACATATATATATATATGTCTATCTATCTATCTATCCATCTATCCTATCCCCACCTGTCCCGCAAAATCTGTGCATTTTTCTAGGCAACGCGGTGCTAACAACATTGCGGCTTACAGTCTGAGGGCAGAGGTGCACGTCACGAAAAGGCCCTAGTGATTCTTGGAGCTTTCGGAGGGTGGAATATTTTTGCGGTCGTGCTTGCGGTGTGTCTCTTTTTGCTTTTTGATTTTACTGGATTTTTCCAAGGAAAACCACCATTTCCTGTATACTACTTGTACTATACCATCATAGGATTTGGTTCATTTCCTTGTTCTTCCTAGGAAAACCTCCATGCCCTCTGCATTTTCATCGGACTCATACTACTTTTCAGAATTCTTGTAAAATTTTGCTCGCAAGCTTGCACGGTAGGGGGGTTGGGGTATGCTTTGAAACAATTCAATTCATACGCTTTGAAGCAAGCTCGCGCGTCTTTAAACGCCGGGGGGTTGGTGGGGGGGGGGGGGGGTGCTTGCTTGCATGATGGGTTTCAACAAAATTCTTACGCTGGGGGTCATATGCTTTGAATGAAGCTTGCACGGCTTGAAAACGCGGCGTTCAACGGCTCGTCTGGCCCACGTGGACGAATGAACAAGAACCATAAATACCGTATAGGAGGTAACTGATCCCAGGATTCTCTGGTTGTCTGCCGGCCGGATTGGCTGCTTGAGCTATGGCATTTTCCCATTGCTTTCACGTTCAGCCAAGCTTGTAGACCGTAACTTTGGCGGTCTACCTAGACGGGATCTGCGTTGAAAGCTTCTGTCTTTCCAGGCTTTGACCTTACACGCGAAATCTTTCTGCTGATTTCACGCGCCTAACTCCATCTTAACCAGATTCAACTAAGCTCCCTGCAGAAAAATGGCGTGGACACGCTCCTGATCTTGCTCGCGCAGCTTCAGGCACTCGTCCTGAACATGCAACGCTTCTAAACTTCGTAACCTGCACAGTAGCGGGCAAGCGTCTATGCCACCCCGTCTCGGGAAGAGCAGAATCCGAAAGCAACCCACCAAGTTCCACGAAAACGACACGTCTCTTGATCCGCAAGCAGGGCATGGTTGTTGCCATGCACTGTTCTTGCTCAAGCTATCGGTACTGGATGCACACCCCTGCCTCCTGCTCCGCCCACCCCAGCTGCTTCTTTGTCTGCTATCAGATCTGCCGATCAGGACACAAAACACGCACCTAGAGCAGGGACAAGGGACCAATAAACCGCCATCTGGATGCTGGGAAAGCCCTGCTGTTGGCTCGCAGGCATCCTCACGCCTACATGTCTTGTGAATTCCTTGCACACTCAGTGATCCCAGTGAGCCAGACGGCGCCAAAATGAGCTCGTTTTCTCGCCATCGTTACCTGACGAGTGCTGGACATGATGCAGTGGTGTCGGCTCGGTCAGGGCAGCCAAGGCAATAATTTGAGTCAGTGCACATCATGCAGGTCTGTACGCCCTGTCAGAGGAAGGTCCAAGAACCGAGGCCAACGAACGCTAACCCTAGGTATTGCGCAGTTTCTTCAAAGCTCAAGTCGCATAGCGCCAACTCCCCAGCACCCCGCCCCCATGTGCCCGCACCACTTCACCAGACCACATCTCCATCACTACCCTCCAGCGACGCCGCACCACACCACCGCCAGCCGCCCACAACACCACACACCCACAACGACGCGCGTGCGAGTCTGCGTGCTTTGAAACGCTGTGACTTACGCCTTCTACGGGCAGCTTGCTGCGCCATTCGAGCCGCCACGGCGGCACTGAAAGCGAACTAGTGCGCATGCTCACTATGCGCCATCCAAGCAGGGACTCGGAAACCTAACGCTGGAAAGCTCCTGAAACTGCCTGACATATGACATTGCATGTCGCACGCGCCGTCCAACGATCCAGCACACTGCCGCCACACACTCACAAGGTTGCCACCCACTCTCAATACTACTGTACCACCCCACTCACACACACACACACAAACACAGCACAGATTTCCCTTGAAACACGAGGTCCAACAGTACAGACCTGTGCACCAATCACTGCTGCCCGCCCCCATTCAGCCCGCCAAAATCCGCTAAAGCAAGACTAGCTCTCGTGACACACCGAAACATTCAGAAGCGCAATCAAAAAGACGCCCAAAGGCACTCCAATGCATTCGCGCCCCTAGAGCACCTAGAGCTTCAACAGCCAAACTGCCCCAAGCACAGGCGCCTCACTCTGCGTGCGAGTGCAGACCTCACAACGGCCACAAGACATGACACGCGCAACGAATCTCTGGCGCAGGGAGCCTGAGATTGACCAGGCACTGCGTCCCGGCGCTGCAAGCCTTGAAATGAAGACGAAATGAACACAAAAAACTCCCCCGAGGAAGCACTGCAACGAAATGAAGACGAAATGAACACAAAAAAACTCCCCCGAGGAAGCACTGCAACGAAATGAAGACGAAATGAACACAAAAAACTCCCCCGAGGAAGCGCTGCAACGAAATGAAGAAGAAATGAACACAAAAACTCACCCGAGGAAGCACTGCAACGAAATGAAGACGAAATGAACACAAAAAACTCCCCCGAGGAAGCACTGCAACGAAATGAAGACGAAATGAACACAAAAAAATCCCCGAGGAAGCACTGCAACGAAATGAAGACGAAATGAACACAAAAAACTCCCCCGAGGAAGCACTGCAACGAAATGAAGACGAAATGAACACAAAAAACTCCCCCGAGGAAGCACTGCAACGAAATGAAGACGAAATGAACACAAAAAAACTCCCCCGAGGAAGCACTGCAACGAAATGAAGACGAAATGAACACAAAAAACTCCCCCGAGGAAGCACTGCAACGAAATGAAGACGAAATGAACACAAAAAACTCCCAGGCCTAATCGTGGTAGCCGCACAAGTATATACTACTCCCTTGTCCGTATCAACATCTCTCAACCTAACAACAACAAGAATGAATCACCAGTCTGACATGACAATCTGAATGCAAACACCTGATTCAGTCCGTGGTGCCGGTTGTCACAGCTGATCGGGCGGTAGCTCTGCTTCGTGATTTTCACAAGACCATGCCTATACGTCACGGGTGACACAGGCCTTTGCGAAGGGGGTCGGGCGTTGACGTGATGTCAGGACAAGGGGGTGAAGGATGAAAAAAAGTTGGAGATCAAAGGAATTGCCCAGATTGATAGAGATCAAAAAAAAATGAGCAGTCACATGCTATGACACGCGGCTGTTCGTGGGCTGCAAATGCTCAGATATGCAGAATTTCTGTCAAAATGCTGAAAAATGCTGCGTTTCTGTGTAGATGCTATTGATGACAGCATTTCGAACTGTTCCACGGCCTCCAGATGCTGGAAACTCCAGCAATTCTATCCCAAACGCTGCCCCCATTTGCAAACGCGCGCAAGATTGCACATGATTTCAAAAAGATTCAGACATCGCTTTGAAGCGAGCTTACAATGCGCGCATGATGGATTTCAAAAAAAATCAAACATGCTTTCAAGCAAGCTTTGCTTAAAATTGCAGGGGGGGTGCCCTCCCCCCCCCCCCACCATTTGCAGACACAATGCTGGCATGACGGGTTTCATAGAAGGTTCATATACGTGGAAGCATGCTTGCACGCCTTAAAAAAGCGGTGGGGGGGAGGGGGGATGCTCGCATGCTCAAAAGAAGCTTGGAATGAAGCAAGGGGGGGTGCCCCCCGCCCCCCATTTGCAAACACAATGCTTGCCTGATGGGTTTCAACAAGATTCATATGAATGGAAGCACGCTTGCACAGCTTAGAACAGTTACGGGGGGGAGGGGGGGGTGCTCGCATGATCGGTTTTCCAAAAAGGATGCTTTGGAGCAAGCAAGTGCACGGCTTAACAAAGGGGGTTGGTGAAAGAGCGGCGGGGGGGGGGGGAGTTTTCCAACGAAAACCACCATGGTCCATTTTCTTGGTTTTTCCTGCATAAACCTCCATTCCCTCTGCGTATTCATCGGATTCCTACTACTTTTCGGAATGCTTGTAAATTCTGCTCGCAAGCTTGCACGGACGGGGGGTTGGGGCGTGCTTTGAAACAACTCAATTCGTTTGCCTTGAGGCGGGCTTGCACGGTTTAAAAATGGGCGGGCGGGGGGGCTGCGCCCAGCCCTCCTCCATCGGGCGATGGGCTTCAAAACGATTCATATGCTCTGAAGACAGCATCGCAAGTAGGGTTTAGGGTTTAGGGTTTAGGGTTGGGGTTTAGGGTATCACAAGTAGGGCTTAGGATGTGCTTTGCAACCGTGTAGGGTTTCGGGGCTTAGGGGATGGGGGGGGCGGGGGGTGGGGGGTGCCAAAGGCCGATCGCACACAAGCACAGCTCAAACAGGGTTAGGCTACCGGGTTAGGGTTTAGGGCTTCATGTTTGTTTCACTCAGAACGACTATTACAATACGGTACCATATTAGAATACAGAATCTGCAGTAATATCATGAATATTCTTAACAAAAGGTCAGCAAACAAATACTATATCAAAATACATAATCTGATATGCAACAAGTCGGATAGCAAAGCCCAGACGCCCAGACGACCATGGGACCAGAGGACCACTGGACAGGAGGACCACGAGACCGCAAGAACCCGGAAGACCAGGACGAAGAAGACCATGGGACCAAGGGTCTGTTCTTCCAACACGCCAGAAGACCGGAGGACCGGGGGCGAGCAAATTGTTTTTCATCCTCAACAAATTGCTTTGTGATCCTTAGCAAAACTTGCTTCATCCTTGTCACCTTTTTTGATACATATGCCGGACAAGCGGGATATCGGTGGGCACCACGTTGAAACCACAGCTGGGCGATGACTACCTTGTCTTCACGAACTGCAAAGTTCTTAGCTGAAATCCTACAACAATCATCACCCCAAAAATCCTTAACCTTTGCTACTTATGCAGGGCCGAACCCGTCTACGATCCACTTGCGGGAAAATCGCGTGCTGGGAGGTCTCTGCTCTGACCAACATGAAACAGAATCTCCAAGGTGTTGATAAGGAAGGGGCTAAGAACCCAACCAAAAGAAACCACCCTGCAATCGAGCTCTTTCCCCGGGGCATCACCGCTTGCACAAAGTCTGCAAGAAGGCCCAGGCACGCGAGGATGAAGGGAGTCTGCTGTCCAGGCAATCCAGAAGCAGCGCTCGTCCGGCGGGCGCTACCAGCAGAAGATGTCAGCTGTTGCGAGGCAAGGTCTACGACTCCAGAGACTGTATTCGTTGATGTAAGCATTTCACCATCTCTCTCTCTCTCAGCATCCGTGGCTCCGGCCCGGACTACGCGTCCCTTGCCTTCGATCCCTGATGGCTTCAGGGGCCCATTCCGCCAGCTGTGCTGCTCGGGTCGTCCCATGGTTCCAGCTTTCTGCACATGCTACGGGTGGAACGTCGCGCCGATTTCAACTGTTGAGCAGGAGCACATTGACATGAAGGCAATGCACATATCATTCAGAGAACTGAAGCAGACGGCGGGCGTATCGTTATGAGATTCCCAGAACTCTTTCCAGCCATCGCCTGGTGAACCAGTCTCCAAATACGAGTATTCTGTGCATAGCAGATTGACCTCCTGCCGGTGAACGGTCAGCTCGCACGTCTCTACACCATATTCCACCCACTGCTCTGCAGACAAAGGTTCCTCGTAGCGCAACGCCCAGCGCCTCGAAAGCCAAGTCGTGTTGGATTGAAGCCTAATTAGACTGCTGCAGGTACAACAAGGCCACGGCAGGGGTGAACAGACTGACGTTGTACGAACTTACAGCGTGTTTAGGCCCAAAACCCTGAAAATGAACAGGCGAATGTCTCTGTGGTTAGTTAGTGCTGGTCGTGTTGGAAACGGCAACGACGGCGTAGATTTTGTTGAGTTGAAATCGCAGGCTGACCCACTTTTCCATTTTTTTGGAGGTTGATCAAAAGTTGTGCTTTGAGCCGTTGACATTCTGCATTTTGCAGCATCCCCTCAAGAGACGGTTGACGCATGTTGTCACGCATGTGTTTCACTAGCCTTTTCTGGAGTTGGTCTAGGTACTGAAACGATCCATAAAAGTGAAACGCCATGCTGGTTTTACGTCGTGATGATTGCTTGTGGGGCTTTACCGATTTGGGAGCTCATCAAGCCAGTTCCCCAGGCGGCAAACGACGCCGGAAAGCATCAAGGACCGTTTTGGAGCTGAAGACTAATGCTGGAGGAGGCAGCAACAGACCCAGTGCCACCTCCACCTCACCCTGCACCAGCTCCCTCTGCAGTTCCTCCCCCGCTGAACCGCCGCCTCCCAACCCACCGCGCGCGCAAAAAGGAGTACAAGAGCATCGCTCGAGAACGTGCCCAGCCCTTTAGCCCTCCTCGATGCTTGTGAAACGTGAGCTTTGTGAGAAGTGTCACAACATGTCGGATGAAGGATAAACCGGCCGATTGCCACTACCACCTGTGAAGTAGAGGCAGCATAGGCCCGCGGCATTGCACGGAGTGCTTGAAGTGGGGAGCTGCTGGTACGTGGCGACTTACCGCCTTATGGCTCAAGCGCGGATGACACGCAAAACCGAGGAGTGCACCGTGTCCTGTGCAAAGGTTTTCCTGCAGTCTTGAGGGTTTCCGGTGGGTTCCCTGAGTCCTCCTTCCCGGTATTTTCTTGGGGGTTCCTGTAGGTGAGGAGCATTTCAGGGCTGCATGGCAGCCCCAGCACGCAAAGAATCCCGCCGCACACTTGCCCATGAGGCGACTATCCCAAACGCACCTGGCGCGCAGCACCAAAAATACTCTCGCATGTGTTCACGAAGAGTTTAGGGGTTTGTGACGAATTGTGCCGTATATTTACGGCGCAGCCCCTTCCTCTGTCAGACTGTTCACCCCTTCCGTACACGAATACAAGGAGACACTGCAACTTGGAAGCCTCTCCCGCGGCATGTCCAAGATCCGAGCCAGGGCCTGCAAGCGTCAGGCTGCCGCAGGCACGCATCTAGGGCTTCTACCTTGGACAATTAAGTAAGGTTGTACCCTTGGGTGTCGGGGTCCCTTTTTAAGGATCCCAAAGGGGATATAAGGGCCATTATAGGAGGATACCTTTAGGGGTACAACCTTAGGGGCACGAGTCATCATCCCTTGAACGCACCCTACCAGCAAACCCGAAAGCGCCCACCTGTGTCGGAGGCTACGGGTGGCCCAGAGTCTCCCAGAATCTTGAGCCTTGGCCCAAACATGGGGTTTAGGGGTTTAGGGGTTTAGGGGTTTAGGGGTTTAGGGGTTTAGGGGTTTAGGGTTTAGGGTTTAGGGTTTAGGGTTTAGGGTTTAGGGTTTAGGGTTTAGGGTTTAGGGTTTAGGGTTTAGGGTTTAGGGTTTAGGGTTAACACCTGCACCGAAAACCCAGCTTGCCTGGGTCAACTGGGCTGCTGAACTTATGGCCGAGCATCGGGAAGAAAGTGAGACACTCGTTCCCAGCACCTTGGGCTTTGCAACATCCAATACCATGCCTATCCTATCATCAGTATTCTGTCGAGCCGATGCAAAACTACGCAGCCAGGCAGCTCATCAAGCAGGGCACCGCCACTCTCGCCGATCTCAGATGCCTCCACTCAGTCCAGCCACCAGGGCACGTTGCAAACTGGATCGTACAAATTGTTATAGTATCAATATAGAATGATCATAGAACTGCTATAGTATCAACATAGTATTATTTTCGATGATCAACAACCA
This sequence comes from Symbiodinium natans, assembly GCA_905221605.1. Lineage (NCBI taxonomy): Eukaryota > Dinophyceae > Suessiales > Symbiodiniaceae > Symbiodinium > Symbiodinium natans. The sequence goes on from CAJNDS010002537.1 coordinate 175,557, forward strand.
TCCTAAGAAAACAATCCTCCTAAGAAAATGGAATCGACTATAACTAGGAATGGAAACAGCAAAGATAAGCCGAATGAGAATTCACGAGTCTGCCTCAAACCTTTCCAGGATGTCCATACGGCAAGCATCGCGGTCAGCTCAACGCAGAGGAGCCAGAGCAACTGCGGCATAACCCTCTCAACCCAGAACCCTAAACATGAAGCAGGCGCAGCCTCCGAAGGACAGTCGGCGGATGGAGCTGCTCCCATAGCCTGCCTGCAGGTCCACACCACACAGTCAGAAACAGTACCAAGCTGTTGAATACGACGCGGAAAAGCAGAAACTTTGAGGCCTCATGCCATCAAGGCCGTTCTCAGTGTCCACCACTTCAAGCACTTCCTGCCGTGCGGAAGATTCAGAATGACTCCTTCAAACAGCCAGCTGGCCCACGTCAGGACAGGCCTCATCTTGCGCGGAAGCACAGGCCCAGATGGCTTGACAAGGTTGGGGGACAAATGAAATGAAAGTCGCTGCAAGCCCAGCGGGCCTGGAAGCTCAGAGAATTGAAGAAGTCGCTGATCATCATCATGGACATGGTTCTGCAGCTGTGCCCCTTTAGCTCAACTGCTTGGAAACAAATCCTCCGCTCATTCTTGCAGTGCGCAGAATCCCCCCTAGATCCACGTGGTGGACACGACGGTTCTCTCCAAGGCACAGCCTGAGCCAACAGGGCTACAAACAGCTACCAATCCATGACGAACCTCGGAAAATCTGGGCTACGATCTGGGGAGCAAGGTGCTTCCATGGCTACAATAGCGGCTACAATCTACCATCTTCAATAGGCTTCAGGGAACCAATGTCGTGTGCAAGTATCTTGCCATTGCTGCTGCACCGTTGTTGCTCATGTCAGCCTGCAACAGGCAGGACCACGTCAACAATTCTCAGGCGGGTGCAACCACAAGATAACTTGGCCGAAACGCGTACTTCATCGTGTATAATGTTTGCAAAGCTCCCACCTTCAACACAAGCAACCATTTTGGTTCAAGCCATGTTAGGTCAAAGGAGGCAAGGGTCGACAGGCAACATTCTCCTAATACCGCCTCCATGCCTGGAACAGCAAAACTGCGTGTGCCAGTTCCACAACATCATGCCCCCACCATGTACCTGGAGGTATCAGGAAGAGCAATTCGAGGGAGCCCCTGCGGAGCATTCGCAAGCACGAAGCTGCGCGTTAAAGGAGAACGATTTGCTCTGGAAAGGAGAGGAAAAGTCAGCCTTCATTGACATAGAAAATGCTCGAAAGTGAACGTGATCAAAGAAGCGTCTCTGGTTGACAGCTTGGCCGACATGTCGGCTGAGAGCCTGGATTGTGCTGTTAAAATGCCTACGGAGTTTTTTTGTCGGCTCCGGGCTCCACTGGGGCACATTATTCCCTTCCGGGCTTTGCTCTTCTCAGAACCCTGTGGTGAGTTGCTGTGCTGTTTCGGCTGAATGGATCGGGGGACATCGTCTGTTCCTGTGTTTGCGACATCACGAGCTCATCGTACTACCAATCGCAATGTAGCTTATCCAGCGCTTAGTTCAAAAAAGAGGAGGCGGCAGATACGCAAATGCAGCCACCGAGGCTTGCGTACCGTCCATGGCCGCGACTCAAGGTTGTCCTGTCACTGAGGCTGTGGGGTGGTTGATGACAACGCGGCAGAAGCCCAGGCGTGAGCTAGCATCGATTGTGGCTTCGGCAGAGGTTGCAACGCCTGCTGTGCACCGACAATCAAATCGAGCCTCGCGTCAGAGGCGTCGAGGAGCGACCTATGATGCGTCAGGAGGGTTAGGGGGCACGTGGAGAGGTGATTGGGAGCTCCGGCGGATGTTTTCCACTGAGGTGCTGCTGCCTCTTCGGTGTGCAATTTTTACCGGGACTTAACAACCATTTAATCGTGGATCTTATCACTCATCACTGTGGACTGCGCCCCTTTGCCCTGCCAGAAACCAAACCCCAAGAGAACGGTTGCAAAGAGCTGCCATCAGGGAGTAATCATGAGTGGGCACCGCATATGGCTCATTTCGGCTAAGTTAGCGCATGCTCCCAGAAGCTCGAGACCACTTAAAACCCACGCTCCTTGGATAGGTCGGAAAGAGTTCAAAACGAGAGCTCTTGTGGCCCGCTCGACCCAACTGCGCAGGAACGGCTGGGTGCGTCTGTTCCCGCTTCTTCTGGAATGCTTAAACATCTCCGCTACGATGGATTCAGCGCTCAGTTGCGCGAACGGTCGCCAAGGCGTCGTCCCAAGTGGACACAGCAGGCTTCCTCAACAAGTACCTGAGCTCTCCCGAGAACACATTTGTGCAAGGATGTGAGTTTGCGATGTCAACAGGTGGTGCGTGCATGTTCGTTGCACCGACGTGCGGCTTGCTAATCTCAACTTTAGTTGTTGCATGGTACGCGCCGCTTCGCCTCTGTGGCACAGACCCCTGCCCCAAAAACACAAGAAGCCGCGCGAAGATTGTGGAGATTGAGTTGTCACCTTCTGCCTGTCTGACAAGCCATCTAAGTTGCATCCAAGGGGCTAAACCAACAACTTGACAACTTCCGGTGCTTTTTAGACCTTGGTAGCCCAGTAGCCATCTTACAATAAGGGCACCCTTTTTGGGGATAGTTACTTCATAAGGGAACCTTGAAACCAAAAAAAGGGAAAAGGGCACCACTGGGCTACCAAGAGACCAGCATCTCAGTGACAGGGCAGGGCTTCCCAAGCCATGCCCCCAGCCTTTCGGCATCGGCGGCCGAGAAGGACCTTGCAACAACGGCCAGGGAAAAACATAAAAAAAAAAGTGTTTAGGATGGTTTTGGGTTTTGGGTTTAGGGTTATAAGGTTTAGGCTGTAAAAAGAGTAGAAGGACGGGGGGGGGGGGGGGGGGCCAATACTCGGCTGAGCCATCTTGACTCTTGTGGCCCGAGTGGCGCATAGATTTTCTGCATCGCTTGGAAGCAATGCTGTGCCCCGCCTGCCCGAAGCTCAGGGTCCAGTATTCGCGCTTCTTCGCTTTTCAACCCCTTGAAGCCCTTCAAGCCTAAACCCTAAACCCTAAACCCTAAAACCTAAACCCTAAACCCTAAACCCTACACCCCAAGCCCTTTACTTAGCCTGCCTGTGGCATAGTACCAAAAGTAGAGGAACATCTCTTTGTCAAAGGCTTTCTTGGCCGCATCCGCCGCTTCCATGTCCAGCTCCTGGGGTTTAGGGTTTAGGGTTTAGGGTTTAGGGTTTAGGGTTTAGGGTTTAGGGTTTAGGGTTTAGGGTTTAGGGTTTAGGGTTTGGGGTCCTGGTGAAGGAGCGCCATCAGCCTCTGCACGTCTGACGGGGACCTCCTTAGACGAAAGGAATCGCTTGCAGCTCAGCTCGCTGACAGAGTCTTCCGAAGCTCAATCTCTCAGAGTCTTCTGAAGCTTAACTTTAGGGTTTAGGCTTTACAGGGTTAAGGGTTTAGTGCTCAATTCCTTTCTGCGAGGCTTCCAAGCAATGTTGTCGCGCTCCCAAGGGTCCGCTTGCAGGTCAAACAGCTGGGGGGCCCATGGGGGCATCCCGGGCAGCAGCGGCGCGTACGCCAGCAGCTTCAGGTGCCCCTGACGGACCATGAAGGTGCCCGTGGCGGAGTAGACCTCGGAAAAGACCACTCTCCTTTTGCGTGAAAAAGTGGCCCCTGCTGAGGAGCTTGCTCAGCCTGAGACTACAACACGTCTGCATCATTCCGCTGCATTTGCAGGGCGCCTACATGGGTTAGGACTGGGCCTATCTCCAACCTCGGGAATGCAAGAAGGGTCTTTCAGCGTCAGGGTGCTAGCAACCATGTCCAACCGCCTTTGCGAGTCAAGGCGCAGAATGGTATTCGGCCACCACATAGTCTCTCTGCTTCTTCTGGTTGTTGGTGGCCAATGGAAGGAGTGACTCCTTGGTTCCCACTGCAGCGACCCCTGAAGCCACATGTGGCAACAGCCCCCTGTGAGCCAGAGCGCTCCCACTGGTTCGACGGTCGGCAAGACCCCCGCCATGTCCAAAACAGTTGGATAGATGTCCTCAGATGCTGAGGAAGAGCCGGAAGAGCCCTGTGCCCATCCCAACGCGTATCGCAACAAAACGCTTTGACTCAGACACGCCATGCCATCATCCCGGCTGCAGCCCCTGCAACACCAAGCTGCCTCTCTTGAGCCGTAACCGGAGCCATAACCACATAAAAGCCCAGAGCATGCCTTAACCACATAAAAGCCCAGTTAGCATCCCGACAAAGCATGAGCCAAGCTTCGTAGAGCGAGGTCAGGTCTGGAAGGACCTGGCCTCGTGCAATGCCTGGCCCGGCGATCATGAGAGGCACCCGTGCGGCCGCTTCGAAGAAGGAGTTCCTAGGCAGTGGCCATACTGTTGGTTCGTGGGGAATGGGGGAATGAGGGCCCTACATAATCCCTTCACGGATATATACGGAATATAGGGCCCTCATTCCCTCATTCCCTGCTAACCAACAGTTTGAGTGGCCATGACGGTTGCTCTTGCAGGATTCTGTGTAGCTGCCAAAATGCACTAAACCGTACCTTCTTGGGCCCACATCCCCCTTCGACAGCCCATGGGATCGTCCGAGGCACTTGCCAAGCATGCGGTTCTCAGTTGCGTGCTCCCCGTGGTCTCCGAGCATGATGACCTTCGAAAGTGTTAGGGGCGGCATTTTTCGAATGCCAGGGCATTGCCTTCAGAAGACGTCGGGCAGTTTTCGCTAGACCACAGCGCCCCACCGGCTTGACGATGGTCACCCGGAGTAACACCAATTTCTTATAATCTGTGCAACCTGCCTGACAGGATCTCGCTGCCTGTCTCAAGCCCGATCGTCCTTGAAACACTTCTAAAAACAAACTCTCTAAGGGCTTGATTATAAGTCTTTTTGCCAAAGTCCATCGGTATCCGGATTCTCCCTAATCAGCGTTTGCATCCTGCCCCAGATGTGGCTTCCCTTGGCCCATCTTGGCCCCACAGACATGATTCACCAACATAATCATGCAACAACATAAAAAATGACAATACAATAACAATAAAACGGGGCTTCTGGCGCTCCAGGCTGCCGAGCAGCGTAGGCGTCATCGAAGCTGCTCCTGCGTCGGAAGGCATCGAGGATGCGTCCCAGGAGCTGGTCTGCCTCGATGCACATCGAGAAGTAGACCTTCCGCAAGTGGTGCACCTGTCATGGGGGGTTTCCGACATTCGGGGGTACCTCATTGGGGTCCTTATTTAAGGGTATTTGGGGATCCTTTCTAGGGGCCCCCTATTTCCGTAAACCTCCAGCCAAAGCTCCTATGAGCTCCAGCAACAAGGGGCCTTCAAGGGTGATGCTTCATCCATGCGCCAGAGATCCTTGCCCTTGGACATGTACTCGTCCGCGGGATGCACCTTTAAACGTGAGCTCTGCAGTCAAGAATGGGCACGTGCCAACTTTCCTCTGGGAGGGAATGCCTACCCCTTTATAGAGTGACTCACGCGTCAGCATCGTAAATGTTGCAAAAAGGGGGGGGGGGGTCACAAATATAGGGGAATACGCTCTTTGGGAGCTTCCTATCAGACCTATCCAAGGGGTTGGGGTTGTAGTGGGACCCCTATTCTTGGGGAAGTACCCGACTCTGAGACTCTTTATAAATTCATGTCTACAACACCCCCCTTAAATTGGGCATCCCGGTGCCTTCGCCTTTGGCTGCCAGTGGGGCAAGCTGTGCCTCCCCAATCCAGGCACTTCTGCCAGATATGTGGAGTTGGTCCAGTAGGGCGGATGAGGAACCAGGATCGAGCAGTAGAGAAACTGCGGCACGGCGGAGTCGAAGAGCCCAGAGTCAAGGAGCTCTGCACAGTTCTGTGTTGTCAAATAATCCAGGGGATCCGCGGCTGGCCGGGGCACGTCATCACGCGTGGTCAGGGCAGGTACATATTGGCTGGGCGAGAGTCCCAGGGCTCGGGACCACTCCATGGCAGCTTTCGGGCTGCGCTTCCCATGGAAGGGCCAGGCATCGATCTGCCCAGGGTAGCGGTGCAGCCCTGCGCCCGCGTGCATCTTTCCCCAGAGGGTGACGTTGTAGCCTGACGCGGCCAAGGCATCGATGAAGGTGCCCTTCACCCTCTGCTTCCTGGCAAACTTCCGGCAGGTCTCCTGCCAGGCAGACATGGGCAGCTGGCAAAAGCCCTGATTCCTCCCCTCCCCTCGTAGAGGCAACAGACACGGAACGTGTGGCCGCACCTCCGAGAATGCCATTACACAGTGCGAGTCAACATCGTCCGAGCTACCATTCACGCCTGCGATGCCCACGAAGTTGTCCCAAACCTGGAGACCGAGGTGTGCGTGTCACGTGCGCTTTCAGGGCAGAACTCGTTTCACCTCCATCACTGATCATCACTGCTGCAGAGAAGAGAAAGCGTGTTGCTCTCGTTCCCATGCTGCCCACCTTGATTTGGGATGGGTATCGCCCGGCCAACATTGAAGATCTGGCAGGCACACATTGAGGAGAGGATGAATATGCCTGGTCAGGACGGAAACAGCAAACCTGAAACCCTGAACCCGAAACCCTGTAAACCCTAAACCCTAATTGCTGCGACGTGTTGTCACAAGCTTTCATCAGAAATCTCTCGGATTCCGGGGCGCCTGCGGAAAGTACGCGCCATCCGCTGCCAGCGAGCGCAGATTCCGCAGCGGTGGCTTGAATTGAGGCGAGGCATCATCCAACAGCCGCCCATCCATTTGCTTGGCAAAGATTGGCAAAGAATTCGGACAGAAAAGACGGACTTTCTCAAGACTTTGCTACTTCTACGTTGCCTTTTCTGTGCATGTGCTGACGAAGACCTTTTTCGCCTTCACAACCCCCAAAGCAACAACATGCAGCAACACGCAAGTCTGCAAGCGAGTCTCATCCACCATCAGGAAGAGAATGTGAGGCCGGCTTGGTTTCTCACCTGCCAAAGCAAAAATCTCCAGCATCTCTTTCGTGATGTCACTTTCTCACAACTCCTACACACTTATACTATATAACTTACATATATATAAAAAACAACTATATAACTTATACAAGTCCTGTCGGACTCAAGAAGCCTGCAGATACCAGGCCGATGGTGAGAAGGCAAAAAACCGCGCGGCCCATGGCGCCGAGCATGGTGCTGGCAAGACGGGTTGCTCCGCAGCTGGTCAAGCTCCCCCCCCCCCCCTGTAGTAGCAAAAGCTGCGAAAATGTCAAGCAAGGAGGAGGTCGCGAGCGCAGCTAGATGTGACAACGCTTGACAATTTGACAACTCTTCGGGAAGGAAGGCCAATTCTTCCGGAGCACCAGCATGATCCAACCCACAATGCCTCAAGTGCACGGGCCTGTGTTGGCCCGTGGCTATTGTTATTGCAGCTTTGGTTTCTGTATTTGGCCCGCACGACATGCTGGCATGTCTGTTGCGAACGGCCTCAGAAGGCCAACAAGCTTGCCGCATCTTCCCTGGTTGCTAAATCAGGTTTTTTCAAGACTTGCAGGGACGATACGTGAGGATTCTTTTTTCGATGACTACGATGCAGACCTACATAGCCTTCCGCTCGGATTTTCGAAGCTTCTGCCGCCCTCATGGTAGTCACCCACATGGGCCTCCGCTCGGACTTCCACGGGCTACGCGTGCTAGGTAAAAAAAACATGCCCGATACCACGCCCTCATAAAGCTAGGCCGAAAGGGGGCTTAGAACAACTCCCAAGTATGTGCAGTTCTTGCGCCCGGTGCATGTTCGGCAACGACTCCTGCATCATCTGCACCCTGCTCGCAAGATGCCCAAGCCGAAACGTCCAGGGCCAAGCGAGTGGCTGCGCCGCAGGCCGCCGAGGGCTGGCATGAGTTTCCGCTGCGTGGCACGGCGGTCCGGGCCACGGGCGTTAACCATGTCACTCCAACGCGGCAAAGCGTACGCAAGGTATCTCAAGCAGTGCAGATGGCATGGTTTTGCAGGTCGCAGTTTTCCCAGCGTAACCCAACTGATCAATTCGGGTCTCTGGGGGAGGCGGGGGCAAAGAACGCAAGCATGTTTGTTTCCTTCCGCCATGACAGTCGACCAACCTACCAGGGCATTGGCCCCTTGGCCCATCGCCACGCGCACACTACCTAAAGAACGCGGCGTGCTTGGACAGACTGAAGTGGGGGATGGGCGGGCTGCGGGAGTTCATCACAAGGATACCGTAGCAAATGCTCTGGCCCACTCCGTCGTTGCTGCCCTGGTCCATGGGCAGGTCTTCCAAACAAGCCATCGGAATCACCGCAAACCTTATCGCGTTGCAAGGTGAAAAGATTTCCACTGCGACGAGCTGCCTCATCCAGCTCGAGCAAGGGGCGAGGGCGAACACCCGGCTTGTTCTTGAGGTCCAGAAATTAGAGTTTAGGGTTTACCTAGATCTAGGGTTTAGGAAGTCGCATGTAAAAAAGCCCTGCTAGACTGTAGCTCTGACCTCAAGAACGGGCGTGCAATTCGTGACTCGTATCTCTCTACCTCGGGCGGTTACCGCCTTCATTCTGATACCAACCTTAGGATTCAGTTCCTAATTCTACAGCAGATCTGGGACTTTAGGGATGATTCAGAGAGCGGCTAACCTTTTCACGAGAGCTCTTTTGACCCTGGATTCACCTTATCATGAGACGTTAGAACTAGAAATACTACTGGAAAAAGATGGGACAGGAACTCTCTTGACAAGGAACCCACCCTCGGGACCCCAACATCAAATCCTTCTTGACACCCTACAAAGAGCTTCCTTGTTCACCAGGCTGTTACCAAAGAGGCTTGAGTTCTACAGCCCAGTCCACACGCTTCACCTCTTGGAATCTTCCCTAAAGACCCTGTAAACACCCCCTTCACTCTTGGACAAGCTAATATTAAATTATAGGGTCTCTGGGGATGGAACTTCACCCCTTCTGGCATGCTTTGGGAGTGGTGTCAGCAAGGGGGCCCCTCAACCTTGCAGTAAACTCCAGCTCCTCGCAACTGACATGGGCGAGCTCATGCTTTCAAGAGGACAAATCTTTATCAATCACCCATACTGTGGTCATCCAGTACGCGTATGGCAAGCACTGCGAAACATGCATGTTGAATGCTATGAGACCGGGGCATTGGCATTGGACTTCTCGCCGGAGGTCCGCGACGCGCTGACCACGTCGATATCGACGTTGTGGCCCTTGAGCTCAGTCCAGCTCATCGCACCCGCCACGACACCGTCGGCAGCGTAGACGACGGACACGTGTCGCCGCCTTTCTTGGTGTGGTGGCCGGCGAAGGACTCCAGGGCGTGCTGCCGGTTGACGTCTCAGGGGGCACACCGTTGCATGTTGCGTGTGTCCCAACTCTACCATCATGTACTATGGGACTTGCACTACAGCTCCGTTACAGCTTCTGTTACGCGTTCTCTCCTCGCCCGCCCGCCCGCCCGCCCGCCCGCCCCCTCCCTCCCTCCCTCCCTCCCTCTCTCTCTCTCTCTCTCTCTCTCTCTCTCTCTCTCTCTCTCTCTCTCTCTCTCTCTCTCTCTCTCTCTCTCTCTCTCTCTCTCTCTCTCTCTCTCTCTCTCTCTCTCTCTTGCAGTGCTCAGGAGCACCTTTCGCTCTGTCTCAGTGAGATCGTGGCCATTTAGCTTGTGTGAATGATGCGGGGAAGTCGTCTGAGGTTGCATGACGCTCAGATGTTCATTCGGGCACGTGACTTCTCGTGTGCCCCAAGAGACTCGCCTGCAGCACCATGTTGGCAACATGGCGGCCCTGGCTATCGCATCGTTTTCATCAAGATAGCACACACTCTCACATGTAAGCGTCGGGCACATTGGGCGCGGTGCTGTTTTTCCCAATACATCGCCTTGCCAAATTTCAGCAACTGCCAGCAAATCACCAGGCGACGCTCCTCTAAGTTCCAAGCCATGGGGGCACGAGAGTAGCGGTACACCCTGTTGTGGCTGGTTTACTGTTGCCATCTCGGTCGTGATCCTTGACAGCTGTGAAAGGGCATCAAATTAAGCATGGCTTCGCCGAACGAAGCTTGAAAGGTCTACAAGTCCTGAAGTTTTGAAGGCACACCACGCACGTTGGAATTGCAAGCAATGCTCAACTTTTTCCAACGATGACAGCAGCCGGGCATGTTCCCACAAGGCTCTGCCCCAACGTAGATTGAAAGCTTTCATGCGACGTATTTGCGTTCGTAAGTCTAACTTGTAGCTGCCGGATATTCAACAGATGACGCATGTACAACACAAAAAAAGCCCCGTGCGGCAGCCGGTTTCGAAGCACTTTTATCGGCCCGTGGCCTGCCGTGGGCCTCTGGGTTTTTGCAGCCCAGTCCTTGTTAGCCCGGCCCACATCTGAGTCTGCGCTTCCGATGGGCCGATGACAGGTTGCCCCTTGATCCGCGAAAGTGCATCAGGATAGGCTAGTTAGAGTAAAGGCGGTCTACAGCAGATACGTAAGGAAAGCCCATGAGCCACACGTTCAAGCCGGCGCTTTGCACACAAGCCGTCTGTGTCGTTACAGTTTCGTTGCGTGAAACGCTTTGTGCCAAACTGCTCAAGCCAGACCTATGCACAAAACGGTTCAAGCGAGTGCTTTGCACACAAAACATCACGTTGTGTCAAACAAATTGAGCCAGCGCTTTGCGCACAAGCCATCTTCTCGTGACAGTCTGGTTGCGTGAAAGACATTGCGTCAAACTGTTCAACCCAGAGCTTTGCACACAAGCAACCTTTTCGTGCCGGTTCCGTTGCGGGAAACACGTTGTGTCAAACTGCTCAAGCCAGCCCTCTGCACACAAAACCAATCTTGTGCGTAGCAAATCGTACCCCCTCTGAAGTTGCCCATGGTGTCAACATGTGTCAACCAATTCTTACACGGCTCATGTACAACGACAGCACTTAGTGCGAAAAGACCGTGTCAAAAATGCCCAACTTCTGTGCATCGCGGACACACGTACAATGACAGCACGTCATGCATTTGGAAAAAGTATGCTCCCAGTTTGTGCGCTTTGCCCCAAGCAGTGGACGAAGTACGATTTGTTGCCACCTGCTTGTGGGCAGTCTGCAGGTTTTTTGTCCCAAACGCCTTTGTTGCTGGCGCGCATTCAATTTAGTCATGGTGTCAGAGCATGAACAGTGCGGAAAGGATAGGAAAGGAACGCGATACCTGCCAGTTCCCTACAAAAGCTCTGGGTTTTAACATCAGCGCAAGCGGAACGCAAAGGAACCCAGGAACCCTCCAAGCAGAAATCCCCCTCAGTGAGGAAGGCGTTCCTTTCTTTCCGCTGTGGGAATAGTATTCTTATTCTCCCACAACATAAAGGAACGTCCAGAGCTGGCCTGAATGCTGCCAGTCGGCTAGTAGTGGTGATCTCCAGTTCTTTCTGTCGAAAGGATGGTCCGAAATCGGTTTGGCGCAAGAAGCCCACACACAGGCAGCAACAAAAACGTGCAACAAAAACGTGCAACAAATCGTACTGTTTCGACTGTTTCGGGCAAAATAGCCCACAAACTACCCACAAACAGGTGGCAACAAATCGTACTTCTTCCAATGCTTGGGCCTAAATGCCCACAAACTGGGAGCAACGAATGGTACGTACTTCTTCCAAATGCATGAAGTGCCGTCATTGTACATGCGCGCGCGACGCACACAACACTTTGGACATTCTTGACACGGTCTTTTCGCACGAACCGTGACACCATGACCAAATAGATCGCGCCAGCATGTCCTGCTGGTCGCAGGTGTGCTCTCAAGGAACTTGAGAGCAGGGCGAACGAAAGCTAGGGCGCAGGTGTGAAGACCGCGCTGCTCAGTCATGTAGACAAGCCCTGAAATGATAAGTAACAATGCTGACCTAAGGGGGGGGGGGACCCCCCCCCCCACCTTATCGGGAACATGCCTCCCCCCCCCCCCTGGATCCGCCAGCCTCCAAGGATTTCTTGTGTGGTCACCCCCAGAGGGGGGGGGGGGCCCCCCCACCCCATATCGGAGATTAAGGCCCCTGAGTGCTGTTTGACCCAAGAACAAACTGGTAAACAAGAACTCCCGCAAGCTCCTAAAGAGCTAGCTTTCGTGATAATCATAGTGCCCTGCACGCAAACAATCATTTCTTGACAGTTTCGTGGCGTGAGACACTTTGCGCCAAACTCTTCAAGCCAGCGCTTTGCACACAATCTTGCGACAGTTTCGTTGCGCGAAGCACTTGGTGCCAAACTGTTCAGGAGGTCTTTTGGGGTTGAATTTGTGCCCCAGTGACCGCCACCTGGCTTGCCAAGAGACGGTGATCACTCGGGCACGACTTCTTCTCACAGGAGAGCCCTTTGCGAGCGTGTTTTCTGCTTCTTCCACGTCTGACGACCAAGATCTGCGCAAGCAGGGCTTGCTCAGTGTAGAGTCGCTTTGAATCTGTTCTCAAATTACCCCGCGCCTCTTGGGGGGAGCCATTCTGGGGGGGCCCTGATTAGAGCAGCTCTTGGACAGTGGAAGTTGTTTTTAGGGTTTAGGGTTTAGGGTTTAAGGCTTAAGGTTTGGGGTTTAGGGTTTTGGGAGGTCCTTGTGGTTGACTTTGTGCCCCAGCCTTGTTCCCACAAGAGAGCCCTTGGTGAGGCTATTCTTGCTTGCGTTTTCCGGGTTTCCCCTTGGTGGCTTTCCCGTTTCTTGACTCTCAAGGCCCGCTTCCTGACCCTTTATTTCCCATTTCCTGACTCAGTTTGCTGAACCCTACCTGGAAAACTCGGTATCCGCTTATTCTTGGCGTTTTCAGTCGTTGACGCTTTTTGGCGGGATTTCAGGCACTGGCTAAAGTGACTGTTTTTTGGGCTCAGGAGTTTAACATGAAACACATCCCGAAAAGCCCCAAGGGGTAAACAGGAACCACAAACCACTTCCATGAAACTCGCTCCTAAACCCTCAACCCTAAACCGTTTCATGAATGTGGTTGCTCTGGTCGACTCGGACCGTTGGTTGCCATGAGTTTACATTGCGTGGCCAGGCGGCCTGGGCAGTGGGCGTCAACGCTGTCAAAAGCTTGCAGCTTCAATTCGATGAAGTGTATATATGTTAGCTATGTTATCGATTCGTCAGATAGATGGCATGGTTTCAGGAGTGCTCTCAGCATCAATCAGCGAAACCCACCTGACGCACGGTGCTTCTCAACACGCAATGTCACCTTCCCCCTCACGCCATCACTGTGGATCTCCGTGGGAGGATGCAAACAACGCAAGCATGACCCCCCGAAGAGTGGGGCAAAGCAAGCGGCGATCTGCTGGAATACGCCACGATAAGGGCACACGTGGCACTCAGATCGTTCAAGCTGGAACACATCAAAAACAACAAAACACATCACTGCAGATGATTTGGCCCAGAATTGCCCAGAGCCCAGGTGTGCTTTGTACCTGCCATGTTGTTTTCAGTGGCTCAAGTTGCTGATGTCGGGTCAGCCGTCATCAACGCACTTTGTCGATGATTTCGGACTGGCTCTCACAAGCTTGAACTTGAACCGCACGAAAGGCCTTGTTGTTTCGGGCCAGCGTGAGACTAAAGTGAAGGCGTTGTGAAGCACATGGCAATGTGCATCTGTAGAAGGCGGACACTTTGCTCAGGCCCCTTCATCGATATCAGCTACTTGCGTATGTTGGCATCTATCTCAATGTGCCATAATGTGCCCAACATATCCCATGTTTCTCCTCAGCTCGAAAGCAAAACAGGAAAACCAGAAATACGATCTCGCGTAACTCCGAGTTTGCGAAGCTGACATCACACCAACTGCCGTGACTTGCTATGAGCTGTCGAATGTGAAGGTGCCCAGAAACTCGATGGAGGAGCTCTGCCTACTTCTCAGTCTGGGCACCTACGTCGTTGAATGTGAAACCGGCTGCGCAGCATCATCGTGCAGCCCTCCTTGATACAAGACCTCAGCGACGATTGCAGTTTGGGCACGACTGTCCCGGATAATCCAGATCTCTCTCGCTGCATCTGGGGCCAGGGCATGGATCGCACGAACATCTTTGTCATGGGCAGCGGAAGAAAAACTTTGCTGCCCAATGTCATGTGGATTGTTCTTCTCAACTCAGCTAAGTTTGCGCGGGCCTGCGTTGAGCTATCAAAACATGAAATCCGCTGAAGTAAGGACGCCTCATTCGACAGCTAGTGCGTGCTTTGTGTGTGTGTGTGTGTTCATACCCATAAAACCCCGTCGCTGGTAAGGACGGGACGTATGTAGTTCCAGCTTGCATTTCGTTTTGGTATCTTTTCGAGTTGATTCTCCCTGCCTTAACCATCGACCCAATGCTAGTATCACGAGCCTTAATATTAACGCACACAGCCTATCCCTATACCACTATACTATGCAGCCGCGGCGCTCTCTGGGCCCGCAACAAGAGCTGCCTTGGAGCCTGCCAGAAGCAGGTGTGACGCTGAGTGTGGTTGCTTGTTCAGGAAGGGTTCCTGTGACTCCTCTGAGACCTGTGACCCCCTTGAGGACCCCGGGATGTTTTAGCTTCGGACGTGTTGGTTCCGGTTGTGAGCGGTTGTCGTAAGGTTTTTAAGCCGGTTCAGGATTTTTGGCTTGGCGTCTCTCCGCTTGTGCCTTATATATCTTAATCCCACAACCGAGGAGGTTAAGGCTTTGGGGCGGGGCTTGTTTGGGTCTGGAGATTTTGGGCTCGGGGCTGTTTTAAACGCACTAGTTGATGGCTTGGAGTCTGGGGGCTTTGGGTTGGGTCCCAGAGCCAGGTATCCGAGACAAGGTGGCTTCTGCCCGGCGTGCATGGTGCGCGCTGTGCATAAACTGGAACGAGGCGCTTCGGAGGGCCTCTGCGTCCCGAGCCTTTGCGGTTTGTCATTCGGAGGGGCTCTGCTTCGGATGAGGCTCTGCGTCTCGAACATTGGCCAAAAACTCGAAAAAGCCTAAAACCGTGGCCTTCTCCGAGGGTGCGCTCGATGTTGTCGTGGCTTTCCCCGAGGGTGCGCTCGTCACAGGCCAGTGATTTCGCCAGGTGCCTCATCCTCGAGACTGTCGTCACGTTATTAGGCAGCGACGCCTCGCTGGAACTTCAAGCATGCAACAACAACATCATTTTTCCCCGAGCGCGTGCTCGATTTGTCACTCCGTCAACCAAAGTGAACGATTTCGTCCAGGTGCCTCATCCTCGAGACTGCTGTCACTTTTTACGCAACCATGCCTCGAACATGCCTCAAAAAAGCTCTAACAAGCATTGTTTTCCGTGCCTGATTTGTCACTCCCTCAACCAAAGTGAACGGCTTCGCCCAGGTGCCTCATCTTTGAGACTGTCGCTTGTTAAGCTTTCCCGAGGGTGTGCTCGAGGTTGTCAACTCTTAAAACGGGAACCCTACTGCTGCGCATCTCTGAACCATGTCGAGTCAAGCCGAGCGAGAATCATTTGATAAGGCCCGTGTCACCAGCGCGCGCGAGTGGCCAGGGCATCCATGCCCGCACGATGAGAACGTCCATGCTAAGCCAAATCCCGGAACCTCAACAACCGAAGCCCTGATGGCTCGAAATCCTGACCCCCCCAAAGTTTTGGGCCAACTCTTGTCTTGTTGTTGGTTTCTGGTCGGTGTGTGCGGTCTGCACAGGCTCAGCGTGTCCATGCTCGAACGAGGAGTCATTTCGCCCGCGTTGAGCCTGATTGGTACATTTTGTCTTTCGGGTGTGTTTGCCACAAACGCACGGAAAAGTCTAATGATGACAGAAATAGCCCAGGAGAAAACACATTTTAAGATAACATGTGCGCCAAAAGAAATCATCCAAAAGCATCCAAAGCCATGCCACGTCATGGCGCCAAAAACCCTTTAATTTTCTCAGGTGATTTGTGGACAGCTGGACGCTTGCTTGGAACATCTGTGCTCAAAACCCAAGCGATAGCGCTGTTTTCTAGAAACTAACCCCTCAAAACAGCAAAATCGCGTTGTTGCAAACAGGCCTGTCCCCTCTGGCCCGAACGTGGCGACAGTGTGGCGACCATTGCCTCATCTTGGCAATCACGGCAGTGATGGTTCGCAGGTGGTAAGTTCTGTTTTGGCAAACACGGTGGCGATGGTTCGCAGGTGCTTGTGGTAAGGTCTTTGTTTAATTGGCAACGCGCGGTGATGGTTCACAAGGTTTTTGTCTCAGCAAACGCGGCGGTGATGGTTCACAGATGTTCGCAGGGGCTTCTGGTGAGGTGTTTGTCTTGGCAAGCACTGCGCTGATGGTTCGCAGGTGCTTGTGGTAAGGTTTCTGTCTTGGCAAACGCGGCGGTGATGGCTCGCTAAAGTTAAGCCCTCCCCCCGCACTACACTCAGCACCAAAAACAAACCATTCCACTTCAATGTCTGACGCTCTCGTCACAGTGGCATGTACAGTGTAAGCCATGTCAGCTCCAGGGCGGTGGCATTTCAAGGTCAGGACAACGAGCCCCAAACCTTCTTCTCTTGGTCTCAAAGTTCTGACGTGCCATGTCGTGCCATTGTTTTCCGGGCTGCGAGAGTCCCAGTTTTTCAGTGGGGAAAAAAACTGCGTACTGCGTACCTGTGGGGGCTTCATATGCACACCCGTGTCTTGCCCTCAAAAAGGGCCGCCAGAAAACTACATGTATGTTAACCACTCTCCAACACTCCATGGCTTGCAAGCTGAAAAGGCGGACGTCGTGCAGAAAGACTCCGATGTCACAAGAGGAAGGGCCTCGTAGGCAAAGTCAAGAAAGTCGTTGTGTCCTGTCAGTTTGCCCCCAAGACACATGTGCGCAGACTGTGGAGAGAGAAACCCTACAAGCTCCAACCAAGAAAGGCCTCGGCATGCCAAGCGAAACTTGATCCCATCGCAGGTTTCGACTTTGGAGTAGGAATCACCTCCGTCAAAAAACCTTTTCCGTCCGGTTCTGCGTGAGCGCTCGAAAGATATGTTGTACTCCATCTGCTCTCCACAAAACCCCAAATCCTACCAAGCAAAACAGCACCTGCAAGCCCAGGACTCTCGGGCCGCATTTGTAGCAGCTTGGCACCTCGCAAGAGCAAGCGGCTGTCGGGGGGATGGCCTCCAACTCTTAGGAGCAAGACCGAGCAACAGCCTGCAAGCTGGTCGAAAGCCGCAGCACTCCCGAACAGTGGTCTGCCATGAAGAGTTATGTACCTGAGGAGGCCGACATGCACGAAGCACAGGACCCAAACGAGAACCAGGAGAAACATGATGAGATGCAGCCACGTGGCCCAGGTCTTGTATTAGGAGGATGGGACTCGGGTGCCCTGATCACCTCTCAGGCTTATAGACTTTCATGACTTTCATGATTTAGCTGTCAGGGATAACACACCATTGGCAGGTCCGCGCAAGCACCTCCTCTGGACACCCAGCCGCCAAGTAGCTCTGAACAGAGCTACCTCGATAAGGCAAGTGCCCTCCAACGAAGCTCCTCATATGACGTCAGGATCACCGAAGATGCCAGGACGCCTGGCAGCGTCTTTCAAAGATTCGAGTTGGCCTACTGTGAGCTCGTCGAAAAAGCCCATGAGGTACACTCCCCGCAGCCTAGACGAAGCCAACGCAAATATTCAATCGAGTGTGGGGCTGTGTAGAGCTGCACAAAAGCCTGATCCATCCCACAAGCCTTGCAATGCCCAAGATCTTCCAGCACTCTTTCCCACATCCACCAACCCGTAGTGGCCTTCAACGGCTGTACAGCCGTTGAAAGACTACAAAGCCCGCAAGCAAGACCAGGTAGACTGTGTGTATGCATACAAAAACATATACATATATATATACATGAGATTATTTATCTTCTAGACATGTATAGACTTGACTGTCTGGGATGCAACACAAATTTCCGGAGATCAGCTGATCGGCTGCCTCGGACAGCCTTGCGAAAAAGGGACGGTAAGCCAGGGCCAGAAAGCACCTTGAAGTGAGCTTTCGGAATCTTGGGCTCGAACAGGGCCGTCAGGGTCAACCTTTGCAAGCCACATGCCACTAGGGACATCATGATCAGAGGACAACAGACCCTTCTTGGAGCTTCTCATCGAAACATGCTCTGTCGGATGTCTGCCCATTCCAGAGGCACACACACACATTTGGAACCTGCCACCCGCCAAGGCCGCTTCGAACCCTTCTCGAGCCGGGGTCCCTTGGTTGGGAGGGGGGGGGGGGGGGCGGTTGGAAAATCTGGAGGAGGTTGGACGTCTGGAAACCCGAAGACCATGCACTGCTGTACCACATGACACCGCACGTGGAACAGGGCCAGACATGCCCGAATGGCATGCTTCACCCATGTCAAGCCCACAGACCTTCAGTCTGCTTCTGAAAATAGATCATATACCCTGATGGCATTGATTACCTCATTTGGCGGCTCATAAGGGTCCTTGTGGCAAGTTGCGTCTCGTCGCCGGCATCGCCCAGTAGGTGCTGGAGCGGTGGTAGCTGTTCCCTTTGCCTCCCTGTCGCGTTCAATGTTGTGCAGTGATGGTTGCAGATGCCTCTGTGGCCGTCACACTTGCGGTTGACGAAGTAGCGCCAACCCTAAACCCTAAACCCCAAACCCTAAACCCTAAACCCCTAACCCTAAACCCTAAACCCTAAACCCCTTGTGACGGTGATCGATGTGGGCACTTGAGCTTTCCGTTGTGCTGCTGGTAAGAGGTTGTGCTGACGCATGAGATTGTGTTCGGCAGTGATGCTTGTTGACGCGCGGAGACGCCTGTCAGCGCCTTTCAGGATTTCAACGCTTGCAGCGCGCTTCGGTAACTTTCGATGGCAACTTGACCTCGCGCATAAGGTCACCCGTTCACTCTTACGCCTTTGTGCATGCTTATTATGCTGCGAGGACTATCATCGGCTACTCTCAGATCAAACGTTCCCCCAGCACACTGTCTATACATGCAACGCGTGGCATGCGAGCAGCCTATTCGAATGCCATCTCTCTCGATGAGAAGCAATGCATATCGAGACGTATCATGCTATGCAGGCAAACATCAGCAAACAGAATGAGCACCCACATGTGCCTCGTCTTCGTTCAACAAACACCGCCGTGTTGACGGAAGACATGGGGCCGTTTCTGCGGCCAGGGATGTTGATGGCATCGCCACGGCTCATCTACGCTGTTTTGATTGTGTCTGTTTCTCGCCTGGCAAGCTACATGGTGAACAAGGTTGTGTATCACCACCACTCACTTACGACTCACTTCTTCCCTCACTTCTGGCACGTCTTGGGACAACAAGGCTTCGCTTAGACTCTCAGAGTGCCTCTGAGATGACTGGTACGCAGGTTACACGGACTGTGCACAGACATGCACAGCTTCGACTCAGTTGCCCAGCCAGCACTTTGGGGTCCACAGGCGCTGATGATGAAGAGTTGGGCACCTTAGGAGCTGGGGGCGAGATGCACAAAGCACAGGGCCCAAACGGGAACCAGGAGAAACATGATGAATTCCCCCCCCCGACGCAGCCACGTGGCCTAGGTCTTGTAGTAGGAGGATGGGACATACTCGTGCGCCGGGATCACCTCTCAGGCTTCTAGACTCCCATGACTCAGTTGTCCTGCACAACCAAACTCTGCCGCCCCTTTCAGCAGGCTAATGCACTACGTCGCTACGCGCATCTTTTGTTCCATTCCACAGGATGCCAAATGTACTTTGGAAATCGCGTCTGTAGGCTTCGCTTATGACATGTCTCTCCAAATGTACAGGCTCTTCTCACGTAACCGTTGTTACTAGCAAGAACTATGTACTGAGACTTGTGCTCAGCACCAAACAGGATGCAGGTCATGCGCGTCGATCGCGAATGGCGCTGCGGCAATTAAAGCTGTCAACCCAGGCAGAGTGCGACTCCTGGAAAAGGCGCTGGACATCCTGGCCCCTTCGGCTCTGCCCAGCATGCCCACCATGCCCAGCATGCCCACCATGCCCGCCATGCCCACCATGCCCGCCATGCCCGCCATGCCCACCTCTCCGCCAGGCTCGCAGCTTGGGATTGTGGGCTTTTTCCCAGCTCCGCACTTGGGACATTGAGGGCGCCAATGTTTTCAAGGCATCCTGCACATCCGCGTCCTGCAAGAAACTGGCGGCTGCCAACTTTTCGGCCTCCTCTTTACTATCGGCCTCCCCAAAGTACTGCTCGTCGTTGAAGCACGGCACCCTGAGGATTGCGAGGATTCGGCCATTTCCAAGTTCCCTGCAGGAGTAGTGGATGTCGTTCTGGGTCAAAGCTCTGTTGAGGTAGCGCTCCAAAAATTGGGAGACGGCTGTTTTGGGATGCTTCCCTTCAATCGACATGCCGACTGACGGAGGACATCCACGGTAGCTCTTTCGCGACCCCGGTTTGGGATTGCGCTTCTTCTTGCCAGCCTCATCAGGATTGTGCTTCCTCTTCTCGCCAGCCTCATCAGGCTCTTCTTTGGCGGCAACCTGAATGGTCGACCGGATGCATTGTGTCTCTTTCCCAATCAGTGGTGTGGGCTAGGTTCAGTCTCTCTGCGAGGGGGGTGCAGGGCGCAGAGTCGCAGTATAGGATGATGGTCATGGAAACCGGGCTTTAAAAACAGAAACACGTGGTGTTCACTTGCCCATGCAGGGGTTACCGGCCTCCGACGCAGACGGCCAGCAAGAGATTTCCTCTTTTGCCAAAAGAGGCTCCTTGCTGCGGGCCGAGTCTTCAGTGCTTGTACGGCACAAAGGCTAAGGATCTAAAGTTACAGTAAAGCACCGCAACGACGGGTTACACGGTTTGCCCCTAAGCCCTGAACCCTAAACCCTAAAGCCGCCAAAGGCGCCTTCAGTGCCGGCGCGGCATCGGCAGCCATGGCAAGGCAGGGACGGAGCCAAACACCAAAGTTGCAAGGCGGTACTTTGGCCGATTGCTGCAGATGCAACACGAACGCGAGCGAGCAAGTCTCCCTTGACGAGAGGCAGACAAAGGAGCCCAACAGACCCAATGACTACCGAGGCCCTCACAGAGCTTCAAAGAGCGCCTCCATGTCCAAGTCAATGCCACATTGCCCCTTGACTTCCAGAGACTTGCACAAGAGGCAAACTTGCACGACGAGATGCGCCAAAAACCGGGGGGGCCCTCGCGCATGCTCCGAGCCATTAGAGCTCCCAAGAAGGTGCTGCCAGGCCTCCGAGGGCCCTGCGATGAAGAGCCTCCGTGAAGCACCCATGGAGTACATGGCACCCAACTCACTGTAGAAATGCAGAAACCATTCCCTTTTTTTTGCTTGGTGCCTTGAAGTGCTTCCCGAAAAATGCCCAGCACCTCGCGAGCTTCCCAAGAAACTCGGGACTAGACGTGAGGACACTGAGTAGGCTCAATCGCTTCTGTCGTTTTACTGCTCTGGTGCGGGCGGAGGCGGATCTTCTGGGCCCCGTGCGGTGGCGGCGCCTTGCCTGGTCCTTGCAAGAAGTTTGGCTTCGCGCAACAGAAGAGAGGACCGGCAAGGATGGGAAAAAGTGACTGCACTGCTGAGAAGAAGCAGGCTTTAAGGAGAGGATCATGCACAACAAGCACAGCTCACCGCCGTTTGTTTCCTGTGCGTATACCTCCAGTACCATCGGGTGTCTCACACGGCGTTCTTAGGAGGGAAGCAGCGGTCGCTGCTCCTCACGCTCCTCTTGCAAAGCCTCGCGCTCCCTGCTGTAGAGGACCCCGCCCAGGATGGCGATGCTGGCGCCCGCCACCTGCAAGAGGCTCAGTGCTTTCGCGTGCAGGCCGAAGGCTTCGATGCAGATGATCACGAACTTGTTGGCGTTGACCATGACGAGGAAGCTGGTGGCGCTGATCAGGCTCTGGGCCCAGATGCCCGTGTAGGAGATGGAGAGGCCGATGACGCAGGTGAGGCCAATGTAGACCTTGTCCGTGAAGGTCAAGACCGCGTACTTGAGCGGAAGCTCCGAAAGCTCTCCCTTCACGCAGAGCGCGATGCCGACCGGTATCAGGCTCACGCTGTTGTTGATGAGGGTGATGCCTGCCTTGGAGATGTCCACGGGCTGCTGATCCTTGGAGAGGAGCAGGCGCTGGAGCAAGCGGTCTGCCACAGCCGCCGCACAGTTCAGCAAGGCCCAGCCCACACCGTTCAGGTGCTCCCGGGGGAGGTGTGACACGTACATGCCCGCGCCAAAGACCATGACCAGGATGCTGAAGAGCATCAGGCCGCTGATCCTCAACGGGTCGGGGTAGAAACGCTCGACGGCCAACGCGAAGAGGGGCGAGATGTTTCTCAGAACGATGATGAGGGACATGGGCGCGCTTCTCAGTGCCAGGATGGACGTCATCAGCATGCTGCAATAGAATGGGACCACCAGGAGCACCCATCGCAACAAGTCCCTGAAGCTGCCGATGTGGATCGACGGCCATGCGAAACAAAGCAGCACGACCGTGGCAAAAGCCAGCTGCAGCCACACGAGGCTGCACTCCAAGGGAAAAGCCTCGATCGCCAGCTTGTTGTACAACAGCATCCCCACCGAGGAGAAGCAGTTGCATGCACAGGCAACCACGGTCTCCATCCGGGCGGTACCGGCCCCGACATCGGACCGGGCCTTCATCTGAAAATATGCAACGCGCCTAAGGGCTGCAAAGTATCCTGACTGAAACTTGGTAGAACTTTGAGAGGCAAAAACAGGCGGCGCGCGGCTAAAGCTGCCCCATGCACCCTACCAGCACAGCATGGGTGCAGACACTGCCGATGGCGCTGTGCAAAAATCATTCCAACCCCAAACTTGGCCCCAAACCCTAAACATGAGGTTGGGCATCATCGAGCCGACTGCTTTGGGGAGTCACCCGGAGCGCATCATGAGCATCAGCCTGACTAGTTGCCGGCGAACGGTCCGGGGCTTGAGAAACGGCCTTAGTCCTAAACCCACGTCTCGTGATGTCTCGGCGTTGCAAGTGCACAGCTACTGGCACGGGCGCCGTTGTTTGTTGTTCCGTTTGTTTGTTTGCTTGTGAAAAATCCATACGTCCTTATGTCTTATCCACACTTCCTTATGTCTTTCTCCCCGAACTTGAAAGCTTGCCAACTGACGTTGGCTCAAGACTCGCTGCATGGCAGGAAAAAGAAACTTTGCAGCTTAGGCCAAGCCTACTTGTGTTGTTGAACTCAGTGCCCTCAGTGCCCTCATCTCATGGAGGAGCAGACCCAAACCTCTTGAAAAGTGTAGCAAGGGGACCAGAAAGGAGCAAGGGAAAGCACTACTCGATGTCAGGAAAGGCAACATACAGAGTACAGAGGGACCCCAATGCACAGTGAGGCCGAAGAAACCCCCCAACCGGCGAAGGCGCTTGCCGAAGCAGAGCCGGAGGACTGTGGTGGGAGGCCATCGGAAACGTGGCAGGCGCAAAAGCTGCCCCCCCAAGCTCCGCACCGCTGGGACGGAGCGGCAAAACTTTAACGACCACTAAAAGTCCACAAAGAACATGGAGCTGGTAGGACACCCCCCCTGCCAGGGCCTCTGGAGAAGTGTAGGGCCGGAAAGGAACGAGGGAAGGCAGTTCCGAATGTCCACCCTTACAGCGGGCTGACCCCACAGTACACAGGCCAGGATACAGCAACCATCACTGACGAGGACCACCGGAAGCCGGGGCACAGCGGCGACCCCAAGGAAGGCACCAAGCCAGGAAGCAGAAACTCCAAGGCTCTGAGCCGAGACATGGAGCGGCATCTTTGGCCGAAGTGAGGCTTGGCCATCAAGGGAAAGTGCCAACCTCGCACGTGCAACCCACCCGGAAAAGGACGACGAGAGAGAGAGAGGGAGAAGAAAAAGGAGAAAGAGAGAGAGAGAGAGAAGAAAAACATGAAATGAATCAATATACATATGTACATATATGTATATATATATATATGTATATGTGTATTATATATATATATATACATATATACACATATACATATATACATATTTACATGTTTACATATTTACATATTTACATATTTACATATATACATATATACATATGTACATATATACATATATACATAAATACATATGTACATATATACATATATACATATATACATATATACATATATACATATATACATATATACATATATACATATATACATATATACATATATACATATATACGTTTTTGCATATAGACATATATACATATATACATATATACATATATACATATATACATATTTACATATAAACACATATACACGTATACATGTATACACATATACATACATATAGACATATATACATATATACATATTACATATATACATATATTACATATACATACATATATACATATATACATATATACCATATATACTATATACATATATACATATATACATAATAATATATACATATTTACATATATACATATATACATATACATATAACATATATACATATATACATATATACATATATATATACATATATACATACATACATACATACATATACATATATACATATATACTATATACAATATACATATATACATATATACATATATACATATATATATACATATATACATATATACATATACATACATATGTACATATGTATATGTACATATGTACATATATACATACATACATACATACATACATACATACATACATATACACATATATACATATATACATATATACATATATACATATATACATATATACATATATACATACATACATACATACATATATACATATATACATATATACATATATACATATTGTGAGCTGACATGAGTGCATATGCATCTTCTGCTCTGTGATGCATTAGGACTCGGCAGACCACCTTGTAGTTTTCCTTTGCATGTAGAGTTTTGCAATTCGTATCAATGCCAATATTTTGGCTCAAGTACCGAGCTTGTGCCTTTGAGCACGGTAGAGTCGTACAGTAGCTCTTAGGTTGCTGTGCGGTCCGACCGGTGGCCGGGCTGTGATTGCATTGGCTTAGTGCAAGTCCAGTGCTGGTCGACTTCACAATTGGGGGCTGTTCTGGGAAGCGTACAGCTCTTGTGCCTACGGCCCGAGTGGGCAAGCATTGCTTTGCTTGTCTGTCGCACGCTTGCGGCCTGTTAACCAAGGCGCGGCGCTTCGCGTGCCACGCCTGCGGCCTGCTAACCAAGGCGCGGCTTTTCGCCCTGTGTTGCGGCGATGTCCGCAGAGGTTGCAGGTCAGGCCGAGGGCGTCACCCTCCTCGAAGCTATCGAGGGTGGAGACGTTCCCTATCCCGAGCGGATGAGCTACGTCGCTTGGCTTAAGTGGCGTAGGGAGACTGGCAGCCGTCCATTGTCCAAGCGGGATGGGATCAGTACTACGCCAGAGCAAGAGGCGGCTCTCTGGCGGAAAGTCATGAAGTTCCTCCATGACGCCGAAGACGAGGACGAGGATGAGGAGGAAGAAGAAGAGGACTCCGAGCTAGTCCCTGAGGCCTCGGGCGCTGGAGGCGACAGTCCGCCGCGGGTGGACGTCAGCGCCGCGGCTAGGGAGCTGGCCATGGTCCCTACCGGTGCTGCCTATGTCCCTGCTGCGGCACCAGGGTCCCGCCCGGCGGGACCGTCCGGTCCGCCGTCGACAGCAGGTTCAGTGCCAGGCACCGCAGAGGGCTTGCAGGCGGAGCTGCGCGCGATTTTCCGTCCAGACCAAGAACCGGTCGCGGACTACTTGACGCGCGTTTCGCGGATAGTCCTCGCGCTGAAAGCGCATGGAGTCACGGTGAGCTCCCGTGACCTTGACGCCTTAAGCACCAAAGCCACCCTCCTCGCGGATGAGTTCTCCAAGATAGGCGGGGACTGGCATCCGACAAAGATGGTCCGTCGGCTGCGGACCAGATTCTCGGTCGCGGCTTTGCGCGGTGGCGAGGACCCCGAAGACGCAGAGGAGATTCAGCGTGAAATCCAATGCATCGGGGAGCTTATCCTCGCGCTAGGGGGAAAAGAAAGCTCGAGCCAAGAGAAGGTTTGGAGCTCCCCGTCCGATGTGCCAGTTGAAGCCGTGGGGCCGCGTTCCCCAGGGCTCCCACAGCCTGCGACTGCAAGTGGGTTGGGGGTAGGTTTGGACCGTGGAGGTTTGCACACTGCCGAGGTTGCAGGTGGTCCTTCCGCGGCCCGTGACCTGGGCGCGACGGACGGCGATTCCCCTTTGCGCGCGAAGCTTGCGGCGCTGGAGATGGAGATAGAAGCCCTGAAGCGAGGTTCAGACGGCGGAGGTTCGCAGACCGGGTCCCAAAACCCGGCGGGCGATTTCGCCGCCGCACTCGCCGCCCAAACTGAAGCGCTGAAAGAAGCGTTAGCGCAGAGGGGCGGGCAAAGCTCCATAACGACGGTCAAAACTGACCTCACGTGGCCGACGCTGACCGACGACAAGTCGGACGCGCGAGACGTTGTCCTGTTCTACGAGGAGTTCGAGGACGTCTGCGCGCTGGCCAACAACTGCCGCGGTATGAGTGCGCGCGAGAAGCTGCTAGCGCTACGCAGGCGCTGCCGCGGCTCGCGCATGAAGACGTACACGAACGCCTACCGCGCAGCGTGGAAGTCGGGAGAGGTTCTCTCCGATCCACAGGCGGTGTACGACCGCATCAAGAACAAGCACTTGATGTTCGGGGAATCGCGGGAGGAAAGAGAAGTCCGCGTGGATGGTGAGCATGCCTCCCTCGCTAAGGGCAAGCTCACAGGCCACCAATTCGAGCCTTTGTTTGAGGCATCGATCGCGGACCTTGAGGCGGTGGGTCTTGGGAAGACCCCACGAGAGTTGTATCTCTCGTACCTCCGCAAGATGCCCCCGTATCTCCAAAAGGAGATACGAAACGACAAGCGGTTGTGGCCCGGCGATCCCAAGGATGGCGGGCTGCGAGGGCCGCAGACTTGGGAGGAGAGCCACAAGGTCGTCTTGGAGTACGAACAGAGGGAAGCAGCTCACCGGGCTGTTTCCCACTCTGTGTACTCAGCGACCGGCTCTCAGAGCGCGGACCCGTCGGTCGCGCTAGCCGAGGCTCAGAAGGAGATTAAGAGCCTCAAGGCCGCTGCGAAGGCTGCTGCGAAAGGAGCAGCTGCCGCGGCCAAAGCTGGCGCGGATCAGACGTTTGCCGCTGCGTCGAAGGGAGCTGGCAAAGGAGCGGACAAGAAGATCTGCTTCCACTTTCGCGACCACGGGAATTGCCCGAAAGGGGATGCCTGCCCGTACAGCCACGACAAGGAGCTTCGCAGAAAAGCTCTCGCGGCCAAGAAGGGTGACCAAACCTTTGCCACGGCGAAAGGTAAGGGCAAGGGGAAGGGAGGTGGCAAGGCAAAGGCCAACGCAAAGCCTAAGGCTGCGGCCAAAGGCGCGGCAAAGCCACCAGGCACTGTTTGCCCCTTTTTCTCCAAGAATGGGTCGTGCAAGAAAGGAGCCAGCTGCGACATGGTCCACAACCTGACGACCTCAGGAGGGACGCCGGCCTTGCCTGCCAACTGGGCCGCGCCCTCCGGGGCTTCCATGTCTAACCCCTTCGCCGCGTTCAGTGTCCAGATAGGAAGCTCAGGCGTCCAGGCAGGCGTCTCAGGAGCCGCAGGACGCGGCGCGGTGCAGCAGCACGCGCTTCCGTTGAGCAAGGGCGGGCGGGACAAGTTCGCCACCCTGGACGATCTGCCGAAGGACTGGTGGAACCTGGCGGACAACGAGCCAGGAGGCTACCAGTACAGGACGGTAGTCCAGGTGCTCGACCGTAAGGTCGAGTGCATGCTCGACGGATGCGCCGGCGCAAACCACGTGACAGAGGAACTCGTGGTGGGCATGATGAACCGGGCTGCAGAGCTGGGGATCGGCACCGAAGATCCCGGCTTCCCGGTCGTGAGACTCGAAAAGTGGGTCCACCCCGAATACGTGCATGGCATTGCTTCGGGAGCCCCCGTTCCTCTGAAGGGGGCAGCAGTCTTGCGCGTCACGCTGCTGGAAGGCAGGACGGCGGACGACTGTCGCCCCAACACTGAAATTTTCGTGCGATGCAAAATCGCAGCCAGGGGGACGTCCGATTGGCACGGACTGATCCTCGGCGGCAGAGCGTTGGACTGCGCCGGAAGGATGGGCCTGGGTTTCAGGCCGGGTCCCGACTTTCACGTCCTCGACACGCTGGGAATCAGGATGCCCAGATGTGAGGATCACAGCAAGACCCGGAAGGACAGGGCCTATGCCTTCGAAGCGCGGTTGTCAAGCCTGGACGACGCGTCATGCACCGAGCCTGGGGGCGGAAGTCGTGAGCTTCTCCGCTATGACGGGGAAGAGCCGCTCGAGCTCTCGCCAGGTGATGGGGTGCTGGTGCCAGTCGTGCGGGAGACAGGAGTCTCCGCAGAGGGATCCCTGTCCGAAGTTGTGCTTCCGATTGAGTGTGGGGTTGAGGCTGTGCCAGGTCTCTGGCCCACGGGAGAGGGTAAAGGGTTTGTGTTGCTTGCAGCCCAAGAGTGTGATCACTCTCTCCAGCCGGGCGAGGTTGTTGCGGAAGTGCGTTCCGGCCTCGTCAGCACTGCGGCCTGTGGTTGTGGCGCGATTGAGACGGTGTTCGAGTCAGAGCCGTCTCCGCAGGCATGTGCGGATTGTGGGGTCGCCGTTGCTTCGGTTGACCACGACCCGTGCTTTGCTTGCGGGTCCGCGTCCAGGGCCGCGGCAAGAAGCTTCCAAGGTTGTTCCTCGTGTGCGCGGTCCTTTGGGCGGCTGCGTACCGGCGCCAGGATCGGTGTGCTATCGGTCCTTGCTGCGGCGACTGTTCTCGCTTCGGTGTGGGGCGGGAGCGGCCCCGTTGGGCGCCCTGTTGAGGAGCCTGGAGTGCTTACTTGCTTGGACCACCTTCCAAGCGTCGACAGCTGGTGGGAGGCGCCGGGTGGTTACGCGTCTGTGTGGGGTAGGCGCCCTGCGCAGAAGGACCTTGGAACCCTGGCGGTCGAGAAGGCGCCTTACGAAACGTGCTTGCTTCAGCGCGCAGGTGAGGCGTGGCGTCTTTGGGACACGAGGGATTTGCGTGCGGCGGAAAGCGTTGCGTGCAGCGATGAAGTTCCCGTCACCGAACGCCTCGCGGTCTTTAGGACGCGCAAGGGGCCACGCTGGGCTGGCTGGCGTGAGGGATCGGCCACGGCTGGAAGAGGCGCAAGTGACGCTGTGCGCCCAGCAGACGCGGTCGACACGGCGCGCTGCCCGAGCTATCATATCGTGGAGAGCTGGGACATCGATAAGATGATCGAGGAGCCTCCAACGGACTATTATTATGAGCAGCTCGCGGCAGATATGCGCGCCCGGCACCCTAAGGCGTGCCCGCACCTCCTCGACCACCTCGTTTCCTTAGAGGGTTTCCTAGACAAGTCAATCTTGTTTGGGTTCTCCTTTGGAATCAGCAAGGCCGAAGTTTGTGTCTCCAAAGGCAAGCTCCTGGGACACAACATTGGGCGGGACGGGAGTTCGCCTGACGAAGAGCGTTGTCAGGCGGTGATTGACTTTCCCCCGCTCTGGGAGAAGCTTCACATTCAGCAATTTTTGGGTTGCGCAAATTGGTTGCGCGGCTACCTGCCTGTTGAGTATGGGCACGCAGCCAAGATTTTAGGGCAGTGGCAGAAGCCAGGCGCCGTCTTTCCGGAAGGCGGGCTGGGCTCAGCCGCCACCGAAGGTTGCAAAGCCTTTAAAGCGATTAAGCGCATGATGCAAAACCGCATCAATTTGGCTACCTTCGATGAGGCCTCTGCTGCGGATGGGTCGTGTCCCCTTGAGCAGATCGCGGATGCGTCGGGCATCGCGGTAGGGGGCAGCGTCGTGCAGATGACGCGTGACTTGAGCCAGCTCAAAGTGCTTATGACGCACTCGAAGAGCTTGACCCCCGCGCAGCAGAACTGGCCGCCCTTGATACAGGAGGCGTTTGCCCAGCTCGAGGTAAAGCGGGCGACACGCCGCATGTTTGGCTCTATTCGGACTCTGTGTTGGACAGATCATGCCAACCTTACCCGAGCGCAAACGTCGGACATCGGAATGGATCCGAAACTCGTCCGGTGGGTTGCGGAAATCCTTATGGATGGGTCCGAAATAAGGAGCCTTAGCGGTCGCTCAGCGACGCTGGGTGACAGTTTTAGCCGCAATCCCAAGGATCGGGATGCGCTCCTTGCGGCGAGGACGAAAGATCTCGAGGGCCTTTCGGGCCAACTCCGAGGTTTCGACCTGGACCAGTACCTCGGAGAGGGTACTGAGGGTGACGGACCCGTGCCCTGGGCGGTCGGCAACGACGCCGTCCCAGAGCCTGCGGGCCGTGTCCAGGCCGCGGCTGTGCCGATGTGCGTCGTCGCAGCCCTTCCGGTGCGCGTCATGGTTGTCTTTGACTACGCGCGTTGGAAAGAGCAGGACGCAGAGCTGACTGAGATCAGGCGCGTCTTCCAAGCGAGCCTCCCTGGAGTTTCTGTGGCTGTCAGGGGTTGTTGGGGTCCGTTTGAGGATACCGACGGGCTTGCCTCGCATTTCGATTGCGGGGCCGGCAGGCTCGCAGGGACCAAGAAGATCAAGCGGATCAGGGTCGACTTGCTTACTTCGTGTGCCAAGGTTCTTAGGGAAGCTTCGGGGTTTCGTCCGCAGTTCCTCGTAGGACTAGGGCAAGGCGGGCTTGTCACAGCCGTCCTTAGGTGGCCTTTGGTTGTTGAGCTCACGCTCCAAGCAAGGAACCTGCAGCGCAAGGAAGCCAGGGCTGTAGGAGAGGCTTGGGCAGGCATCAAGGCTATCTGGGCGGTGCGGCCACGCCTTTGGCGCACGCAGCAAGGCCACTTGGAAGTGGCCGAGGCTTGTCCGGAACTCAAGAAGGATTTTCCGGAGCCTCCCCTGCGAGGTTTTGGGATCGTAGGGAAGCAGGCATTGGGGGCGGAAGTTCTGCGGTCCTTGAGGCTGGACGCGGTTCGTTCCATCGATGATGCCAGCATTAGAGGAATGCTGGACGAACCGTCACGACCCCTCTGGGACCATGAGGGTCTGTGCCTCTGCGGCAAGCGGACCTACCTGTTTTCTCGCTGCCCCGCCTGCATCGAGAAAGAGGCAGTCGATACCTCGGTGGAGATAGCCGAGCGGGAGGAGCCCGAACCTCCGCTTGAGGGCGACCTTGAGGCCCATGAGGTGGGCCTAGAGGTCAACTCCGTCCTTGCAACTTTGGATAGGACAGGAGGTTTAGTTAGGGTTAGGTCCTCAACCATCCAGCAATGGGCGGTAGGGTTCAGGACTACGCCCAGGGATGCTCCAGTTCCCACAGCATATGGCATGCTGAGTGGGAAGATATGGAAGAAGAGCCATTCCATGAAGCTCAGCCTCGGCTCCCAGCACAAGGATCTTTCCAAGTGGGGCGATGTGAAGCCTTACTGGACCACATGGGTGGTTAGAGAAGATGGTGCTGTGGTGGCGGGGCACAACTGCTCGCCTCTGAATGTGGTTCAGGGCGACATCGTCGTGCATTGGTCGTCAGTAGTGAACTGGCACGGCCACAGACATGTCGTGAATGAGCAGTGTGAAGTGCTCTGGAGGTCTAATGGCAAAGAGGTTGCCTTAGACCCCTCCTTCGGCAAGCTGATAGCCCTTGTGGGTAGGGTTACTCAGGTCATTGGCTGGCGGGCAACCGGAGAAGCTTCGGATCCCCGCAGTTCTACCCGGCTGGCGTCAAGGGTCCTTGCTCAATTCTCTTCGTCCAACGAGGGCGTAGAAGGGCATTGGACCGCGGGCGCTATCAGTCGCGGGAAGAATGCCAATGAGTGCAAGCTGAAGGGTAGAGTTTTGGCGTTTATGGGTGAAGAGCACAAGGGCCCTGCAGTGGTTCTAGAGCTCGTTAGCCATAGCCCCATCCTGTGCATTTGGGACCATTCCTCAACCAAGGTCAAGGTCGAGTTTAAGGGCGGTGTTCCGTCTTTGAGCCTGATCGCGGAGGAGGACGAAAATCGTCGTGAGCAGCTTGCGGTCGAGGCAAGGGACGCGGCGAACATTTCGGAGTTCCGAGTCACGGGATCCCTTCGTACGGCGTGGTACGAGGGCCAGCGGCGCGATCCCTCATTGGCGGGCTCGATTCGCAAGCCAGAGCCGCCGATGGTGATCTCCGGAGACGGGTTGCTCGAGCGCGAGGTGACCCTCAGGACGGGTCAAACCGTCGTTGTCCCAGTGGTTCCCAACGGGGCTGCGGGCGCGAATGGAGTGACCTGGCGCCGCGCTTGCTACAATTCAGTCCACTGTGGAGTCCTTGGGGCCCATAGGTCCGCTGAGGTTACCATCAAGCTGCTAGAGAGGGCAGTCTGGTGGCCCGAATTAGAGAAAGATGTGCGGACCTGGGTCGCCAAATGTCTCGCTTGCATTAAGGGCCGCTCTCGACCGACGAAGGTCGAGGCTCGTGCGGTCAAATGTGGCGCCGAGACATGCTGGCAGGAAGTCAGCGTGGACTGTGAAGGTCCAAACCGAGAGGATAGGGAAGGGCATAGGTACTCGCTTACGTACTTCGATTGCCTCAGTCATGCCGTCCTCCTCGAGCCGATGAGGTCTCTGACTCACGCTGAAGTCAGGAGGGCGTTCGTACGCTGTGTGCTTCGCAGCAGGACGATCCCGAGCCTCATCAGGTCGGATAGAGGGCCAGAGTTCAAGAATGCGCTCATGGCAGAACTCAGCGCTATGCTTGGGACCGAGTGGCGGTTCAGCGCGCCCTTGCGGCCTTGTGAGTTGGGCGCAAACGAGCGAGTCCACCAAGAAGTTCAAAAGGTGCTGGGGGCGGTCGTCAGACAAGTCGGCGCCTCCCTTTCCGAAGCTTGGTCGGATTGGCTCGCGGTGGCGGAGTACGTCATTGATAACACTCCGGGACCCCACGGGTATACCCCGAGGGACCTAGAGCGGAGCTGGTCGCTCGCTCTACCACTTGAAAAGGACGTCCTGCGAGACGCCTTGCAGTTTGAACCCATCTCTGATTGGGCTCGGAGCCAGTTTAAGCAGTTCTCGGAACTAGCTGCTGCGGTCCGAGAGCACTGGACGCGGTCTTCAGAAGCGCGGGCGAAACTTGCAAATCGCCATAGGCGCACTGTGGACCTTAAGCCAGGCGACCGAGTGGTCTGGAACGCTCCGAGGGCCCGTTCAGAGGGGGCGAGGCGTGTGCCTTGGGAACCGGGTCTGACCGGCCCCTGGCGCGTGTTGGAAGTCAAGGGCCACAGGCTCACCTTGGAGCCCGTGTCGACGGAGTCGGGGGGTACTTCTTCCGCCCGGCGCGGCCCGATGGAGGCGCACGCAGAAGACTGCATTCTTGTTCCTGCGGATGCAGATGGCGCGGAATCCCGCGAGCCGGTCGTCTTTGAGGACGATGGAACCGGCGGGGACGGCTCGTCTCGCCCCAGCTTAGGGCAACAGGTTCAAGGCGACGCCAAGCAAGTGGAGTTCACGCTGACCAGGCGCGGGAGGGATTTCGTCCTCCGCCTTGGTGACCGCATTGCCTATCGGGGTGTAGGTGGAGGCCCGAAGGTGTGCAGGTTAGGGCGGGTCACGCAGGTAGATGCTGCCCGTGCGCAGGTCGGCGTGCACCGCTATCTCCCCGACGCCAGCGGGGTTCGCGTCAAATGGCGGCTCGCATACATCGCCGAGGACGGTGCGCTCACGCTTTCAGAGGGGACTCGTCCGGCCCACGAAGCGGTTTCCGTCAGGGAGATCATTTCCAAGATCGACCTGAACCGCGACGGCGTGCTTGCTGCAGCCTCGGCCAGAAAGTTGGACAAGGGGGCGTACTCGTTGCAGGACAGGACGCTCGAGGACGCGGTCGTCTCCGACGCGGCTAGGAGGCACGGGTACAGGGTTGTTCCCGCTTTTGTGCAAGGCAAGCAGGCCTACGGGTTCACCTGGAACCTGGCCGCAGAAGAGCACTTAGAGGCCATTAGCGGCGCTGTTCTGCGCACAGAGCCGAAGGTGCTCGTGATTGGGCTTGAGGGCAAGAATGTGCCCCGGGCTTTCCTCCAACTAGTCGTCCGGTGTGCGCAGGAACGCACGCGCGCGGGCGCCCACGTCGCGCTGCATTTGCAGGCACAAAAAGGCGAGTGGGAACCCTGGCGGCTAGAGGAGTGGGGCGCCTTGTTTGGGACGCTCGCAGAGCCACGCTGGCCTTGGGCTTTCGTGCGGGCTGACATATGCCAGTTCGCGCGGGCCAGTGGCCGCGGCAACCTCGTTGAGAGCGGAGCCCTGTGGCTCGCCGATTTCAGCTTAGAATCGGTAGGTTTGAGGTGTAGTAGGCCGGATGCGTTAGGCGCAGTGCAGCACAAGCACGTTGAGCGCGCGCAAGCCGACTACAACCTCATAGGGGCATCGCTCCAGGACCTTGGTCTGAGGGGCGCAGAAGAGCTGTGCACCGCTGCAGTTGAAAGCTTTCCAGCCACTGCGGGTGCAGATAGCGCCGCGGCTGCGCCACAGCCCTCTCCAGTCGTTCCCCTCCCGGACGTGCGCTCGGGCGAGGACCTCACGCCAGCAGAGCGTGCGGAGCTGGATAAGGAGGTGGATAAGTACGCCGCTGAGAAGGAAGCGTTTTGGCGGACCAAGGCGGACGCCAAGGACTGGGATTCCGTCCGGGCTGACCTTGAGGTCTATGCTCTTGCGGGCGAGAAGGTCGCGGAGGATCCTAGGCGCACCGAGGCCTATAGAGACCTCGTATGGTCGGGTTTGAAGATCGAGCCTGGACCAACCAGACCAGGGCTGACCGATGCTGACATCGCAGCCGTCAGGGAGGTCATACGGCGAAAGGCCGCTGGGTTCTGGGTGGAGGACACCACCAGGACCACGGTCAGGAAGTTCGCCCATGACTGCATCCCCACCGGGCCGCCGGTCTCGTCCCAGCCTCACAGTCTGAGGGGCGAGTCCGCGCAATGGGTCGACGACAAGCTTGAAGAAGAATGCAAGCGGGGTCAGTTGATCCGCGGCAGCTCGGCTTGGGGATCTGCGCCGTTTCCGACCAAGGAAATGCCCAGCTACAAGCGGCATAGGAAGCGACGCTTGGTGGTTGACTACCGCCGTGTGAATGCCCGAATTAAGCGCTCCACGTACTATTGTCGGCGGGGTAGCGATGTGCTCGCCGCCGCAGTGGGTTCGGTTTGGTATACCTTCGTGGATGCGGTTAGTGGGTTTAATCAGATTAGGAACACCAAGCGTGCTCGCGAGGTGTTGGCCATTGTGGCAAGATCAGGGAAATATCTCCCTGTCGGCCTCACCTTTGGCCCGATTAACGGCCCAGATGATTTCAACTTTGTGGTTGATAGGGCCTATGCCCCCGGCAGAGGTAGGCGCCTTAAGTATACTAAGGAGTGGATAGCCTACGTGGATGATCTTACTGTTAGGACGGGTAGGGTCATTGATGGGCAGTTTTTCACTGATGCCCAAGCCGAGGGGGCGGTGCGCGAAGCGTGCGCCAAGGGGGCAGTCGCGGCTCCGCAGAGCGCGTCGTCTGCTCTTGAAGCCTTAGGCGTTCGCGGTGCGCACAACTCCAAGCGCGCGAACCATGACGCGGCGCGCTCAGACCAGAATCACCCCACGCGCGTTCTGATGCTCAGGATGTTGGGGCTGTTCGGGTGTTTCTGTGTTCAGGGCGGGTGTTTTTGGGGCGGGCCGTTTCCCAGGTCGCCGGTCTGCGGGCAGAAGGATTTTTCGTCGTTCGTCGCGTGCAGCTTCGTTCGTCTGTCTAGCAGCCAGTGTCTTGCAAGCAGGCCTAGAGGTTCGGTCCAAGGTCGAAGCAGAAGCCGTAGAAGCCTTAAAGCCCAGACCTTAAGAAAACTCCCCAAACCCCCGCCGCAGCGGTTCAAGTGTGTTGTAGAGCCTAGGGTAGGTAGTCCCTCCCCGCGTTCGTGCCTGTGCACTGCGCCCCGCTGCGGGTCGCGACCAGACCGCGCGGGAGCGACCAATCGGTCGCCCGGACCTTCGTGGTCAACCACAAGGCCCCGCTGCGGGCCGTGCCCTGGCCGCGCGGGAGCGGCTACCTACCACTACTGCACACCGGCCCCTTGCAGCGGGCCGTGTCCTGGCCGCTCAAGGGCGCGTCAGGTTTTCCTCGCCCATCGGAGGTCCAGCAAAGTCGCGGGCCTCAGTGCCGCGATGGGTGGAGGAGGGTCGAAGGGCAGGGGCAAGAGCAAGAGCCCTGGCCCTAAGGGCCGGAGGGGCCCGCCCACGATTGACGACGTGCAGCGCAGGCTAGTCCGATGCATGCGGCACGGCGAAGCTGGTTGCAGAGGCCGGTTCGCTCCGGGCGGCCTCTACCCGGTTGATGAGTTGATCGAGCAACTTGGCATCACCATCAACCAGTACAACCAGGCGGTCGCGCACGACGCCAACCAGCGGAAGCCGAGGTTAGATACCTCGCACGCTGGCTTCCTGCGTGCCTTCCAAGGCCACTCGGCCGATTGCGGCCATCCTATGGGGTTCATGATGGAGGGTCTAAGTGAGACCGCCATCAACGATCTTTTTGACCGGTATGGCCCGGCCATGTGGCACGGCACGGACCTGCATGTCGTGCCAAGCCTGATTCAGAACGGCCTGATCCCCGGCGGCGGGCCGGGAGGCCGCCTCGGAGTGCACTACGTCCTAGGCCACTGCCCCACGCAGTGGGAGGACGGGAGACGCGGGTTCCGCCGCGGATCGACTTGCATAGTCGAAGTCCGGCTGGCGGTCCTGCGGGACGCCGGAGTGCCTATCTATTCGGGAGCGGATGGGGTGGCTCTCACTGGCCAGATTAGGGCCACCGGCATCTCCCGCATCTGGGCACTCCCCAAGGGCTCGCCTGTTTACTCAGTCTTGATTGCTGAGTTAGAAGTGGATCGGTTGATCCAGCATGTCGACCTAAGGAGTTTAGGCGACGCCAGTGCGGGCCCATACCCGCCGTTGGGGCGAGGACCGAGACTGGGCACGGTCCAGGCGTCCCAAGCTGCTGCGGCCAGCAGTGGCGCGGCGAGCTCCTCGACGGTTGTGCTGGCCCCTGCGGGCCGTGTCATGGCCGCGGGGGCCGCCCAACCTGTTACCCCTCCTAAGGCCGCGCCTAAGGCCAAAGGGCGACCCTCAGGGGCTCCTAAGACTTCGATCGTTCCAGCGAAGCCCAAGGTGTACCCTAGGCGCAACGTCCCTGGCCCCAATGTCCTCGAGGCCGAAGACTCGCTCGAGGAAGAGGCAGCCCGAGAAGCTGAAGGTGTCGAGGAAGATAGTTCCCGCTCGGATCTCCCCGACACGCGGGCGCCTCCAGCCGCGGTCAAGGTGAAGGAGGACGAGGAGCCCGCTGATGGGGCCCATGCCGAGAGCACAGAGGAAGGGTTCCTCGAGCTCGGCCAAACGGTGGTCAGCAGCGCGAAGGAGTACCTCGCGCGGTCCGAAGCTCTTCTGACAGCGCAGAAGCTCCAGACGAAGATACTGGAGGTGGCGGGAACCGCGATGGTGAAGCTAGAGAAGATCACCAAGCGTGAGGAATCCCTCAAAACACTGCGCCGAGAGGGAGAGAGTCAGTCCGCCCCGGCCCCAGAGGAGCCTCGCCCCAACGCTGACGGCCACTACGGATGCTCAGCTCCTGGATGCGGGCTAGCCTTTGAGTCGCTGGTGCAGTACCACTTGCATCAGGCGGCCTGCCATGGCGCCTCTCTTCCGCCCAACCTGGGGATCAGCCCCTCCGCACCTCTTGACCCTTTTCGTCAAGACTGGCGGGGACGGTTGTTCCGCCGAGGAAAGGACGGTGAGTATGGGGAGGTGCCCATGCTCCGAGTGATTCGGTACCACAAAGCCAATGGGTACGATCACTCGAAGGTCCCGCTCCTGAAGAGAGGGGACCGAATCCAGCTTGAGGACGGGTCGCACCACATTTATGGTGGTAGTCATCCGCCGGGGTGGCTTCGCGATGACCCGGAGCTGGATCCCGCTCCAGAGAGCAGCAGTGGAGGGTCCACGCCCAAGAGCGAGCCCAAAGAGGAGGCCGAGCCGAGACCTCCGCGGGAAGCAGCTCCGCGCGGGCGGGCCCTCGAGCCGCCGAAGGGCGACGTTCAGCAACGCCTTGCGGAGCGTCGTTCCAAACGGGATTATTCGCCAGACCTGGTGACGCCTCTTGACGATCTCCATGCCCAGGAGATCGATTCCTTCTTCGCGGGCGACCCAGCCGCGGACAGCCTTGACGTCATTCTGATGCGCGCCGAGGTTCGCACTGAGTCCCACCTCAAAGTTGGCCGGGAGGAGGAAGTGCCCCTGGTCAAGGAGGAACAGGAGGAGGAAACAGAGGTTGTCAAAGACGAGGAGGTCTCGGTTGAGATGGAGGAGGGCACCGCGGATGAGGCGGACGAAGTCGCCCTCCCAGCCAACCGAGCCTACGTCGAAGGCCGCTTTTACCCCTACGGCAGCTGGCGGCGCTTCTTCTGCGAAGCCATTAACCCGGTCACCGAGGACCAGTGCCTCACCACGCACGCGGGCGGCCCGAACGCGGGCGCCCCGTGCGACGGCCGATGGATCAATGGGATCGACATCGGGTGGTGGGAGGTAGATCCTCAAACCGCGCCGGAGCAATGGCGGCGGAGGTTTTCTGCCGAAGAGCTTGAAGAACAGCAAGCGCGGGCAGATGCCGCGAGGCTTCTCAGCGATGAGGAACTCGCTGAAGCCCTCCAGGCGGCCGAGGAGGCGCGGGCGGCCGAGCGCGCCAAGAAGCGGGAGCGGCGCCAGGCGGAGAAGGCAGAGCGCGATGATCACATCAGCGAGGCGCTCCGCATAGCAGGGTGGCAGTGCCCTAACTGCTATGAATGGAACCTTTCATTCAGGCAGCTGTGCTTTCGGTGCAGCACGCCTCTCCGCTTGGCAGAGGTCGTTTCCCGCGGGATCCCGGATCCGCGGCGCGGCGAAGAGAGGGACTCGGGCTCCGAAAGCAGCCAGGACGAGCTGGAGTACGAGATCCTTCTGGCCAATCGCGCGATGGACCAGGAAACCATCCAGCCTCTTCTTAGAAATAAACACAAGAAGAGGGGCGGCAAGAGACGTCGCGAAGAGGCGACGTACGGCAAGGGCCGCGACCCTTGGAGTGCGTGGGCAGACGCCCGTGGCAAGGGCCAGGGCAAGCCGAAGGGCAGAGGCAAGTCCGATGCCAAGGGCAAGCCCAAGGGGAGGGGCAAGTACGCCTGGGGCGCTTTCGCCGCGGGCATTGTTGCCGCGCTCCAACCCCGCCCAAGCACAAGCTGGGTCCCAGCTTTCCCGTGCGGGTCGGCCCGGCCGCCGCCAAGTGTTCCGCTTCCGCCGCGGACCCCCTTTTTCCTGGGTCGCGGGCTCCTCAATCGGTTGATGCACGCCCTCAACGGGAACATCAACGGCTGGTGGGGCCTGGCGGCTGCAGCGTCGGCGCCGATTGCCTTGCAGTTGCACCGCGGGGTTGTGCATGTTGTCGAGGACTCCATGCACGCGGTTGCAACGGTTTCGGCCGACGTTGTCGAGGAAATCGGCCATGGGGCCAGGCGGACCGTGTGGGTCGCCGGAACAGCCATCACTCTGGTAGTAGTGATTTTGTGCGGCGCTGTTCTGTGGTACGTGAGTCGTGCCGTTGCCAATCGCATTGCGCATATGCGACATGGCAACACCGCGGCCCCTGAGGCGCGGCTGTCTCAACTCCTTGGCTCTGAAGCGACGTTTGAGGTCGCGAGCTCCAAGAAAGGGGTAACCCATAAGGTTTGGGTGCACCTCAAGGAGGAGACAGCTGCCTGTGGCTGTCGTGCTTACCTGGCAGAAGGACGCTGCGGGCATTGCGATGCCGCAATGGACACCGCTCGTTCCTTAGGGTTTTTGCACGCGGCCCAGCGAGGCGCGGGTCCTGCGCTCACAGACTCCATTCGGAGTACCGCCTCCGAAGCCCTGGCTAAGGGTAAGGTTGTGTTGGGTTTGGGAAACAGTGAAGGATGTTTCTCCCAACTTGCGGCTAAGAGCCGCGGGCTCTCCTGCTTTCAGGGGCTCGCGGGTCGTGACCTGGCCGCGGCAACAGCAGATGGAGCGAGCGCAGCCCACGCACAGTCCGGCTCCGTGCAACGTGCCGCCACTCCCCTTTGTGGCGCGCACGCCAGGCCGGAGGAACAAGGGCCCAGCCCCCGCTAGGAGTTCTCCAGTCAAAGAAGCGGAATTCCTTGCGGGCGGGCCATACGTTCAGGCCGCCCAAACGCTGCTTGGGTCTGGAGCAGCAGAGGATGTGATCTACATCCGCGCGTATAGCTTAGATTGCCCATCCTGCATCGAGGCAATCGAAGCGTCGCTTAGCAAGGGCGCAAGCGTTCGGATTGTCGCCGACATGGGGCAATGCCACCGCACCAAGCTTCAGTGGCAAGCGTTGAAACGCTTGGCGGCTGCAGGTGCCGAGGTGAAGGTGGGTTGTGGCACATCCGTGCGCGACGCCTAGCTCGCGACGGCCGCGGGGCTAAGGTAGGCACTGGGATTCAAGGGCTTCACCATGCCAAGGCCCTTTGCCTACTGCGGCCTGACGGCGCGGTGGTGCTGATTGGGAGCCTCAATTTTACCACAAGCAGCAAGGCCAATGCGGAGGCAGGGCTTAGGCTTGAGGTCCCCAAGACGCACTCAGTCGTGCAGTCCTACATCGAGGATTTCCAGAGGGTGTCGGCTGAGGCATTCTCCCTCGATGAGGCGGTCGCAAAGCGCCCTCAGTTGGAGCGAGCCAGTAGCTCCAACGTTGCTGGCATCGCCGCTCGTGCCCCCAACACTGCTCCACAGGGTATCGAGTAGGCTGCGGCCAGTCGGCGCGGCGTGGAATGGTTTCCACGCGAATTCTTAGGCATCGCAGCGCGGCACGCTGTCGAGCCTCTTTTGATTGTGTTTTGCTTGCGGGCGAAGAGCCGCAGCAGGGGTTTTCCCTGCCCATTTTGCCTACCCCGCACTTTTCTCCTCAGCCCGTTGCGGCTGCTGCGGACCGTGTCCTGGTCGCGGCAGTGCGCTCGCCGAAGCGCGTGCGAGTTGCATTGCCTGCGGCACATGCCATGTGCGCGGCTCTCGCTGAGTCCGGTAGCCCGTAGGGTAGTTCTGGATAGGTGAGTAGCCGTAGCCGTAGCTTAGGACCGGCCGTGTACAGTGTACCATCTGTACCATAGATTTCAGTGTCTGCCGTAGCAGTCCTCAGGGCACTCAGTAGGCTCTGTGTACTGGAGCCTCGACTCAGGTCGTGCAAAAGACCGGACCGCCTGGTTTAGGCTGGTTTTGGAGGGTCGCTCGTTTGGGTCGTCTCGTTTCGCGTGTCTTCGTTTGCGGGCTTGCGCCCAAAGCCGCGACGGACGCCCGCCCTCCTTGTGGAAGTCACTCACCGGAGCCTCGGCTGAGGGGCGAATGTGAGCTGACATGAGTGCATATGCATCTTCTGCTCTGTGATGCATTAGGACTCGGCAGACCACCTTGTAGTTTTCCTTTGCATGTAGAGTTTTGCAATTCGTATCAATGCCAATATTTTGGCTCAAGTACCGAGCTTGTGCCTTTGAGCACGGTAGAGTCGTACAGTAGCTCTTAGGTTGCTGTGCGGTCCGACCGGACGCACTCAGGCGTAGCTGCACAAGTGCTTGAACTCGCGAAGTCGTAAAACAGCGTGGCCGGGCTGTGATTGCATTGGCTTAGTGCAAGTCCAGTGCTGGTCGACTTCACAATAATACATATATACATATATACATATATACATATATACATATATACATATATACATATATACATATATACATATATACATATATACAGATATATACACATATTATACATATATATACATATATTACATATATACATATATACATATATACATATATACATATATACATATATACATATATACATATATACATATATACATATATACATATACATATATACATATATACATATATACATATATACATATATACATATATACATATATACATATATACATATATACATATATACATATATACATATATACATAGATATATATATATATATATATATTTTTTTTTCGAAAAAGACATGTCAGAGAGAAACAGAGCAAGAGAGGGTCACACGCACCCCACCCCCCGCACACAACAGGGTACAAGAGAAAGCGGTTGCAGCATAGCAAGCCGCAGCTTGACCCGCAAAAGCAGGCACACCAAACCGCAGAGGAGGGTGAGGAAGCGGACGCGGCACGCCAATAAAAGGACCTAGTTTGTTCAGTCTGTTTGTTGCTATTGTTTGCTTGCTGGGTTTGCTGGTGTGTTGAGTGACAGCGTGTGCAGCGTTATAAGGGCTTTTACACAGGTTTTCTACAAGCTTGAAGTAGAAGCTCTTTACACTGTCATACGGCGAGTCATACTGTGTTCAGCACGCGCTCTCATTGCGCCCTCTTCGAGAGCTTCACGCTCGGGGCCCGGGCAGGCGACCAGCCCCTCTTAGACAATTGGCTGCAAAGTCCATCACAATCCTTGTACTTCAAGGACAAGTTCATGCAATCTTGCAAGCACAACATGCCCAGCATGAACGCGTCAAACAGAACACTCCACCATGCCTACTTCTGAGGGCGGCGCCAAAACTGGAGAAAACAAACAGCGCCCCGAGTGGTGAGAGAAGGCGACAGGGGGCTTGCCCTGCTCTAACTCAAGAAATAGCTTTGAGAAGCTTACGACTCAGAGCCGATGGCGAAGGCGAAGGCGCCTACACGTTGTCTTTCCAAGTTCATCCGCACTCTTGAGCCCAATGACGCTTCGGGCCGCATCTAACTCAAGCCCTCTCTGAGCCCACCGTCGCGGCTCCAATTTTGTTTTTTTTCTCTCCGTTTTCTCCCACATGGCCGCGACTGCACCTCATATCTCTGGCTTGATCTCACTGCCGTGTTGGCAAGTGAAAGGCCCAGTGATCTGCTCCGGCGGGAAGGTTTTCAGCCATTCGCTTGCGGAGCCGGTCTGGTTGTCTTGCTGGAGGCTGGTATTGTACTCGTACATCGTCACGCCGGTCCAAACCTGAGCAATTTCGCGCTTAGGGTTTTGGGTTTTGGGTTAGGATTTAGGGTTTATAGGGTTTAGCATTTAGCGTTTAGCGCTTAGCGTTTAGCGTTCAGCGCTTAGTACGCTCAGCGCGTACAAACCCACGAGGAGCCATGCTCTGCAACTGGTCCCCAGGGCAATGTGATGCTAACCGAATCAGTGGAACCAGCTACCTCGTTTATCTGGGAGGGTCGCAGGGCAGTTCTCGGTTGCTCCATGCGCTTTCGAAGGATCTCCTTTCAAAGAACCAACATGCCAGCTCGGCTGCAAGGGGCATTGCAGTTGATGATCGAGTGCAAGATGCTGTACCATTGTGCGTCACGCCGACGGTACATCACCTACAACATGCAGGTAAAGAAACCACGAGCTGGGCACAACATGGCACAACGCATTTGCAGGAGCTGACTCGCAAGCAGCCCAGTCTAGACTGACGCTAGGCGCACGACTCTAAGCCCAGCACTGCGTCTTACAGCAAACCGTCGACGCACATACGCTGCACAGCAAAAGCGGCCTGAAGCTCGTTGCTGAGCAGCGCAGCAGAGAGGGACAAGCTGGAGAAGGCCAAGACCAAGTTCCTTTGGAATGTTAGGACTGCCACACCCCTGCATTGCACCAACGAAGCACACGTTGCACGCGGCAGGATAGAAGGTTAAGTATACGTAACGTATACGTAGCACATGCCGATCGAGAACTGTTTTTTCCAAGCCCGTGCCCTCTTCGACCCTTCTAAAAAAATAGCTGACCTTCGCCCACCTCCCGCCCCGCCAATTGCCGAATTCGCCAAGCTTCTGCGCACGAATCATTGCTGACAAATCCTGAGCGCATCGTGTCATATTGTCCACAACTAAAGCTTTTTTCGTCCCAAGGGACAAACAAAAACAAACGCTACAGGTCGACCGTCTTTAGCAGTCTCGAACACTTGCCACACCTTGTTTCGCCAAGCCTCGCCAGCCAGTGTCATGTCACTCGGCCGGGTGATGCCTATTCCGTGTGCACGCCCATAGTCCACCAGCCAGCCGTCACAAGCAGCATCCGACCGTCTGGTCACAGGATTGGTTTTTGCGACAATCTGCATGGACCTATACCCAAACTCGGCAATGATCTTCTGATACATGCTACATGGCGGCTGACCCCACTCATACTCGCCCTTGTTCCACCGATGGACATCATCTGCGCGCAAGTGGATGGTGAGAACGCGGTCTGTCCCGACATCACGCGGTGCCTGCACAAGATTTGCAAGAGTCTTGCCAAGGTACGGGCGCAGAAAAGCCTTCATCACCTGCCGGTGGTGCCAGGCGGGGACCATCCGGCAGTGGTGCTGGTACCAGGTGTGATTGTTATACATGGGGCAGCTGATTGGGATGTTCAAGTCTTCATGGCGTCGAAGCCCTGCTGGCAGCGTAAGGTCTTCAGGCATGTCTAAGAGGCCATCCTGCTGCTGATAATTGCGGCCCCCGACTTGCATGTAGATGTGCGGTGGAAATTTGACATGCGTAATGTGACACAGGAGGGCTGCCACGACTGCCTGGCTCACCTGAAAGTAATGGTTGCCAATCCGCCCGTTCCACTCATTGACTCGAATCTCTGGCGGGCACTTCGTCATGCTGCGCGGCAGGTCTTGCTGGTCGGCAAGGGAAAACAACGAAGGCATGGCTGATGATGAGGTCGATGCGGAAAAAGGTTGCGATTGTGCTGTCACTGCTTCCGCGGCAAGAGCTCGTCCCGTCTCACTACCGAGCCCGGGCTGCACCACGCTGTGGGAGTCGCGGCCGCCTGGGCCAGGCCGAACAGCAATGGTTGGCAACACATAGTGGCCACTCAGTGCAATAAGCACAAATATTTCGAAAACAATAAGGGTCACCATCCGAAGTCTTGAGCTCATAAGCTGTGGCACACATGCCGGCAAAACCAAGAGACGCAGTTCAAACTGGAAAATGGTTGAGAAAGAAGAAGAAACAAGGAAACAAACGATCCTGACTACCCTTTTGCAC
Organism: Symbiodinium natans; assembly: GCA_905221605.1. Lineage (NCBI taxonomy): Eukaryota > Dinophyceae > Suessiales > Symbiodiniaceae > Symbiodinium > Symbiodinium natans. Next base: position 220,464 of record CAJNDS010002537.1, read on the forward strand.
CATATGCAGGGAACCATGAAGCGGGAGCTGAGGGCTGCAAAAGCAGAGTGCACCACGCAGCGCCGTGTCAACGGACTGGATGGAGGAGTCGCAATCCCATTTGCGTGGTTCGCCGCGATTCGCCGCGCACCCCGCCCCAAGCGCCGACCAATGCGCATCGCCCGGTCCGCCCTCGCCCGCGCCGCTCGCGAGACCACGCCAACTGCCGGCCATCAGTGACATGTCCGTTTGTCGCAGGCTGCATCGAGATCTGCACCAATAGCATCGGCGCGCCAGCCCTGCAGCCATTTACTGCTGTCTGCCAGCCGCTCTCGTTCAGCCATGGCCTCTTGCGAAGATTGCGGTCGCTGCGGGGCAGCGAACGTGCCCCGGTTGAAAGGCATTGCACTTGGCGCACAACGGGCTTGGTCCTCAGCTACTTGGCGGGCATGTGGCCAGGCATTGCAGGCAGTGGTGCACATGGCGGAGGTGGCGGCGGCAGCGGAGGCCGCTGCCCCGGCCGCGGCCCCGGCCGCGCCGCTCCCCACTGGCCATGATGCACGAGTTGAGCGCAGCCGCTCCCGCAGCCGATCTCTGGACAGCTACTCGCCGCCCGCCCCTGGCCGTGAGTCGCAGGGAGAGGGCGGTCAGGCCCCCTGCAGCTCCACGAGCTGACCATCGCCGCAACGCGCCGCAACGCGCCGCAACGCGCCGCAACGCGCCGCAACGCGCCGCAGCCACCGCGCCGACGAGGCAGCCGTCGCGGAGGTGGACGCAGCGGACTTGGTGATGCGGGAAGCAAAGGCCACGGTCATGCAGGGGGCAAACGCAACGGCAAGGGCGCCGGCAAGGGCGATGGCAAAGCCGAGCAGCTGGCCAGGGCCATCTTGGGATTGGGCCGTGAGCGCCGGTAGATCATTTTTGGCTATTGAGCCCTTTTTGAAAGGTTCATGTGCAGACTGCCTCTGCAGCCACAGGCGCTGGCGCGGCCAGACCACAGCTGCCGTGGCGCGGCAGGCGGCGTGCACAGCACTGCCACGCATTTGCCAGCGTCGACCCATGCAAAAAGTGCCGGGGGTTGGAGCTGCTGGGCTGACATGTTGCTGTTTGCACCTTCTGTCGTGGAAGCATGCGCGCGCCTCACCCGTTCTTTGCCCGCCCCAACCGGTCATGGCAAGGCGACAATGGGGACCCACATGTGCGAGCATTACCTTACACCTCTCGCATCGCCTGCTGGGAGCCCGAGACAGCATCTCCGCCCGGGCGAAGCGGCCCCAACGCAGGCAGAGGAGGCAACGCCCGGTTTCACGCCGCCGCCCTCACCGACAGCACAGCCGCCCCATGGCAAGATGCTCGCCCGCCCAGCGCCCAGCCAGGGATCGCAATTCCTGGCTGTTCGTGCCGCTGTTGCATGCGGCGGCTGGCAACCGGCCTTGGCAGCTTGGCGCTCTTTACCGGGACGACGCGGCAGGGCGGTTCGACGCACTGGCTGGCGCGCTGCGGGCAGCGCCGCCGGCGGAGCCGAGCTGTCTCGCGCGCCTGCTGCACTGCGTTGCGGAGTGCGGCGCCTCCGGGCATTGCCGTGACAGACGCTGCGCTTGCCACATCCCCCATCCCTCTTGCAACGGCCCTTCTCCTCGCGCAGGCCCCAAACGGGTACGTGTTTGCGGCTGCCCAGTCCGCTTTATCTGTGCTGGCATGTGGGGTGTCTTTGACGTTACGGGGAAAATGCTCCGGAAAAGCCAGTTTTCTCGAGAAGCCCCTGAAGAGCCACTTTTCTCGAAAAGCCACTTTTCTCGAAAAGCCACTTTTCTCGAAAAGTGACTTTTCTCGCGGCGTTTGCGCGCGCCACGTCCCTGAAAAGCAACTTTTCTCGAAAAGCCCCTTTTCTCGAAAAGCCACTTGTTGCGAAAAGTAACTTTTCTCGTGGCGTTGGAGCGCGCGGTGTCCCTGAAAAGCCACTTTTCTCGAAAGCCACTTTTTGCGAAAGGTGTGGCGTTGGAACGCGCGGTGTCCGCAAAAGCCACTTTTCTCGAAAAACCAATTTTTTCGAAGAATAACTTTTCTCGCGGCGTTGGAGCGTGTCCGCGAAAAGCCACTTTTCCCGAAAAGCCACTTCTTGAAAAGCCACTATTTGCGAAAAGTGAGGGTTTAGGGTTAAGGGTTAAGGGTTAAGGGTTAAGGGTTAAGGGTTAAGGGTTTAGGGTTTAGGGTTTAGGGTTTGGTTTAGGGTTTCAGTAGGGTTTAGGGTTTAGGGTTTAGGGTTTAGGGTTTAGGGTTTAGGGTTTAGGGTTTAGGGTTTAGGGTTTAGGGTTTAGGGTTTAGGGTTTAAGGTTTAGGGTTAAGGGTTTAGGGTTAAGGGTTTAGGGTTTAGGGTTTAGGGTTAGTAGGGTCTAGGGTTTAGTGTTGAGGGTTGGAGCGCGCGGTGTCCGCGAAAAACCACTTTTCCCGAAAAGCCACTTTTCTTGAAAAGGCACCTTTTGCGAAAAGTGACTTTACTCATTGAAAGCCGGAAAAGGTAGTGTGTCCGTTGCGTGTGGATTCAGTTTGTGCACCCACTTCTCTCACCGTCGTGGGCAGCTGCGCGATAGCCATACGCAGCACTTCCTGGTGGGGCTCTGTTCACAGGACTACTAAGTTAGCAATGTTAACCTTAGAGATTCTAATTTATTGCCTTGCCGTGCCATAGCTCAGAGAAGCGGAAAAGGAGGTGTAGAGGTTTTCTTGGTTGCTTCAATGGTGGGTGCCGTGGCACTTAGTGCCGACGCGTTGCATGTTCTCGAGAAGCTATTTTCCTGAAAAGCTACTTCTACCGAAAAGCCACCCGTTCGCGAAAAGCCACGATTCGACAAACGCTACTTGCATCGAAAAGCTGTGTTGGTTGTTGTTTGTAAATGTGCCTTTTCTCACGGCGTTGGGGCGCGCAGCATTCGTAACAACACGTCTCTGGACAAGCTACTGTCAGAAAAAGCGTTGCCTGTGGCGTATTCCGGAATGCCACTTTAAATAAACTGATTTTTCTCGCGGAGTGGGGGCGCGCAGCGTCTTAGAAAAGCCACTTTTCTCGAAAAGCCACTTTGTTCGAAAAGCTACTTTTTGCGAAAAGTTACTCTTCTCGCGACCCCGCAGCGTCCGCGAAAGCCACTTTTCTCGAAAAGCCACTTTTCTCGAAAAGCAGCTTTTCTCGAAAAACCACTTTTTGCAAAAAGTGACTGTTGTCGGCGTTGGAACCGCTGTGTCCGCGAAAAACCACGTACACTTAGCTTAGGTGTTAGTTCGGGAATACTGCGGCGCTACGTAAAAGCTACTTAAATGGTACTTAGTTTTCATGTCTTTTTGTGTCCAAAGCACAGCACGAAGCCAAAAACGTATCAAAATATGAATTTTGTTGGTTAAGAAGTTTTCTTTGATTTGTAGGCTGTTAAAGTCACAGTGTTCTTGGTACAATTTGGAGGCCTTTTGCTCAAGGAGCTGCGTAGCTTTTTAGGAGTTTTTCGTATAGGCCTTGCAACTGCCATGACGGAGGTCGTGGACCGCAAACTTCATTTCCGTGGCGAAATACAACGACGGCTAATTCTTGTATTTTCTCGTATTTTCTTGTACGGCCGGATTCTTGTTTTCTTGTGTAGAACGATAGGCCTCTGCAACAACCACGGCCCATTCTTGTTTTCGTGTATGACCAGCAGCATCACATGAGCCATGTCCTGTAATCTGTTCCAGCGTCCTGGCCGGGATCTTGTATTCTTGTATGGCTGGCACGGGCCGTTGCCTCTGATTCTTGTATGGTTCTTGTATGGATTTCCACGTGCCGACAAACACCCATATTCGCGCGCAGCCGCTCTGGTCTGCCCGAGCCAACTTCTGCAGCTTCCTAGTTCCGCCCTAAACGGGTTTAGGGTTGAGGGTTTGGAGCAACTTTTTAAAAAAAGAATGGAGACTCTCACACATGTCGTCCTACATTTTGCTTGAAGCCCAGCACAGTTTCCGCGGACTTCCTGGCGACGCTCTAGGATCCGCGGCGAGAACGCTGTTTTTACTTGACGCCCAGCACAGTTTCCGCGGACTTCCTGGCGACGCTCTAGGATCCGCGGCGAGAACGCTGTTTTTGCTTGAAGCCCAGCACAGTTTCCGCGGATTTCCTGGCGACGATCTAGGATCCGCGGCGAGAACGCTGTTTTTGCTTGAAGCCCAGCACAGTTTCCGCGGACTTCCTGGCGACGCTCTAGGATCCGCGGCGAGAACGCTGTTTTTGCTTCAAGCCCAGCACAGTTTCCGCGGACTTCCTGGCGACGCTCTAGGATCCGCGGCGAGCACGCTGTTTTTGCTTCAAGCCCAGCACAGTTTCCGCGGACTTCCTGGCGACGCTCTAGGATCCGCGGCGAAAACGCTGTTTTTGCTTGAAGCCCAGCACAGTTTCCGCGGACTTCCTGGCGACGCTCTAGGATCCGCGGCGAGAGCGCTGTTTTTGCTTGAAGCCCAGCACAGTTTCCGCGGAGTTCCTGGCGACGCTCTAGGATCCGCGGCGAGAGCGCTGTTTTTGCTTGAAGCAGCCACAGGGGGGGGGGGTTTTTTTTTTCGGGGACTTCCTGGCGGACGCTTTAGGATACGCGCGTGAAGCAAGAGAACGCTGGTTCTTGCTTGAAGCCCAGCACGTTTCCGCGGATTCCTGGCGAGATTTAGGATCCGCGGCGAGAACGTTGTTTTGCTTGCAAGCCAGCACAGTTTCGCAGGAGTTTCCGCGACGTCTAGGATCCGCGGCGAGAACGCTGTTTTTGCTTGAAGCCAGCACCGTTTCCGCGGACTTCCTGGCGACGCTCTAGGATCCGCGGCGAGAACGCTGTTTTTGCTTGAAGCCCAGCACAGTTTCCGCGGACTTCCTGGCGACGCTCTAGGATCCGCGGCGAGAAGGCTGTTGTTGCTTGAAGCCCAGCACAGTTTCCGCGGACTTCCTGGCGACGTTCTAGGATCCGCGGCGAGAACGCTGTTTTTGCTTGAAGCCAGCACCGTTTCCGCGGACTTCCTGGCGACGCTCTAGGATCCGCGGCGAGAACGCTGTTTTTGCTTGAAGCCCAGCACAGTTTCCGCGGACTTCCTGGCGACGCTCTAGGATCCGCGGCGAGAACGCTGTTTTTGCTTGAAGCTAGGATCCGCAGGATCCGCGGCGAGAACGCTGTTTTTGCTTGAAGCCCAGCACAGTTTCCGCGGACTTCCTGGCGACGCTCTAGGATCCGCGGCGAGAACGCTGTTTTTGCTTGAAGACCAGCACAGTTTCCGCGGACTTCCTGGCGACGCTCTAGGATCCGCGGCGAGAACGCTGTTTTTGCTTGAAGCCCAGCACAGTTTCCGCGGAGTTCCTGGCGACGCTCTAGGATCCGCGGCGAGAGCGCTGTTTTTGCTTGAAGCCCAGCACAGTTTCCGCGGAGTTCCTGGCGACGCTCTAGGATCCGCGGCGAGAGCGCTGTTTTTGCTTGAAGCCCAGCACAGTTTCCGCGGAGTTCCTGGCGACGCTCTAGGATCCGCGGCGAGAACGCTGTTTTTGCTTGAAGCCCAGCACAGTTTCCGCGGAGTTCCTGGCGACGCTCTAGGATCCGCGGCGAGAGCGCTGTTTTTGCTTGAAGCCCAGCACAGTTTCCGCGGAGTTCCTGGCGACGCTCTAGGATCCGCGGCGAGAACGCTGTTTTTGCTTGAAGACCAGCACAGTTTCCGCGGACTTCCTGGCGACGCTCTAGGATCCGCGGCGAGAACGCTGTTTTTGCTTGAAGCCCAGCACAGTTTCCGCGGAGTTCCTGGCGACGCTCTAGGATCCGCGGCGAGAGCGCTGTTTTTGCTTGAAGCCCAGCACAGTTTCCGCGGAGCTCCTGGCGACTCTCGGCTTGCCCCTCCGCGCTTTCCGCCGGCGAAGAGGTTTGCCACCTCATCAACCTCCACCGACTCCACCCGTCCTGCGATTCTCAGTCTTGAGGTACACCATGCATGGCAATGCCACGACTACTCACCAACTTGCTCAACCCATGTGGACTGTATGGGCTGCTTGCTGCAAGAAGGCTCTCCGCCTTCAGAAAATCAGTCGGGCATTTTAACCGCGTCAGGTGGCGACTCTCTCTATCTCTCTAGGGCAAACGAACTTGCCACAGCCTTCGGCCATTTCTCAATTTCTCAATTCGCACGAGGAACACAGAAACTCACCGCGCAGCTGCTTGCCCGGAGGTAGTCTCGCGTGTCCTCCCAGCTCTGGTGCTTCAGCCACTGTCCAGGAAGGAAGTCGGTCTGCACCCACTGCAGGTTACGAGGCGAAGGCACAGAGAACAAGGGCTGTCGGACGGAGGTGTTGTCATTCACAGCCAAGAAGACCTGGTTTGGGTTCCCAAATGCTGCACTTGCACAAAAAGTCGACGGCGCGCAGAAGAGCAACGGCGCCGATGCCAGAAAGTGCCAGTCCTCCTCCTGAGTGCCATTGGAGCGCAGCTCCACCGAGACGTTCCTCTGCTCCATGTACTCCTGGAAATCCTTGATGCATTTGCCACAGATATTCTTCACATCAAAGGATATGGATTCGCCCACAACGACCAGATTTTGCACATTGGCCGGTAAGCGGTCTGCCACGAAGCGGTGCCTCAAGAGACCATAGTCAGCGTGTCTCTTCAGGATGTTCGGATCACACCGAACATGTACCACAGCAAAGCTGTTCCGGCTGTTCCGCCCTGGATGTACTGTCTTGACGACTGCTTGCGTCTCCGAAGACATTGTTCTCATGATGAGCTGCCAGGGAGACCGGGGACTTTCTGCCGGAGCCCTGCAAGTGAGACAGGCCTCTGCATCTCTTTCAAGCTTCAAGAACAGCGATTGCATGTGTGAAGTCTCTGAAGGCGGAACTTGGGGAGCATGCTGTGGCAAACGCTTCAAGATCTCGGAGCCATGCAATGGAGAATTCACAGCTGCAAAGACCAGATGCTTGAATGTTGCCACTGCTCGTGCATTCCAGTAGTAAAAATACGAGTTCCCCAAAGCCAGGTCTGGCCATTCGTATGCGGCCTCATTCTTCAAGAATGCTTCCAAGACACGCGCGGTCAAGTCAGTACTCAAGTGGACCCTTTCGAGGTCCACGTTGAGACTTGAAAGATTCACCCACTTGCCCATGTCCACATCTTCAGAGGAACTTCCGTCTGCCTCGTAGGCCGCCCGGGAGAGATTCTGCAGATTCCCATCAACAATGTCGGATGCCAAGGCCTGCGAAAGGGCATAGCATCGGCCATCAAAATATGGGCTTCTGAGGGTCCCGGTCTTTAAAGAAGCTCCATGCTTCAAAAGGCCAGAAAAACTGGTCATCATCAACCTTGACAATGAAGCTGTAGCCCCTCTTGACTCCTTGAGAGAAAAGAGCAAGGGCTTTGGACGGCCGCTCTGAGTAGACGTCTAGAGTTGGTACGCGCACAATGTCGCCATAGAGTTGTTCTTCATCAGCCAGCTGGCCCTCCAGAAGAAGCTGATTCTGCCCAGCCCGACCCACAATGAAATCTGCATCAAACTGCAACTTTGCTTTCGCAAGCCAAGAATTGCGGACAGCCTGACGCCTCGCTTTGTTCTCAGCAGCCGAGAAAATGCCAATGTAAACACTGATCCTCTCCGTGGATAACTCGGGGACGGCCACTGGCCGTACAGCGGCAGTCGGCAACACACAGTGGCCACTCAGCGCAACAAGTACAAGCACAAGGTTCTCGAAAACAACAAAGGTCACCATCGTCGCGAAGTCTTGAGCAAGAAAAGAAGTTGTGGCACGGTACAAGAACTGCATGCACAACTCCTGAACGGCGTAAACCGAGGCAAGAGACGCAGCGAGAGCCGGAGAATGTTTGAAGCAAAGAGCCAAGAAGAACAACAAGAATGGACTGCCGAAACCTAAGCGGAAAGTGCCTAACTTTCTCCTTTCGGGTTTTGGAGTGGAGCTTAGGGTTTTGGAGTGTCCCCATCCGGCCGCGTTGGAGCATCATCGTCCCTGAGCGTTCTACATGAAACCCGTGTTCAAGAACAGACGGTACATTCAAAAAGACCATATAGTCAGAGTGTCTCTGCATGATGTTCGGATCACACCGAACATGTACTACAGCGAAGCTGTTCCGCCCTGGATGTACTGTATTGATCGAGAGAATATGAGGAAGGCGTGAACCACGTGATCTCCCGCGTGAAAGAGATGCCATTGTTATTCACCCAAAGCTCGGAAAAAAACGATTCCCGAAGAAAGGAAGGTCGATCAGGAGAGCTACCGTCGTCCATCCGCGCCATGCGTACATCGCCTGTTTCCGTTCCGTAAGGCAACAAATCTATGCCGCTTGCAGCGATGGCAATCGAAGATGTCAGCAGCCACATCCAGGCAAGCATCACACAGTTGGTCCGAGACACTCCGCTTGCATCCGCTTGCATCCGCTTGCAACATGTGTGAGCAGCAGCTGCGGCGACAGCGCAAGACACAAGATGAGCAAATCGAGGTCCTCGGGACCGGGCCTGCCCAGCTGTGAGTCATTAGTGGCAAGCCTGAGGCATCCTGACCAAACTTGAGGTATCCATAGGCCGGGTTTGTGGGGTATCCGGGTTCTTGCCTTGGTGTCATCAAACTTGAGACCCCAAGCTTGGATAGATAATCAACAAGACTGAAACGCTGCAACCATGTCCACAAGGTCAACAGCCTCGCAACCCAACAGATGGAGCAAGCAAGATCTTAACGTGTTGACAGTGTCGAGTGAATAAACGCTGGACGCAAATGGTCTCACATGTGACCACTCCAAGCGAATGCCAATCACATTGCCATTCTTCCATGCTTCTGTTGGTCCGAAAGTCCTCCTAAGCTCTCTCTAGCGATCAATGTACACATGTGACCAGAAGGAAACGCTTCCATTCCCAGAGGTCGGGTGACCAGCACCTGGCTCAACTTGCAAAGCTGCACCCCCGGTGAAGATATCCGAGGCTCCACCAGCATGCCTCGTAGAACATGCTTCGCTCGCAGGGGCTGGTCAGCAAAGCAGGTGCAAAAGCGACATCCCAATGTCACTTTCCAGCTTCATGCAATGCGCCCGGCGTAGCAACCAAACTAATCCCCTCCCCCTACTACTAACCCCCCCTACCCCCTAATATTGAACACCCCCCCCCCCCCATTATATTCCATAATAGAGCAATCATGGGAAGCTTTTCGAGTGGTCCCGCCTTGCCAAAGCCCTATAACTACAAATTGCTTAAGAACCCCCCAAAATCAAAAACACTAATCCTTAGATTCCGTTTTTTAGGTAGTATATGTTTTTCATATTTTTGGGGGGTTCTTCAGCAATTGGTAGATAACTTCCTTTCATAGACACGCACTTCCCTTTCACGGACACACAGAGCTTGCCCCGATTCCGAAATTGGCTCATCTCGGATATTTGAAAGACATCGACTCGTGACTCATATGACAACAGATTCATGGAATGTATGACAATACTTCACCAAGCATCTCGCGTCTACGAACATGATCAAGAAAATCGGACGACAAGTTGTGTTCTCGTGAAACTCACCACGGAAGTTCGTATGCGATGATCTAGATATGAATGGTTTTGAGACGTGAGGGCCGTGCTGGCAAGCCACTCCATGCAGAGCTTGTCTACCTCCCAAAGATCCAGCAGGTTACCCTAAAACCTAGATTTGACGGCTCAGCCAAAATCAGTTTTGAGGCTCGCGATCGTCCAGTCTCCGGCTACTGTGCTTGGGGCCGACTGCAACACAGCAAGCAACCCTGTTGATGTCATCTATCTATCCATCCATCTATCTAGTGTCTATACATACATACATACATACATACATACATACATACATACATACATACATACATACATACATACATACATACATACATACACACATTAGAATCAAGGCTGCGTCCCCCTTCGTGTCCCTCACTTCTCGTTTTTCAGGGTGAAGGTGGCAGACGTAGTGAGGACAACAAGGCCGAACAAAATCTTCGGAACATCGTATGCCTGGGTCTCCGTCAAAAAGGAAAGAACAAGGATCACTTTACAGGCTCCCGATAAAACAAGAATCTAGGAAACCCAGACCACCAAACAATGAATATAGGAGCCAAAAAAATCTCCACTACTATTTTGGGAGGGTTCCTGATTATGATTGTGGTACACTATACCACAGAACCCTTTTCTAATCATTAGGGCTTTAGAGCAGCCAAACGAGATTCCCCCCCCCCCCTAACGATGTGCAAGACACGGACTCCACACCCAGCAGCATCAGCACAACCCAGGTGGGGAAGACTGTGGAAATGTTTCCAGCGATGGTCTTTGCAACGGAGCCATTGACCTAGTTCATGGCTGGGATAGGCGCCTAGGGTCTAGGGTGTAGAAAGACAAATCATTGCTCGCCCTATTGGGTTCAAAGGACCTGGTAAGCCCTCAACCCTTTATGGGTGCGAACAAAGCTCCTCAACTAAGGGCCCCAGCCTTGCATGCCGTCGTCGACACCAGGGAGTGCAAAGCGCCAGCCACGACGAGGGTCCAAATCAGCGGCGACCAGGATGGCAGAGCCAAGACTGAAGCGCCTTCCTTGGAGCTCCTGCATCTGAACAGAACTCTAGACTCCAAGCTTGGGATGTTCCCTAAGCCCTAAACCCTAAACCCTAAACCCTAAACCCTAAACCCTAAACCTTATACTATCAGCATAAGGCTATCAGTTTTTTGGGGGGACATCCCAACTCCAAGGCCCTGAAATCTTATAGGGAGTAAGGCCGCGGAGGCCAAAAAAGGTTGGAAACCCCATGGCCTCCATCCCGAAGAGTAAAGTCTATAGGGAACCCCAGTACTACTTACTCGTCCTTGATCCCGGTTTCCAACTTTTCGGGTTGCTGGACGTAGGGCTTGTGAACCAAGAGCTTGGGGTTTAGGATCAGGTTTTAGGACTTAGGGACTTAGGGCCTCTGAACTAAAGGCTGAGGATTTAGGGTTTAAGTGTTCGGGCTTCGCGGAAGAATAACAGGTAGAAAAGCTTGGAAAGTAAACGGGAACCTTTAACAGAGCAGTCTGAGTCTAATCTATCTCCATCCGAGAGTGCTGAACAAACGCCCAATGCGGGACAGGGCGTTGGAACAAGATACGGAAAGTCAGATGAAGGTCCTGTCCAGAAGCATCATGATTGCGGCAGCCAAAGATTCACTTACCAGGCTCCAAGTATTCTGAAGCACCACGGGCTCTTGATGAGCTGAAGTAAGCAAATACTCACCGAGGACGTTGCCCAGCACGCTGAAGGCCATGGCAATGGCAGTGTATGCCACGCCCATCCCAGACGCAGCATCATGGGTATACTGGAAGCCTGCACAACCTTGGGTTCTTTTTATAAGCAGAATAAGGACGCCACATGATGTACTATGCTGACTTACATAAAAAGTTCCTGAACTAGAGCCACCTGATTTACTATGCAGTTACTATGCTAACTGAAACAAACCTCAATCCCAAGCCCTAAACCCTAAACCCCAAAACCCCTTTTTTGAACCCGCGTTGTGCAACTGGAATGCAAGTGCGTTATCGCTCCACGACAGCACCAGATCACATGAACAAGCTTCAGAATGAGCTCGCGCTCTGCACTGAACATTCCGGATTGAGTACTGACATCACAAGTATGCATGCTATACATGATTATGGGCGGTGCTGAGCCGTGTCTCGCCACAAGTGATCTCTCTAATGCACACTCACTCCCGCTGCACCTTGGCATGTTCTTCCCGACTCTCCCGAAGATGCATACGTTCTTCGCGTCTCTTTTTCTTCAGAGCAAAACGGTCACAGCGATCCAAGATTTGGAATCAGATGCCATGCCCTGTGCTGAATATGTCCCTTGTGCCGTGTTCTGTTGCTCCGTGCCAATGGTAGAACCACTCAAATCACATGGTCTTGCTACACTGAACACCTGAGCCTGCAACAGCATGACTTTCTGCTCAAGATTGGCAATGGCTTCGTTGCAAGGCTTGTCCCTTCAGGTGCTCTGCGCAGCCCCATCTCGCAGCATCATCTGCCGGCTCGTCAGAACTTCTCAAGTTTGTGCGTAATGCTTCGCTCGATATCAGCAATCCCGGATGCCTAAACCCTAAAACCCTAAACCCTAAAACCCTAAAACCCTAAACCCCAAAAACCCCAAAAACCCCAAAAGCCCCTGCACCATAAAGGTTCCTTAACAATTGAACCCAGGAGCCGCAGGTCAGAGCAAGGAGCAGTGTGTAGTCGGAGGCCTGGAGGGCCTCCCGGAACGTGAGACTTCGCAGGAGCACCATGGGAATCAACTGGAACTGCAACAAGACCTGGGGGGTTTGGGGCTTAGGGTTTAGGATTCGGGGGCTTGAGGAGGGTGTCAGGGCTTAGAGTTTAGAGCTTAGGATCTTAGGGTTTAGAGCTTAGGGCCTTGGGTCTAGGGTTCAGGTTTAGGATGGGAGACCTGCACCGAGCCAGCACTGATCTTTAGGAGAGCCATCATCTTGAAGACCTCGTAGAAGCCGAAGCAGAAGCCGGGTAGCGAGTATCTCGCAATGTTACGTGCCTGGGGCACAGAAGCCCGTGCCATCTCCAGAACACCCGAAGCCAAAGCCCTGAACTTAAGCCCTAAACCCTGAGATCCTAACTCTAAACCCTAGATGCTACCGTTGTGCTGTGCTGCTGTCGTGTAGCTTGCTGTAAAAACCCCTCGAGCAAATAAGATACCTGAGGGTCGTAGATTCTAGAAGGCTTTAGGTTATGACGTAAAACGCATACTCCCTACTTTAGGAGTCTACAGCTGCCTTCTTGAAAGAGAGAAGACGTAGAGGTGGTATGGTTTAATCCGAGCATCTGATTAATTAATACCCCCACATTTAAAGAAATGTTTTGTGGCCGGAAGCCCGCCGGAAGACTACTTTCCATTAGGGTGGATTTCGTATGGGACAAACCCCCCACATTTAAAGGAATTTTTTTGGGGGGGTTCAAAAATCTGTCGGCAGGCTTCTTGTTTTGCTTGCGGAGACGCACAGCTACAGCACCTCAGGGATCTGCATCGTATTGTTTTTAATAGAGAATCAATACAGGGCCACGGTCCAACTATTGCGGAACCCTGCACTCCTTATTGTGAGGGGGGGGGGGGGGGGGCCCCCCCACCCACTAATCAGAAGCTCGGATTAAATCCACTCCGTAACCAGGTATTCTACCAAACCCTACAAGTTCCATGATGCAAGTATGTATGTACGTACGTTTGTATGTGCGTATGTATGTACGCATTTATGTACGTCTGTAGAATGCACGTATGCGTGTGTCTATATGGTACCCGCTCTGCATGTACGCACGCCTTTCCGTTTAATTCTCAGCTTCAAGAAGGCCGTTTGGTGATTTGGACATTCCCCCTGCAGTGCTGTGATTTGGGGTACTATAGGGGCCTTCATAATCAAAATAGGGCTTTGGGGTTTATTGTACTTCTAATACTAATACTAATACCAAGACCAAAAACAACAGCTACTGCTACTGCTACTGCTACTGCTACTGCTACTGCTACTGCTACTGCTACTGCTGCTACTACTACTACTACTACTACTACTACTACTACTACTGCTGCTGCTGCTGCTGCTACTACTACTACTACTACTACTACTACTACTACTACTACTACTACTACTACTACTACTACTACTACTACTACTACTACTACTACTACTACTACTACTACTACTACTACTACTACTACTACTACTACTACTACTACTACTACTACTACTACTACTACTACTACTACTACTACTACTACTACTACTACTACTACTACTACTACTACTATACTACTACTATAACAAGCCGACAAAAAAAGTGTCGATAATCATGTGGACTCGTATGTTTCACATGCTGGCATAGGAAGCTGGATCCATCTTTCGTACTTTTAGACATATAACGTCACGGTTTAGGGTTTAGGGTTTAGGGTTTAGGGTTTAGGGTTTAGGGTTTAGGGTTTAGGGTTTAGGGTTTAGGGTCTAGGGTATAGGGTTTAGGGTTTAGGGTTTAGGGTTTAGGGTTTAGGGCTAGTTTCGGCACACGATTCAAGCACAGAGCGCAGGTACGTGAAGGATGGTATCAAACCGGCTGTTCGTCTAAGTCCTCTCAGGTATCCATGTATATGTGTTCTTGTTTGCTTGAAGCGTCATGTCGCACCTATTCCTCAACTACCCTGAGACACCAAAACCCCTTAATTCAGGAATATTCCTTCTACTATTTTGGGTTGCTTCTTACGAATTTCGGAACATTCCTGAAAAATTTACCGGGGGTTTTGGAGTCTCTGGGTACGGGGCATGGTCGGCTGGATGGCCTCGAAGCACCGCCAGAACGCGCCGAGGCTGGCCGCGTGGCCGGCGCCCAGAGACAAGCAAAGCAGCTTGGAGACCAGCACCTCGTCGTTGAGGACTTAGGGGCTTTGGGGTTTTATGGATTCTGCAGATTCCCTTTAAGGGGCTTTCGGGTTCCCTTTAAGGGGGCTTTAGGGTCGAAGGTTTAAGGTTTAGGGTTGAGGCTTTTGGGTTTAGCGTTTACGCATCTGATTGTCGCCACGGCGCAACTTGTGCTTGTACAACCAGCAATGAAGCTTCTGTCAGCTTGTGGAGCTCCCATATCAAGCCTTTTCTGCCAGGACGGTTTAGGGTTTAGGGTTAAGTAAATTTGCATGTAAGTTCCAGTTTCATTATGGCAAAGCACGGGCTTTCGGTAAAAAGGCCTTCTTACAGCTTCATAGGTCTCACCCACCTCTAACTCTAACCGACACAGTGAGTGAAAAAGAAGTCAGCTATGTACTACTTATCAATACCACAGTACAACTATCTGAAACTCTTTTTTGTGAAGCAAGAACCCTAAACCCTAAACCCTAAACCCTAAACCCTAAACCCTAAACCCCCTGCCTTGTAAGCTGTAGGAGATTATGTAAAGCGCGAAGACCGACACGGCGAGCACGCTGGTCCTGGCGCCAGATACAGCCGGCGACGATGTGGAGCTGGTCTTCCCTTCCTGGGTTGCTGCTGGGGTTTGTGGGGGTTTAGGGTTTAGGGCTTAGGGCTTAGGGCTTAGGGTTTAGGGTTTAGGGTTTAGGGTTTAGGGTTTAGGGTTTAGGGTTTAGGGTTTAGGGTTTAGGGTTTAGGGTTTAGGGTTTAGGGTTTAGGGTTTAGGGTTTAGGGTTTAGGGTTTAGGGGTTACGGTTTAGGGTTTGTAGTGTTTAGGCTTTGGGGTTTAGGGTGTAGGTTTAAGGGAAACTCAAACTTAGCTACCATTCATCATAAGGATCTATCGTACATGATGGGGTTTCCTTGTTGTGGTAACTGAAACTAAGCTCCTTAACGGCAACCTAGATTCGGACCCTGTGGTCTTTCCTAGGGCGAGACCAAAGATGTAGAAGCAAATGCCACCGGCAAGGAAGACCTGTCGTAGGGTTTCAGGGTTTAGGGGTTTTCCAAGGTTGTTGCAGGGATCCTTTTGAGCGGCTTTAACAGCTAAGGGTACAAGTACAGACTATGGCCCAGGTCTCGGTTGAGGCTTTAAGGGGTCCCACCAAGCATTTGTGAACAGGTACTACAAGACCAGCATAGTCAAAGTTATCCCAAATGGCCACTTAGACACTGGCCAAAATGGCTCCACGGTGTTCCAAACATTCTGAGACGGCCAGAAGGCTCCCAAGCCGGTCCTGACTGTATCTTCAAGCAACCATGAACGCACCATCTGATTCGCGAACTACGACACCTGGAAAAACCGCAGCAGAAGCTGCGGAACATCGTGGCTTGAGCCTAGCCACTGGCGGGATCAAGCTCTGCTTTGAAGAAGATCAGAGCGTTTAGGCTTATCATGTACCCGGCTTCCGAAGCCACTCCTAAAGACACCCTAAGACCCGAAGCTCCTGGAGAAAATCTTCAGGTCTCTTTTCAGCTAGGCCAACGGTAGATCCAGGGGTGAGAATGGCGAAGCCTCGGCGAAATCTGCCAGCAAGACCGGGATTCCCTTGCCGAACTTGGCCTCGTAGAGGTGGCGTAGCTTGAGAGCTGCTTCAAGGCTCTGACGGTATTGTGCAGTTTCGACGGATACCGAGCGACAGAAGACTGCAGACACCTGATGAGAGTTATTCGGATCGTAGGGCAGGACGACCTCGTTGTAGGTGAGTCCGTGATAATGGTCAGCGACACTGAAGCTGCCACATTTCCTCACTGTGTCCTTCCAGGCTCTCTGCATCTTCAACCCTCCAGCCAAGCCTCCAGATTTCTGCCCGTCCCCAGCAGGATTGTAGGGACAGCCGCTGCATTTCCAATTTGAGAAAGCTGACCACTCAGTCAAGGAGCAGCCTGGCGTGGAATACGCGCGGCACTTGCACTGATGTTCGTCAGTCTTCCTCTGGGATTTGAAGTAGCTAGGGAGAAGAAAAAGCATAAACTTGCATTGCATATAGAGGAAAGGAAACAGACCTTCCAAAAAGCAGAATAGTAGTTCTAACCTTCCAAAAAAAGCATCATCCGAGAACTAAACATCACAGCAGAAAGGTATAGTACTCCAGAACCCAGTCCTATCACAGTTCCCACCAGAAGTTGACTTCACCAGACCTTGGGTGTTGAGCACGCTGGCCCAAAAAAGGTTAACCAATACCATGTTGGTAGGATCCTACGGGCCCCAAAAACCTTAAAGGTTACCTACCCAGCTACTAAGAAGCTCAACCCTATAAACCCTAGAGACCCCATATGGAGCCCTTAGAGGAACCTTAAGGGTTACCTGCCCTAAAACCGAAACCCTAAAACCCTAAACCGCGAAACACCTACTCAGCTACTGAGAAACGATCCCCACAGCCAGAGCCATCTCGCCCTCCAGTGCAGCCATCCACTGGATAGAAGCATCGCCACCTTTGGGAGCTTTTAGGTTTCAGGATTTGGGGTTTAGGGTTTAGGAGGGCTTAGGGCTCCGGAAGATCAGGGCACCAAAACACCGAACCACAAATGATAGTATCCTTGGTGTGATGGTAGAAGTGTGTGATTATGTGTATATATATATATATATGTATATATGGTACCCCCCCCCCCCCTCATATGCCCACACTTTTTCCTCTCAGATGCCATGGTAGGGTTTAGAGGTTTAGGATTTCGAAGCCTCCTAAATCAGCGAGCACGAAAGCGCTCTACTGTACCAATGTTTTCGGCCCAAAAGAGCAAAAACGCTGTACTGTCCCAAAAAAACCAATCTTTTTAGGCCAAACACAAGCAAAACTGCTGTACTGTCCCAAAAAAACCGAAAAAAATTAGAGACCTTGGACGCCAAGTGGCCTGGAGGTCTACATTTGGTTTTTTGGGGACAGTACAGCATTTTTGCACTTTTTGCCTTAAAAAGATTGGTTTTTTTGTGACAGTACAACACTTTCGAGGCATGGGAGTGCAAAAACGCTGTACTGTCCAGAAAAAACCAATGTTTTTAGGCGAAAAACTGCAAAAATGCTGTACTGTCCCACAAAAACCAAAGTTTGGAGACCTCCAGGCCCTGGAGGAGCCCAAGGTCTCCAAACTTTGGTTTTTTTGGTTTTTTTGGGACAGTACAGCATTTTTGCACTTTTTGCCTTAAAAAGATTGGTTTTTTTGGGACAGTACAGCACTTTCGGGGCCTGGGAGTGCAAAAACGCTGTACTGTCCCAAAAAAAACAATGTTTATTGGGCCAAAACCTGCAAAAATGCTGTACTGTCCAAAAAAAACCAAAAAAAACAAATTTGGAGACCTCCAGGCCCTGGAGGAGCCCAAGGTCTCCAAACTTTGGTTTTATTGGTTTTTTTTGGGACAGTACAGCATTTTTGCACTTTTTGCATTGAAAAGGTTGGTTTGGACAGTACAGCACTTTCGAGGCCTGGGAGTGCAAAAACGCTATACTGTCCCACAAAAACAATCTTTTAAGCCGATTCACATTCTTTTATACAGGAGTCCTATTGGCGCCTATTCATTTTAGTAAGATTCCTTCTCATTTTAACAGGATTCCTATTAATTATAACCGGGTCTTTTCAATTTGGTAAGGGTTCCTATTCATTTTAGTGGCTTCCTATTGGTTAAGGCTCATATTCATTTAGTAGGATTCCTATTAATACTTGTTGAAGGAATCGTATTTTTTCACAGGAGTCCTATTAGTTCCTGTCATTGGTTCCTATTAATTTTAGTAGGGGCCCCTCTTCAGTTTATTAGGATTCCTGTCAAGTATAATTGTGTTCTCATTAACTTTAATCGGGTTCCTATTCATGTTAATAGGCTTCCTATTAACTTTATATACAGGCCGATCAATTTTAATAGGGTTCCTATGGGTTTTAATGGAGGATTCCTATTTTCTGTTTATTAAATTCCAATAAATTTTCATAGTTGCCCTAAATATTTTAATAAGGCTCGTGCAAATGGAATATGTTTCCTATCAATTTTAAATAGGATTCTGTCATTTGAATAGCGTTCCCATAGAATTTAATAGAATTAAGCGTTCTCGGGTTCTCATTCATGTTAAAGGGTTTCCTTTTCACTTTAATAAGATTCCGATTAAAACAAAATGAATCCTATGAACCCCATTAAATTTGATAGGAACGCTATTCACATGCATAGGATTTCTATTTAAATCATAGCATGCAATGAGCAAATTGTTCAGGTGACTTCTGCTGGAGTGTTTATGGGAGTCCCTCCCCCCTTTAAAACCACCGCGCATGGCGGAATGTAGTATTTTTATCTGGAAACCATGCTGAAGCGTGGGCGCATGGGGGGGGGGGTAGCATATATGGTACTATATATATATATATACATATATACATATATACACACACACATTTGTGACATACATATATATATATATACATATACAACTTCTTTTAAAGAAATATGTGAGAAGATCCTCAACGTAAGGATCCTCCAAAGGCCCAAGAAGCCGCCCCGAGATTTGCCGAACCTCCCCGCCTCTTGCCGTAGTGCGTCGCGTTGAGAAGCAGACCGCACACGCCGTGCGGCCAGAGGTCCAGGCCATAGTCCTCTCTTTTTTTGAGACAGGGTTTAGGGTTGAGGGTTAAACCCTAAACCCTAAGGCTTAAGGATAACCAGGCCCAAGGAAGCTCCAGCTTCTTTTAGGATAGACTGAATAGATGAGCCCAAAAAGTTCTAACAACGATTATTAAACTCTTCAGATAGATTGAACGTATAAGCCACAAAAACTAAAGTTCAGATAAACTGAATGCATGATCCCCAAACAATGAAAGCTAAACGTTGGCCAAAGTAGGAGTCTTCCATCATGCCCGCATTGAGGAGGCTGGCGGACATGATCTTCTTGTGCGCAGAAACCTCGGCTTCTCTTGGAGGGGTTCGGGTTCAGGGTTCAGGGGGCTTTAGGGGCTTTAAAATTCAAGGTTTTAGGGCTTTAGGGTCCAGGATTTAGGGGCTTTAGGGTGTAGGGTTTCTTGGGGGGGGAGGGGGTAGGGTTTAGGGTTTGGGGTTTGGAGTTTGGGGTTTGGGGTTTGGGGTTTGGGGTTTGGGGTTTGGGGTCTGGGGTCTGGGGTCTGGGGTCTGGGGTCTGGGGTTTGGGGTTTGGGGTTTGGGGTTTGGGGTTTGGGGTGGGGGGTGTCAGGTTTGAGGCAATATCATACATGTCGAAGCTTCATGTTGCACCTGCCCCACGTATCCTCTAAAGCAACAACTACTACACACCGCCCAGAAGCGACGTCATCCCAGGACCCTGCTTTCTGGACCATCTTGGTGAAGCCATCTTCTGCAAGGGTCTGAAGCTGACTCCGGCCATGTACATAAGTCCAGCTTTCGAAGAGGACCTTACTTGGAGTTCACGGTACTTAGTAGCCAATTATAACTGTACTAATAACCCACTTATAAGCCCCTTAAGTGCCCTAATATGGTTCTAAGTACAGTTATAAGTACAGTTATAAGTTATAATTGGTTAACAAGTACCGTCAACCTCCAAGTACTTCTCCAATAACGAAGGGGGGAGAAAAAAAATAAACTTGAGGATTCCTACTCAAGTAAGGAAGCCCAAAGAGTTTATAAAGGGTGAAGCTTTATTATTCCTACTAAAAAATAGGAAGAATAGGAAAAATAGGAAGCCCTTTAAAATGTTTAAAGTTCAGCTGTTGGAGAAGTAAGGCACTCTCACGAGCACACCGACCTCGGCCAGATTCTCGGAGTCGGTTCCTTACTTTTCCCGTAACCTTAAAGGAAAAAAAAGTCACACTTCATTATTCCTCCTACATAAAGAAACCCAGAAAGTTTGCAAAAGTTCCGCGGTTGGAGGAGTAAGGTTCCGTTCTGGAAACTTTCGCTGAGGAAGGCAGCTTCCGCGTCCAGCTCACTCTGCTCCCCGGCGGTGCGGATCGCGGTAACTGCGCTCTTCCATAGGGCCATGGCGGCCCATAGGGCTATGAGTATGCGGAGGGAGCTCATCACCTTGGGCGACGAGTTTGCCGCATTTAGGCATAGGAATTAAACAAACTTCATGGCACTTCGAGCCGTGTGGGTCCAACGCAAGTAACGTCGCTGCAGGCGGATCAATTTCGCAGTGCAGCACTGATCTTCAAGTCCCATAACCCCAATGCATGATTTAGGGTTTAGGGTTTACGGTTCATGGTTTTGGGTTTAGGGTTTAGGGTTTAGGGTTTAGAGCTTAGGGTTTACGGTTTAGGGTTTAGGGTTTAGGGTTTACGGGATGAGGGCTTCGTAAACGACATTCCCCGTGCAGTCTGCAAGGACTCATTTAACAGACTTTCTCTTGTGTTCACAGCCTCGCGCGTTGGCTCCCCAAAAACTTTTTGGGCCCGAATCTCATGACCCGCCCCCAAAAGAGGATGTCTTAGCTGCAGGCCCTCAGACCCGAGGTCTGAAGCCCCACGCCAAACCGCCAAACCGAGGGTGTGGAACATGGAAACCCCCACCATGGCCAGGGCTCGCCCTTACGACGACGTTTGGGGTTTTGGGGCTTTGTCGGGGGACGAAGAGACCCCCAGCTCCCCCGGGACACCTCCCGTCTCAGCCCACAAAATGGCTAGGGTTTGGGGCTTGGGGCTTCTAGCGATATTCTAGCGGTTTCGGATTCGGCGGGCCTGGACCAAGTTTGACAGGCGATTCCTTCGACACCTGGTGGGCGCAGCGACCCTTTATCCAACCCTACCCCCCACTTTCCGACAACGGGGGAAAACGAGAGCTTCTCGACATCCCAAATGACCCCCTGCTGCTCAAAGGTGACCCTCTCTTTTTCCGGCAGGCAGATGGGAGCTGGAGAGCTTCACCTGAACAGGTCCGCCTACTTGAAGGCACAGCGGAGGCCCTTAAGAGGGCACTTTACAGCCCCTGTGCTTCGTTTCCTCCCGGGCGCCCGGGAGGCCAAAGAGTTGGTTTTCGAGAGGCGGGGCCTTCTTAGACTTCTGAGAGTGCTATACCCTCCTTGCGCACCTTCCCTCATGTGATGAGGGGGCCCAAAGGGGATATAAAGAGAGGTGGAGAGGCCTTGTGCTGTCTGTCGGATCTGTGCAAGGAGCTTCAGAAGAAATGGTCCAGGCCCAGTCTCTCCACTGCTTGCATCGTATCTGAGCCCGCCAACGCCTAGGGCCATCGGGACTTTTGGGACTTCCACACAGACTGCGACCTTGGATGTCTTGAAAGGTGCACTGCAAGGAACAGCGCGGAGCCATGAGACCAGAATGCCCGCCTCGATGGCCGCACGCTGAGGCTACGGAAGGGCCTTGCTCAGAGTCTCAAAAGATGCTTGGGCTTAGGGAGTCTTAAGGGGCTGTGGCAAGGCCCCTTGCTTGGAATGCATCATGGGCGTGGCCTCCACTACGCAAAGCAAGTGCAAAGGAAACTGTTGCAGCCCGACACCGCTCCGCTGCTTCTCAAAGTCTGCCACTTGCCCAGCCATTACGAGATCCCCAGCGTGTTAGGAGGGGGGATGGAAAATGGAGCTGCCAATAATGCCTGACGTATTTGGGAGCTGTCCTGGCTACGAGGCTCCGCAACTCCGGCCTCTCACGTGGTTGCCCAACGCCAGGATACACAGGCGAGAAAGGACAATGGTAATTTCATGCGCCGAGGGTCCTGCCATCTTGCATGAGCCTGCCAGCCAAACAAGCCCAAAAATGGAGACGGACACTGGCACGTCACCCGAGACCCTGCCTCCCTCCATTTACAGTGGGGGTATTACGAGCAGAGCTTCAACGGAGACTCTCCGCCATGTGCAGCACTGCGCTGGTGCTGAAGAGGTGATACCTCTCTTGCACACGACATACCCTTCTCACAAGCCACGTCAGCAGTCACGGCGCCACACTCGGAGCCACAACTGTACAAGAAAGTTCTCACGGCAAAATGGGGGGGGGGGGTGTGAATAGAAGGGAGGTGGCGCCATGCCACTAGGCTCCAGCCCGTCGGTGCGGGACGTATGGCATACGACGTGTGGACCGCGCGCTGCGGGCCAACAAGCGGCAAAGCCATTACCTGAGAATCAACGTCCTCTTTCACACGGCGCTGCCTAGTTGCCCCGCATCACTCTGCCTGAGGCCTGTGGTGTAACCTTCACCATCTGAAGCACCAGGCCGCCACTTGGTACTGTGAGCTAGGTGATAGGACATGTCACATCGGAGAACCCCTTGCAGGGGCAGCTCACCCTCAAAGACCGCTAATGGGCAGCTGCACAGCGGCCAGGGGCCAAGACAGCATTCAAGTGCATCGGAATTGGCTACCTTGCCGACTGAGCTTTGGGATTCTCCAACGGCGCTCTTGCGGAACTCTCAAGCTACGAAGCAACGCGGCATGCTGAGCAAGTTGGACCACTTTCTTCTTCCATGACAATCTTCAAAAAACACCTGCCTCCTGAGCAGAGCTGCCTACTCCACGTCGCATCTACACTTCGAGCTTGCCTCTTCTAACTTAAAGACACACGTATCACCTACCGGCAGGAGACCACTCCTGCTAGTATGCTGGCTTCATTCCAGCTGCATGTGCAGCTTTCGTTTCTGCCGTGCTGAGGGCTGCCACTTCCTCGCGGCAATCTCCGAACTCACAGCCTTGTGGGAGGATTTAGGCAGTTGTGCAAATGGATCCTTCGTGATGGTACTTCGCGCGAGGCGTGAGGTTTCTTGGAGCCCCCCCTGTGCTTTCCAGCTTCCTCTGCGCAACTCCAACCTTGGCCACGCTTAGCGGCTTAGCGGCTTGGCGGCTTGGCCTGGTCTGCCATCTGAACTTTCTTTTTCCTGAAGCCCCCTCCCGGAGCTGCCCTTAAGCTGTATGGCAATTGCACCGCACCGCCACATTGTGACCCACCTCACGGCCTCACGGATCCCCCTTGTTCGGTCGGAGTCGGCCTCCAAGTCCTCGTCCAGTCGGCCTAAGACTTAAGAACTTTTGACAGTCAGAGTCTCTGAGTCTGCTGGTGAGGCTTGCTTAAGGCCAAAGGCGGCGGGGCCTGTGTCTTCGGCAAAGGGATCCTCCCCAGCCTAGAGAGGAACCCACCACAACTTACAGGTTGTGCCTTAGAATGGCAGCAGCAAAGCCGAGGCCCAAGACTTTTCAAGACTCCAAGACCCAAAGGCAACAACCCAAAACAACCCTTGGCTCCGCCTCACACGGTGAAGGCGCGCCGAAGCAAGGCCTGTGATGGCCCCGAGCTAATCCTTAAACCCCAAGACGGTGGCCCTGAGAGGTTTCAACCTTATCTCCAAGGCCCTGCGACCATCCTCTGCCTCAAGCAGGTCAAGCAGGTCCCACAGGTCCCACAGGCACAGAGACCCTCATTGAGGCCTTGATCCGCGAGGTCCCTGTGAAGGACTCGAAGGCTGCCAAGGACTTCGGTCACCTGCAGGCTTTCCCTTTGAAACCGTCCGCTTTTGAGGAAAAGGAATGCTGGCCCCAAGGCTTTGCACTGCTCAACGGGAACTTCTCTCTGGGGGGGCTACCTGAAAGGCACACATCCTGCCTCCATGGGCTCCATGATGTGTGGGTCATCAAGGCCCAGGCCTGCTGTTGCAGAGCAGCAAGATGGAATCGAGGAACGTCGGGCACTCGATCACATCACAGCATGGAAGACCAGCTCAAGGTCAACGGAAGCTGTGGGCCGAGCTGTGGACCGCCTCGGGCCGGGGAGCACCCGGGAGCGCCGATTGGCGCCCAAGGGCACTAGCCAGCTTCTACTGCGGAGAAAACACAAAAGTCACACGGCGCGACAGCCATCATAGCCATCCAAAGCCTTTACTTTGGTTACATGCTTTGGCCTCTCAGTCTTGGACAGAGGCCAGAAAACCTCCGAAAATCTTTTCAGAGGGTTCGGTCTGGCGCCCAGACATCGCGTTGCATGGTTCTGCCTAACCCTTATCGGCCCTTCACTGGCCTTCCCCGATCGCCAGGCAACCGGGAACCCTCCCCCCACAAAGCTGCCGAAAACGTTGCGCACACCTTGGTGCCCCAAACTTCCTTGGACCCGGACCCAGCACTTGAGCCTGAAACATCCTCTTTCACACCCGGGTCTGAAGCACCCGCCTTTGTGCGGTGCGCTCTGTGAAAGCCAGACATAAAGGCACTCATCATCCCGCAAGGCTCATGCACTGATGCACTGGAGGGGAAAGCAACGAGCTCTTTTGGTTGTGTGCCTTTGCTTCTTGGTGTTCTTGGTGTTCTTGGTGGCATGCCAGTCTAGCAAAATCCTAGCGCATTCTGATGACGGAAGTGGTCGAAGCTTCGCGTCCGTTTGCCAAAGCAACCGACGCAACTCGCTCGCCGCGCCTTTCCTCCAGGCCACCGCAGAACCTCAAGCGGCTAGAAGTGGAGTTTCCTGTTCGACCCCAGCACTGCATTAGGGCCGTCGGGCTAGCACCTGCCTCACGAACGATGCCCTGCTCGAAAGCCACGCCAGCAGGCACGGCGCGGGCAGGAAGTGTTCCAACTAGTTATGCCAGAGGTCAGGCCACGCAAGGCAGCTCAAATGCACAACTTCAGGGGCACGCCGTGACTCTTTCGGTTGCGCGTTTTTTGCCTCTTGGGGGCATGCTGGTCTAAAGGGAACCCAACACGTTCCTGTGGATGCAAAAAGCGGTCGAAGCTTCTCGTGGGTACTACAATTCGACACAACACGCTCCCCGCCTTTCCACGAGGCCTTCCACTGCATAACCTCATTATGAGCAAAGCTTCAGCAGCAGAGATTCCCCGACCCCAGGAGCACCACTGCGCTGGTGCTGAAGAGCTACTAAGATACGACCTGTCTTACGAGTCTTACGGACGATGCCCTTCTCGCAAGCCGCGCAGGCAGGGACGACGCCTGGCGACGCAATGGAAAACCAGAGTTGGGCAGGAAACCTTCCATCCAGCTCGACATGCCTGCAGGCCGATCACATGAGTGTTGCGCCACAACCGCGGCCAAGAAAAACACGAGAAAAGAAACACTGCAAGTGCTAGACAATGCTGCATTTCTAGAAGCTGAGTAAAACTTGTTGGCGTAACACGTGTGATGCCGCAAAGACATACACTACCAACAAACCGACGCAACTCGTTCGCCGCCTTTCCTCCAGGCCTGCCACCGCATAACCTTAAGCGGCTAGAAGTGGAGTTTCCTGTTCCACCCCAGCACCGCATTGGGGCCGTCGGGCATTCACCTGTCTTACGGACGATGCCCTTCTCGAAAGCCACGCCAGCAGGCGTGACGCATGGCGACACC
Organism: Symbiodinium natans; assembly: GCA_905221605.1. NCBI lineage: Eukaryota > Dinophyceae > Suessiales > Symbiodiniaceae > Symbiodinium > Symbiodinium natans. Next base: position 246,129 of record CAJNDS010002537.1, read on the forward strand.
ACAGTGGAACACCAGAGTTGGGGGCAGGAAGTGTTCCATCCAGGGCATGCCGGAAGGCCAGTCATGTGATGAGCTTCTCGGGCGGCCTCTAGGGCGCCACGCCTTGCAGCGGCCGGAGGCTGCTTGGGAACTGCGGGGCTTCAGTGTCCAGTTCTTTCCCAAAACCGGTTTCGGGTTGAGGGTCCCGGTTTAGGGATAAGGTGTTCACGGTTTACTTTAAGGTTTAGTTTAAGGTGTGTACAGGCCAATGGCGGCGACCTGGCGGCCAGCAAGAACACAAGAAAAAAGCCACTGAAATTCATCGCCACTGCAATTTAGGCCCCCCCTTCGGCGGCACTCACCGAGAGGCCGGAGAGTGGAAGTCCCACGGGCCTCGGGATCCTCGGGATCCTCGGGGCCAAAGACTCCTTGAAGGGCGACTTAGCGACTTAGAGGTGACTTTTGGAACGCGACATCGAAGGGTCTCCCACGGGATCTGATGCCACCGGGGGGCCCGTAGAAGGTGACTGGGGACGGGCAAGAAGCGGAAGTGGACTTCATGGCAGTGGATGCAGTGGAACCTGCCGCTGTGGTTTGGTTGACTGAGTAGTGCTGAGAGTGTCGACCCTACAGCCTTTGTCACATGCACTTGTGCACTTGTGCAGCTGCCGAAGTTTCCTGTTCGACCCCAGCACTGCATTGGGGCTGAATGGCTACAGCCCGTCTTGCAGACGACGCCCTTCTCGCAAGCCATGCCAGCAGTCACGACGCATGGCGCCGCCGCAATGGGAAACCAGAGTTGAACAGAAAGCCTTCCATCCAGCTCGACGTGCCTGCGCTCCAATCACGTGTGCTTGACAGTCAAAGTCCGCAGCAGGGGCGTTGCTTCTCGGTGCGGCTCACATCTTCTTCCTGCGGCTCCATGCGTCGGGGGAAAACTACAGGCACGTCTCCATTCTGGAGCTCCTTGCTATGCCCATCGCGGTGACCCTTTTTGGAAGGGCACGTGTCAACGTGTCTGCGGGGATGGGCAATGCGAGCCAAGCAGCTGCTTAGGGCACAGCAACTTGCAGAACTGGGAGTTGCCTTGCTTGCCTTGCTTGCCTTGCTTGCGCCCCGAGACGTAGAGCGCATGCTGCCGGCCTTGCAAGAGCAAAGCCCTTGCGTTATCTTCACATTTCTTGGCTTCCTTCAGCTGCCCAAAGCTTGGCTGGGCCTGGGCCTATTCGGTTTGATTGAAGAGGCTTTTTCGGACATCGGCTATGGTGATAGTTCTGTCCTTTACACTGTGTGACCCGCGTGATGCCAAGCTGCACTCGTCATGCCGCAAGGGTAGTATGGTGCGCTCATCGTCACACAGGGAGCCTCAAGAATATCGTAGGAATATAAGTTGGGGAATAGATGGACAGTGGTAGGTGTATGGGCGCATCGACCAAGGTCGGTCACCTGCAACAGCCAGCTCCCTGACACAGTGTGGCTTTCACGGCTTTCCCTTTCAGGTCCGCTTTTCCCGGAGGGAGAGATGCCGCCGTGAGGGGCGCCTGACGGGCCTGACCCCGAACAAACGTCTTCGGTGCACTTCCGACTCCTCGACTCGAGCCTGCGCTGGGTTTCAATTCTCCGTAAGCCCGGCACTTGCATGTGGTTGGTGAAACATGCTGTTCCCTCAAAGTGGCCATGCGGAGGCCTTGCGCTTTGCCCCCGGCGTTGTCCTATTCTCGCAAAACTGCTCGTATACTCAGTATACTCAGTATACTCAGTATACCTTACAACAGGGTGAGGCTCAACTGAGAGGACAGGAAGTGGCATGGCTCAACTTTGCAGGGGCCGGCGCGGCAAGCGCCGGCATGAAGTGCACAAGATGGAAGGTTGCGTCACCCACGCGCCCCTGAGGCTGGGAAGCTGCTCTGGGACATCCAGGAAGTTTACCGCAGAATGCAAGAGTTCAAAGGCTCTTGGTGCTGAGGGACTCGCGGCAGGGCGTGCGCATGTATCACAAGCTGTCTACATGCATGTCTATGCGCGTGCAATCTGCAGTGTCTCAGCGCAATGACATCTGGCCGGCGGATGCACTAGCCTCTTGATTGGGTTTTTACCGCAGACCTACGAACAATGGTAAGTTCCCTTAACATCCCCCGTGCGTTCAGAGTAGGGAGCCCACGAAAAAGCCCTGTGCATTTTCCCAAGTTCGGCCAAATTGTCAAGAGGCTCTGCGGGCATTATCTGTTCATATGAACAGGATTCGGCATGAGCAGTAAGGCTTCAAGAAGGTGTCAGTACTGGGGAAGGGAGGAGCAATGAGGTCTCAAGATCGTTAGAAACGAAGAGTCCAAGCAGGTCATGCATCCAGCCGGGCGTTTTTCTTGTAGACCCACGATAGCCAAAAACCCGCATGGCCCCTGAAACACTGAAAATGCCCACAAACGTTGCCTCGAGTCACGTATGCACCCCTAAGAGGCATTTTCCCAGCAATGGGGGAATGCCTTAACATGTATAGCTTGGAGCAGGGTTCTAAGAATTTCCCGTTCCCAACCGCCCACTTCCACGCCGCGCTTGTGTGCCTCAACCTTGTGCGCCCTTGGGGCCTCCGGGAAAACAATACTACTTGTATGCAACATCTAAAACCCCAATGATGCCGCCTTGCTAGATGAGCCGACCTTTCAAGTTGTATCACAAAGCTCATGTCTGGACCTTGGGCACTGAGATCTTGGACTCTGGTAGCCGGTACTCACAAGGCACTCTGAAAAGACGCCTCCCATGCCGAAACACCTTCCCCCACATGTGTCCCTGACAACTCCTAAACCCCAAGTGCCTTGACCTTACACCGCCTGCACGCTGCTTGAGCAGAGCTTGAGCCTGGCTCCACACGAAAGCACGCGGACACCGCGCAGCGCGCAGCGCGGGGCAGCTCGCGTCGAGCTTCGCATGCCTAGGAGGCAGACTCAGTTAGACCTGCTTAGCTTTGGATGCTTCAGGCGGTTGACCATTCCTGCCAGCGACGCGAGGCAGAACGCAATGAATCATCCCGAGTGCTCGGAGTGCTCGCCGCTGTTGGCCGGAGGCACATCGACATGCTCGGACCCGTCGCGTCGTGTTCAACAAGCAAGGAGATCACCAGCAGACCTCAACCAGCCACCGTCTTGCACTGAGGCCCTTGGATCCCGCGAGGCACCGAAGCACTCTGGCTTGGCTGCACGGAGACTATGCGAACCCAAGAAGTTGGCTCGGACGCCGAAACTGCTCTTGTGGCCCGTGCTCCAGAGGCGAAACCGAAGAACGGAACTGGAAAATCCGGTAGAGAACACGGGAAGGCCGCCCAAAGCTGCTGAGTCGCTTCCTTCGGGCGCTCGGTGCGTGAGCTGATGTTGATGCAGCTTTGTTCACCTGCTTTGCTCCGTCAGTGTGCGCCGGTGCCCCGGGGGGCAACGCTTCCGGAATGCAGGGACCGCATGGGACAGCTGGAGCATGGTGGGCTTCAAGCCAGACCGGTGCACGCAGTACTTGCTGCGTACTGAGCGAAGAGCTCACCGCCACCGCTCTCCACGTGCAGCGTGCCCTCGGCATCAGCCCGCAGTTCACTGTGTATCATGCGTGCGAACATGCAGTAGCTGAAGACATAGTGACATAGTCCTGCTTTGTGCGTGGGGTGAGATGCAGCAGGGCGATGCACGGGCGCGCAGTCATTGGCTCAAAGCGGATTGCCGGATCAGTCTTCGGACGACACGCGTCGAAACGCTTGCCAGGCTTGAGTTGGACGCCTCAGCTGGGTTCCGTGGCATCTCCCCCACCACACTTTTTTGAGGGCGAAGGTGACCTCAGTTGAGCAGAGCGAACCTCGCACGGGGCGGGGTCAGGGACGGAGACCTGAGCCGCAGTGCCACAGGCCACATGCGAAGGCTTAAGGGGGTCGTGGCGAGAAGAGGTTCTAAGGGGGCTAACCCACAAAGGGAAAACGGGCTGTGAGGATAACGGCCGGCGATGGTTTAGCCGTTTAGCCCTCCAAGGCTCGGACTACAGGGTGGAGTCCAGAAGAACTCGCTGTGTCTGTGCTGGGCTGCTTGGAAACCCCCTTCCCCCTTCCGCCCCCTCCGCCCCTCGCAGATCGAAGCGGATCACTGTCCAAAATGATGCGCCGCAAGGCGAGATCGGTGGACTGCGGAGAGCTGGAAAGATCGACCCAGTCGGCTGCTCAATGGGCGGCGCGCTGAAAGTCCCCGAAAAGTTCTTGTTCCCCTCCCAAATCACCTTGGTTGCGGGACCCGTCCTTGAGAGTCTGCTCCGGTGCGGCTTTGGAGCCTTCCAAGCGTTCTTGCTAAAAAGAGTCTGAAAAGCTTCCAGCCCCCTCACCACAACGCAGCACAGGCACGGGCACAACTAAGTTGAGGAAAGCGTCTGGCTTAGCTCACATCTGAGCATCACCATCACCCCTCCTCCCTGAAGCAGCACAGCATGCATCAATCTCACAGATCTGGAAGCGGCGCGTGAAAACTTCCTGAAACGCCGCGCGGCGGCCCTCGCCGCCCTCGGCCTAGCGTGATTGCGGCCTGCGGCTTGAGACCTGACCAGCCTCTGACAAACGCAGCTGGGGTAAGGGCTGCTCTCATAAGGGCATGGGCGCACGGCATGGCCAGGGCCCAGGAAACTGTGGCATGGTGGGTGCCGACTTGCCTCGACTTGCGGCTTGCAAGTTCTGAGTTTTGTGGCATGCCATCTCGGGCACCACATGGCACCACAATCCACCCGGACACGGTAGTTACTGTTCTATTTCACGAACAGCAACAGTGGGAAGCAGAGCTGGCGAAGCACTTGGTCAACAATGCCAACATGATCAAATTCAGGGGCACTGCGGCCTCAGCCCTTGGGGAGGGGGGGGGGGTCGCAGTCTCACTCGCTTGCACAAGCTTTCAGCACTCTGCACCCTACGGTGCGCCCCTGCGCCGACTGCCAGCAGCTCAGCTGTGCTGCTCCTGACCCTAAAGTGCCCTAAATCCTAAACCCGAATGGCCCGAATTCCTAGACCCTGGCTAGGACCTGGCCATCCAATGGAAACCCAGCGTCGGGGGCCGGAGATCAGAAATCAAGGCCAATCAATGCTGCCATGGGAACTTGAACTCCGTACTCTTACAGCACAATGGCTTGTCCGGGCCCCTCCGACACATTCAAGGGACCGGGAAAGGGATTGCAACTGACTTGCAAACGCTTTGCAGAACTGCGCCCACCCCCACCCACCCCCGTTTCCTGTGCCGCCCCACACTGCGCCGCGCCCCGTTTACTGCGCTTCGTTCCTCCCCCTAACATCCCTCACATCCCCTCGCTCTTCGCTCCTCGCGCTCTCATTATGACCTTGTGCAGAAGCTGGTCGAAAGTGGTTAGAACACGGTGTGCATGCCATGCGTCTACGCACTGCGACAGCTGGCTGGTCACACGACCATGATCAGAAGACCACAAATGGCAACAAGGAGCAAGGACTACGGCCGTGCCTTAGGATGGCGATACCAAGAACTAAGCTCACATTGCAACTGGCTTCTACTCTAAATGTTAACAAGACCGCGCGAAGTAATGGAGCCAAGGAAGTGCGCACGGCATGTGCAAATGCATGCAACATGGGCCTCTGCACTTGACGTGCGGAACAATGCGTCAGCCTCTGCGGGGGGTGCAGCAGGCAGCCATCCAGCGTCTCCCAATGGACTCCACATGGAACCGCACGTGCCATGCCCCCGCACTCGAGGTGCCCTCGGCAAAACACCGGGTGACTCCGAAGCCATGAGCTGCGCGATGCCGCGAACTCTAGACACGCAGCCTCAGTGTCTGCGGCCAGGGCAGGGCCGTCTGGGCCGTTGCGGGGCCCTCAAACGCTTCTTAAGGGCAAACCGAGAATGGCACCTGCGCATGCCGAGGCCATGCCAAGGCGATGCAACGCAGCTGCCGCACCTCCCCCAAGGCGTTGCGCATCCCCCTCCCCCCGGCCGCATCCCGGCCGGGCCACGTTAAGACCCCCGTCCCAACAATTGGCCTGGGAAATTGCCCGCTCTGTGACTTGAAGTGTCGGAAAGACATTGCACAGAGATCGAAAGCGGTCTAGTCAAGTTAGAACACGGTGTACCTGCCATGCGTCTATGCACTGCGAGAGCTGGTCAGCTGGTCACACCACGACATCGGAACCAGCTTCCAGTCTGAACGCGACCAAGCCTGCGCTAAGTACTAGCGTTGCTTCGACACGCTTAAGCGGCATTTGCGGCACAAGAAGCACCGAGGCCGTCTTGCCTGGCGTAACGGGCCAACTGGGCGTGATCCTTCCAGAAAATGCGCGGCTTTCGCCTGCAAGGGACCGAGAAGCCGGGCACGGGACAGCACAAAGGTCCCAGCTCTGCTTCTGTTCTTGAAGACTTGGTGTCTAAGAGCAAGGTTCACTAGCAGTATCTAGTAGTTGCGCCCTCCACATAGCGGACCCTGTCCATACTGCCAGGTCAAAGACGGGCTCAAGACTCCAAAACACATCGTCGGCTTCGAGTTCCATCTCCTGCGATGATGCACACACTGTACACTGCAAGACTAGCGAGTTAGCAGCTGGTTAGCAGCTGGTGAACGAGTAGCTAACGAGTCGTTAACGAGCAGCTAACGAGCTGCCAAGCTGGCCGCTGTTCGATGCGGAGGCCGGCCGCCTGTAAAGCCACGAGCCCGCAAAACCCTTGAGGGTTTTGGGCTCAGGGGTTTGGGGTTTTCGTGGCTTCGGTACAGTCTTGGCTCTAGGTTTAGGGGTGTTTCAGTGCAGTTTCTGGTTGAGGGGGTTAGGGCTCCAAACAGGATTTAGGAGTTTCGGGTTTTCTGATATTCCCGGAGCGGCTCAGTTGAGTATCACCTGGTAAGCTTGCCAACAGCCCTCTCGCTTCGAGAATCGTTGGCGGCAGCTTTGGGGCCATGATGGCCATGAGACTGGCTGTTGCTCCAAACACGCAGCCCGGGACAGGCGAGCGCACGCAAAACACCTGCAGGGAGCGGCGGGCAGCATGGGCAGCCGGTCAGGAGAGGAGAGGCCGAGTGGAAGAACCTTCCGGGCTAGACTCGAGTCGCTCGCATTGCCACCTGCCGCCGTGAAGATCTCGGTCCTCACTGACGGCCGCGGAACCCGGCCTCAACCGGCAGCATGACCTGAATCCGAAAGCCGCTTCAAAAGGATCTTGAAACCCAAGCCCTTACATTGGCCCCTGGTAACCTGCTCTCACAGAAACAGATGTCCTAAGCCACACACTCAAGCCTCTGGCCACGAAGCCTAGAAATGCACCAAAGGAAGGGCCTCGCGACAAAAGGCGCGCATCAGGCGGAAGGAGTAGGGCTCACACAAAAAACTCGCGCGTTTGTTAAAACCAAATGCCGGCACGCCTTCGATGCCGCATCGGGACCTTTCTTCGCCACAGGCCCAGCCTAAGCCCAGCCTACACCCTGCCTAAACCCGAAACCTATAGAACTTCATAGCAGGGAACTTCAAGGGCTTTGGGCGTTGTGACTTTAAAAGGGGGTGCCTTATGAGTCTTGTTGCAACGGACCATACGGACCTTGCGAGCGCTGAGTCCTCAGGCGCGTGCAGAACGCAGGGAGTACTGACAGCTCTCGCAGCTCTCGCATGGCCTCTGTGAACCTCGCAGGATGATCGGGTCAGGGTCGCGGGAGTGGGGCGGCAGGCGACCCCGAAGAGTATGGGAGGATGCTCTGTTTTTGTTGGGCCGATATTTGTGTCGAGACGGCTGATGAGTAACAATGGTAAATGGCTTGGCTCAACCAGCAACTGGGCAGGGCGTCTTATCGCAATTGACATGCAGCTGAGCTCATGTTAGACACTGCAAGTCGGTGCTGTGCCCAGTCTAGTCTGGCTAATTGGCTACAGATCATGTGGCACATGCAAGCCCCTGCGTGAGAAAAGCTGGGAGGCTGCAACGGAGTGCAGAGACTCCGGGAAAGACCGTGGGAAAGGTGTGGAAGGGGCCAGGAGCGGCAAGCAAACTCGAATCCAAGCAAGGGCCCAGGCGACTTGCACTCAGCGGCTTGATGGCTGGCACGGGTGACACGGTGCGAAGCACTTGCTTAAGTGTGGAGCGGCAGCTGCCTGCCACAGCATAGGCCAACAAAGGCAGCTGCATAGGCAACAGCATATGCCAACGCTGCAGGCTCTGAGCTTGCGGCTCCGAAGGCACGCCAGCGGCGCGGACAGCAGTGGTAACGAGGCGAGGGTTCTTGGCCAAGAACTGGGAGAACTCAGTTCAACTCAGTTCAACTCTGCCTCAAGTCTCAAGTCTCAGCTCCGTTCTCAGTCGCAGCTCCACAGCTCCAGCTGGGCAGAGCACACGAGCACTGACCCTTTCGACACACCTGAGAGCCCTCCGAGAAGAGCCCCGAGAGAAGGCTTCGCCAAGATCCGCGCGACGTAACGCGAGCCGCGGCAAAGAGGTGAACCCGTGACACGAGAAACCTCGACTCCCAAGCGCTTAGGAAACAGGCACTAAGAGAAAAGCCCGCGTCAGCAAGCTTGAGTCTAAAAGGCCCCACAGCCCAACACCATGTGCTGCGTTCTCACAGATCTCACAGATCTCAGCACCTTTGACTCACAAACCCCCTGAAAGCACCGGTCTGAAAACCTTCGTTACAGGTGCCGGCCTCTTCAACAAGACACGCCCTTTCCCTTGTGGTGATTGCAAACTGCAAGCCCTGGTTAATGGCAACCGCCTGGAACACCAGGAGATTCGAAGTCGTGGGGCCCTGCGGAGGGGGCCGGGGCAGGGGGAGGGGGTGGGGGGGGTGGGCGGAGGGCGGGGGCCCGGGGCAATCCCGACCGTGGGGTTATGGATCAGCAAAGCACTTGGGCCGAGAAAAGTGCCTGTCAGTGGCTGCTGTAATTCAGCCGGCATCTGTGCAGTTTGCGGGCCAGAAGAGGCGCAAATGGGGAGAATCGTTTATGCACACGCGTCTCAGAGCTTCTTACGAGCTCTTTGCTACTTGGACAAGGACCCCTGAACCCTTTAAAGCACAGTCAGAGTGCTTGGGATGGACCTCTTTGCCATCTTTGCGCCATGCCTGGGCTTGAGAAGTGCTCGGCACTGTGTCTGGAAGCCAAAACTTTGGCTCGCACGCGCTTGGGATGCGGTGGCTGCGGTGGCTTCTTTGCATGTGAGCGCCAACAGGGGCTCTGGAACCATCAACGCGGGAGCCAGCAGAGCATTCTCAGGGCCGATTTAGAAACAGCCCGAAACGGGCTGGGAACTGCTTCGAACCGTCGGAACTATTTAAGTTTATAGAGTGCCTATGGCCACTGTAGGCTTCAAAATTCGAGGCCGAATGGGTCTTGAGATCAATGCGACGGTTCTTGAGACCAGGAAACGCAAGGACAGACCCCTTGCGCTACACAAAGCGCCGGGAAGCCGCGAGGGTCGAACTTCCGGTTGTCTGGAGCCGCGCATTGCGAGAGCGCACCCTGAAACACGGGCGTTTTAATGGGTCGAGGATGTCAAGGACTAAGCAATGTCTCGCTAGACCGCGCTTTTGCACTTTTGCATAGCGGGAGAAAGGACTGTTCCGGGTTAGTGGCTTTCAGGATATGCGAGGGCTGCATGCGCTGTTAGTGATTTTTCAACTCGCCGTTGTTAGGAGCCTTGTTTCGAGCTTATCTCCGTGGATAAGAACTTCAGCGGCCTCACCAAGAGCTGTGCACGAGAGAGTGCAAGCCCCTCAGCACGAGCACAAGCTCTTGGCAGATGAAACTTGAAGGACGAACCTAAACAAATGAGGTGGGAGGCCATCACCGGCATGTGGAGGCCCTGAATCCAACTGACTACAGGGGAGAACCACCGGGCCCCAGCCCCGCAACAGCCCCGGTAAGAGCCCCTTTCCTCTGCACTAGTCGAGCCCCGGCACAATCGCGCCAACCGCAATTCTGGATGTCAGAATGTCATGAAATTCTGCCTCCTGACCTCCTAATCCAGGAATGGGTTTCTGACCCTTCCCTTGGCAGCGAAGAATTCATTCCGCGCACAAGCCTCCGATGCCTCTCTGGCAAACTTGCGGTGATGGTGTGCGGAACGCATGGAGCACTTCAGTAGCAATTTGGAAGCGCCCGGAGCTGTGCATAGAATGGCTTGAAGTCCACCGTCTATAAGCGTCAGTCTAAGCCTCCCAGCCCGCACGGGCTCCCCACCATTTCAAGTGTCTGAGGTTGTCTGAGGCAATCGGTGCGAAGTCGAAGCCAGTGAGTGAGCTCTCGAATGCAGGATGTCACACAGAGAGGAACCAGACGGCAGGCACAGCCCATGAATATGCGTCTCAGCCCCGGCGAGGCTTCGTGACAAGAATGCCCTCCGTCTCCTCGATCTTGATTGCCTCGGATCAGAGATCGTTGCCGGTGAAGGGAGCGACATGTGCCTCATGTGTGCAGGCTGGGGGTGAATGCAAGGAGGCAAGGCTAAGGCAGCAGGCCTCATCAGGCCTCAAACCGCACGGAAGCAACTGGAAACTGCATTTGCTGCTGCAGCGCTGGTCGGCTGAGCGTCTACTGCATGGGGGAATCACCTTGCCCGGTGGCGCCTTCAAGTCATAACCCTGACCGAGCAGGGTCGGCAAAAGTTTGAGGGCCCGCATGCGATCAACTTCGCACGTCGCACTGTAAGGCTTTTGTTGCACAACAGGCTTGCGCTTCTACAAGCCGGGAAGAGGAAGTCATCGTGCGACACGGTGGCAGAGACTATGCCACTAGGGCTTGGCCGGGCTTGGCATCAAGCACCGAGCCTAGAGCACACCTCGTGGAGAGCGGCCCAGTAGGTCCGCTGCCACAGGGCATGGGGACAAGTTCAAGCTGGGTTTTTGCGGGCCTTCGACGGACGCATCCTACCTGCGCTCTGCCACCCTCCTGCGCGGGCTCCGCCTGACTGCGGGAGGATGCGCTGGCCCGAGCAAGACTGTCAGGTCCGACAGAAACAGCAGGCTCTCGTGCACACGAAGGCAGAGGATTGCGCGGCTCAACTGAAGGGAAAGCTGGGCGCACGTGAGCGGTTCCATGCTAGAACCGTGCAGCAACTGCGCTTGGCTCAAAACCCCCCCCAAAGTGCGGGGCTGACCTGCTCTCGAATCTCTCGAGTGCCCGACATCTGAAAGGGCTCTGGACAGGTCCTGGACTCACTTGGGCCGCAAAGTGCCAGGAGCAGCAACAGCAACAGCAAGGGCCACGTTTAGTTGTCGCAACTTAAGGCTGAAGAAGCTCCACGCAGCTGCACGCCCCCGGGTTCTGGAAGCTTCTGCAGCCCAGCTTGCAGGCTAGTGATCCGCCTGATGATGCGCCTGGCCCCCTAAGGGGCCCTCTAAGGGCTGCCAAGCACAACGTCACCGCGCAGGCCGAGCCGCATGGACATCACCTTCTGCGCCAAGCTGCTGCCTTGCAAAAGGGTTTGGGGTTTAGGGTTTAGGGTTTAGGGTTTAAGAGTTTCTGGGTCTTAAGATTGGTGTAAGAATTGTCCAGAACGAGAGGTTTTTTGGGTTTGAGGAGGACTTGGGGAGTCTTTTTTCTTTCCACTCTTTCTGCTCATGTTTGTGCTCTTCGAGGGGCGCAGGTCTTCAGGATTCGCAGATAGTCTCAACAACAAGCCCTTAGACCAGAGCCTGAAACCTACGGATGATATACGTCCGCAGATGAGAAGTCCGCACATCGGAAGTTGCAGGCTTACTAACCTTCCAGGATGGATTTTTGCTTGCCAGGTTGTACTTGGGGTTGCTGGACTCAGTACGGAAAACTCCAAAGAGATGTGCTTTGCTCGGTTTGGGGGCAGGGTCCGAGCTGTGGGGAGCAGCTGAAGCTTCCTAGGGTTTGGGGTTTAGGGTTTAGGGTTTAGGGTTTAGGGTTTAGGGTTTAGGGTTTCGGGCTCAATCCTGCACCTCCTCTTTCCTTCACAGGACCAGCAGTCCAACCACCAGCAGAATATGAAAGAAACCCGAAGACCAGAGCAACCTACGGGGGTTTACGAAAAATAGGGGGGCCCCTAAAATGGAACCCCAAATCAAGAGATTCCCTTGTAATCAGGACCGCAACAAGGTACCCCTAATTTCAGAAAAGCCCCATATTGTTTCCTCCAGCCGTTCAATGGCTAGCGGGCCGGTGAACGAAGCACTTGCAGATAAAGCTTCGTTCAGGCTTCGTTCGATTCTAGGAAGGGGCCTGTGCATCTCTGAGCTGGTCAGTTGCCAGCGCCGGAAACTCAAAGTCCCCCAGAGAGGCGTTGCATGAGCACACTACAAGTACAGGATTCCAGGTGGAAGGAGCTTCAGGAGGTCCTTCCACTTCCCGATGAAGCTCATCTTCAGCGCGGGCAAGGCCTCTAAGCCTCTGTCGCTGATCGCCACCATGGGCCCTGCTTGCGGATGCGTGTAGATCGTCTGGCGGATCCTGAAACGCAGGCCGAAGTTCCGCCAAATCTCGTGAAGCTCTGACACTCTCGGGTTGTGGATTTGCAGAAGTTGGTGGGCTGCGAGGATTGGAGTCCACCACTCCCCAGAAGGGATGGCGAGCATCGCATAGCTGCAGTTCTGACTCCACCGGGCATCTGTGGCAAGGACGTCGGCCTCCAGAGGCTTGTGGAAGAGAGAGGGAAACGCCTTCTTCAAGGCCTTGCGCACCCATGTCCCGAAGAGCTGAATCGACTGCTGGAGCAAGAGGTCGTTCATGTCTTCCGCGTTGCTGCGAGCCCGGAGCTGCATCACAGTGCTTCGGCACTTCCGCGAGGCGTCAATCCAGCTCTTGCCACTGAGGCAGCCCATCCCGAAAGCACTGAAAGGCAAGTTCAGGGGGCTGAGCTGCTCCGCCTCGAACTCCTGGCTTGCGGCCTCCTCCGTTTCCTCCTCGCCCTTGGGACTTACCCCCGATGAGAAAAAGAGAAGGAGACGACACAAAGAACAAAACCGGAAAGCCATTTAAAAAGGGAGCGAGGACGAGAGAACGAAAGTCATGCGAAGTTTTTTTGGCGTATGTGTAGGCGTTCGCTGCAAATAGCCCTTGGGCCCCCTAGGCCGATGCCTGATCGTTCATGTCCATGTTCACGTCGAGGAGGAAGACAGGTCCCCAGCCTCGGGGCTTCTCCGGCAAGTCTGGGGAAGGGAGGAAGCCGGTGACATTCACGTCCATGTTCAGGTCCTCCTCCACCGCCATCTTCAGGAGGCTCTGCCGGGACTTCTCAAAGTCGTCCGACAAGCCCAGGTCCCGGAGCCCATCGAAGACCCCGTTCACGAAGTCTGTGAGGCCTCAAAGGAAGGGGGGGGAGGGCTTTTTTCTCGGAATCTTCAGGCCCACCCACCCCCAAACCAGCCCTCTGCAAACGGCTGCTTCAACCCTAAACCCTAAACCCCAAACCCTAAACCCTCTACACCACACCCTATCCCCCACAGAAGGGGTGTGCCTCGGCGGGTGGTCTCCAAGGCAAGGTCCCTGGTGGCCACCCAGAGGGCGATGGCGGGATCCCTCGGCTCCCCTTTCGCCTGAAAGTGCGCATGCACCACCAGCTCGGCGACGAAGCCGTGCTCCTTTTTTTACGGCGGGGTAGGTGGGGGTTCAGGGGGTAGGAGGTCGCTTTCCTTATTCCGAAATCCTCTCGTCTCTTCCCTGACCACGGTTCACACGGAGCGGAGCGTTTTTCCACGAAGCAACTCTGAAGTTTCTTTGGAGCAGAAGAGACGCCGGCATTTCTTGCGGCCATCCGCAGAACTGGACGACCTTTCTCGGTGTTTCAACAATTGACGAAGAAAGGCCATGAACAACAGAAACTAGAGCCGAAACCAGGAGGTACAGGACGCTATGTAAACTCAGATTGCCGTCTGATTAGGATACGTGGGTATTTAAATGTGCAAACGAGCAAGTCTAAAACATGCTTGCAAAGTGCATGCGTGCGTGCGTGCATGCGTGTGTGCGTGTGCGCATGCGTGCGTGCGTGCGTGCGTGTGTGCGTGTGCGCGCGTGTGCGCGAGTGCACGTGTTACTCTTCCACTCTCTGCAAGACTTCAAGGCATGTTCGCGGGCCGGCTCTCTACATATCCTTGGCCGCATATGAGCGCGTGGAAACCAATCGCGCAGCTGGGCACAGCTCGGGGGAAGTAATGGAAAGCACACTTCATGATTCCCAAAACATCCTAACAATTCCCAACACCTCAAATCCTGAACCCGAACGGTCTCTGACGCCCAAACCCACAACCCCAAGCCCTGAACCCTAAACCCTAAACCCTGTATAAACCCTAAACCCTATATATAAACCCTAAAACCCCATATATAAACCCTAAACCCTCAAACCCTAAAAGCCTAGAACCCCCTGGTCCTCGCTCCCGATCATGGCCAGAAGCTCGGACGGCATGGCTTCGTTTGCAAAGTTCACCACAAAGCGGAAGATCAAGGCAGCGGCAAGTTGCTGGAAAGCCTGCGCTTCAAGACTATCCTAAACCTTAAACTTAAACGTCACACCACTTACACGTCATGACATGCTAAGTAGGAACAGGCGGTATGGCTGGACGTTCTCGTGCGGAACTCTGCAAACTTCCGAGTTTTGTCAGTTCGGCAAGCACCAAAGGAACACCAAGGATCATGAATCACCTTGGCACCCCTCCACCACCCACCGCACCACCCACCTTGACGTTGGTGGCACCCGCCCGGCTGAGCAGGTTCGTGATTCGAGCCACCGTCCCACTCCAGAATCCATTCCCTCGGACCTGTCGGGAGGCAGAAGCATGCAGAAGCAACCGGGCTACTTTGCCACGACTCTGGCTTGCTGAGTTTACCCCGCTGACCTTCAGCTTCTGGAACGCAAGGTTCAGATCGCTCTCCTCGCTGAACCTCAAACTGGTGACGCCGTTCTCCTTGACGACTGAGGCTGAGAGCGCAAGCATGGGCAGAGCCGAGTCTTTTGACGTTGCATTGAAAGACACGTGGTTGAAGGATGTAATCGGCATGCCAGGAAGAGACATCTTCACGCCCTGCAGTTCACCGTTGAGCACCGTGTCGGGCAGCACTCGGACGTCGATCTCCGCAGCACCCACGGGCTTCCTGAGGCCGAGCTTCACAACGGCTTGCAGTTCGTCAAGGCCTTCAATGGCCACAAGGGCCTCACCAGGAAGCTTCGACCACCTTGGAATCACTGACGGGCGCACAAGGGACTGTTCTCTCAGACTGGTCTCTAACGAACGCAAGGTGGGGGTTTACGAACATTGGGGGAACCTCACTTGCGGGTCCTTATGATAAGGGGATCGTACTACTTGGGGATCTTTTCTAGGGGGTCCTTTCTGATCGTATGCGCCCCATGTGCAGCCATGTCAGAGATGCTGCTTACGCAGGGCAAACTGGGGCGGCAGCACTTTGGATAAGTCGAGGTTGATCTTTAAGACAGCCGGCTCCGGGGCAAATTCCTTGACCTCACGGCATGCCTTCGAGTCGTGCCAGTGGATTGCCGGGCCGTCCACTGGGCCGTCCACGACGTCCGGCTGACTCCTCTCCTCCTTGCTCAGCCGCGCGGCCCAGCTAAGGCGCGCAAGGCCGAGAAGGCAACAGAACCTTATAAGGAGCATGGCTTTGGCGGACAAGTCGGCTGTTTGGGAGAAAAAACGGCAGTGGAACCAAAGAGGCCCCTCCTTGGGCAAAGGCCGAGTGCATCCCGAGGCTTGCAGAGAAAACGAAGCTCATCTTTGAGTCCCTCTTGTGCTCTCTGGTGACAAGAGTTGTTTGGGGAGTTCGAGAGCCGAATCTCCATCAACAGAAAGACTTTGTTGTGATTTGTTTTGTTTTGTTTTGTTGGGAGTTTGTGTTGTCTTTGGTCATTCTTTGTTAGCATTGTCTTTTTGGGGCATCAAGATCCCGCACACAGGGCGCTTGCCGGAGTCGTGTTGACTGACGCCGACGACTAACTAGTAGGAATGTTCGAAAACCAAGTTTCCACTCAGAGTGGAAAGCCTCTGCGCCTCTCTGAGTGGGATACATCTCTGTCAGCTTTAACACGAGCTGCGTGTGAACGTCCGGTGTTGCATGTTTTGAAGCTGAAATTTACACCACAATGTTCAATGTTCGATGGGGGGCATGATGTATGCGAAGGGCACTGATATCTCTTTGGTCGGAGAACAAGTCCAGAGGTTTCTGGCAGAAAAAAAAAAAAGGAGACATCCCACCATGCAGTGGAGCGCCAAAGCCTTACACCGCGACTCCACCCTCAAATGCCCAAAGAATCCTTTCAACTCGAGCTCTCAACAAACATCCCCAAAACCACTCCGTGAACCCTCAGGGCCCTAAGAAAACGTCGCGTGGCCTGAACAAGGCTGCAGAAGCTCCACCGAATCTGGTACCTGGCTCGTAGCATGGTTTGTAGCGGTAGGGGGCTTCTGGCTTGCAGTGCCTATCCGTCTGCTATCCGTTTAACCCTCCGTCCGTTGACGTAGTACAAAAACAAACAAGCCTTCACCCTAAACAGAACTTCATCGGACACCTATAGACCCGCAGAGTTTGCAGAGTTAGGGTTCAAGGTTGAAAGGGTTTTGAAAGGAATTTGGGACTCCAATAAGCCCCAAACCTCGGTCCCACCCTCCCAAGGCCCTTGAAATTGAAAAAGGGTGCTCCAGAGGAATGGATGCTTTGAAGGGGCCTAGCGGCTTTGCAGCTCAGAAAATGTCGGCGACACGACGTCGAAGCACGCCCCTCATATGCCAGCTTGGCAAGAACCCTCTCCACTCCCTAAATCTCTCACGTTTCAAAAGATGGAAAAAAACCCTTACATTCCAGGGGGATTCTCGAGGTTTGGGGCCAGATCAGAACTCGTCCCCCATGGCCTGTCGGTGTTGCGGCCACTCCACCATGGGCGGGCAAGCGGTTGGCGCCAGGGGCCACGACGCACACCAGGAACCCCGATCCCCGAACACGACGCTCTGTCGTCGGAGCCTTCGTCTGAGCCTCCAACCGACGGCTCAAGAGCTAATCAAGAGGCACTCAAAGGGGGCACTCAAAGAACTGTTCAAGGGGGCACTCAAGGGGCCATTGGGGTGGCAGCTCAGCTTTGTGGTCAAAAGACTTGGCTGCTTCTGAGTGTTCAAATAAGTCTTGCTTTTCATGCTTACATGACTTTAAGGCCCCTTGTACCCTATCTGCCTACGCTATAAACCTGAAACACGAAATATATGGCATGCAACATACAGATACTACATATTTATGTATGCGAGGATATGTAAAATACATAGCAAAGTAGGGTCGGTACTCTTGTATACATGACAAAGCGTGTGTATGTTTGTGCATCATTTGTGAAGACATGTGAAGACATGTGAAGACATGTGAAGACATGCGTTGTACGACTTTGCTCACCCCAGGATGGCACTGACGGCATTTTCCTTCACACGCAACTAGCTCGTCTCTGATGCGCCTTTTATTCCCATGTACCGTTTTCCCAGTGAAAATGCAAGACCAGGGTATGTCTTTAAATGTTCACAATGATTCCCAATCTACTCCAAAATTACAATCGTCACACCGAATTGCCAATACCCACAACACAGACGCAACATAGGAATTCGGATGGGCATTGACCGGCTACCAACAAGCACACGTTCATGCTTGCATGGAGTCGAGTGCATACGAAATGGCATCCCAATTCACAACGAAACTGCAAGATGGAAACTGACATGACCTAAGATGCACGACGCACATTTCTTTTTGTCAGGCTCGCCCCGGGTGCATGGGGAGAATCCGTGTTTCGAAGCTAAGTTCGGGAGATGTCCCACTGCACACAGTGCAAACCAACGGTGAGCACTTCGGAACATCCTAATGCATGCAACGTCACGTGTTGCACGTTCCGTGTTTCGAAGCTAAGTTCGGGAGATGTCCCACTGCGCAAATGTGCACACCAACGGTAAGCACTTCGGAACATCCTAATGCATGCAACGTCACGTGTTGCACATTCTCTTCGTTCCCCGGGCTGGGAGAGCGGGTTAAATTCAAGATTTGTGACCACCGGCTCCGTGCTTGAGAGACACATCAAGCGGGCATTCAAACTTGGGATCATGAGGAGACATGTCATGCAATTGACAAAACATGCAGGTGAAAACGCTCCACAAAAACTCAAGGTCCGTGGAATTCCACAATAAATCAACATCCCAAAATCTCCACAAAAAATCCATAGATTTTGGGAGGATATTGGTCAGGATGTGTAGACACGGCCTCGTGCGCTGACGCATGAACTCTGAGGAGTGCTGCCGCTGTGGAAAGCGCTGACAGCTTCACGTGCCCCAACGACTTCTTTGGGATCCACATGAGCGGTGAAGCCCCCTTAAGGTAGTTGAGTGCTGGGCTGCAGATGTGTTTCACTTCCAACTGTGTATGGGCATCATTGTAACGTGATGTTGGTATGCTTTCTAGAGCTGGCTTGCGTAGAGCTTCACGAGCGCAATCACAGGTTTCCGCGCATCCACGGGCATGTGAATGAGCTGAAATCTTTGCAATTCCACATGCTTGACAGAGGACAGCGCGCTTAAAACAAAACTGGCAACACAACTAAAAAGCCTGAGTGCCAAGCTCTATCACTTCGGCTTCTATGATCGGTGCCGTTTAGCCCTGAACAGCCAAGTCATGAGCATAGGCTGGGCGTAACTGCTGAGGGGCGCAAGGATCAAGAGGACATGGCTCCAGCATCTGCAACCACAAGCACATCGCTGCAAGCAAACTCCCTCCGTTCTTGGATCCAGGCATTGGGCGGCTGCTCGATTACAGCTCCAAGAAAGACCTTACTCAGAGGCTGGCTCGTAGGGTTCGTGGGTGCCCTGAACAGCGTAGTTCAAAATGTGGCTACCCAATCATAACCCAACTTACAACTCCCCAGCCGCATGCAAACTGGGTTCAAGCAGCGCGCGGACAGACATGCTGGGAACCAGGCTGTCGTGTCGGCATGCAGCAGCGGGGATTCCATGTTTCTTAACTTTTGGCTCTACTTGGTCGAGCAGGTCCCAACCCTCCCCAGCTGCACTGCACGAACTTGCACGAACTGAAAAGTTGTTGGCTGAGTCCTAGAGACCCTAAATCCTACACGTTCATCACCCCAAGATTCTTCAACCTTTGCCACTTGCCCAGGGCCGAACCCGTCTACGATGTCGCATGCTGGGAGGTCTCTGCTCTGAGCAACATGAGACAGAATCTCCCAGGTGTTCATAAGGAAGGAGCTAGGCGCCTCAGCGAAAGGAACCCAACCCAAAGAAACCACCCTGCAATCGCGCTCTTTCCCCGGGGCATCACCGCTTGCACCAAGTCTGCAAGAAGGCCCCGGCGCGCGAGGATGAAGGGAGTCTTCTGTCCAGGCAGTCCAGAAGCAGCGCTCGTCGCGGCGCCGCCAACTTTGCGAGGCAAGGTCTATGACTCCAGAGACTGTATTCCTTGATGTAAGCAGTTCACCATCTCTCTCAGCATCCGTGACTCTGGCCCGGACTAGGCGTCCCTTGCCTTCGATCCTTGATGGCTTCAGGGGCCCATTCCGCCAGCTGTGCTGCTCGAGTCGTCCCATGGTGCCAGGTTTCTGCACGTTCTACGGGTGGAACGTCGCGCCGATTTCAACTGTTCAGCAGGAGCACATTGACATGAAGGCAATGCACATATCATTCAGAGAACTGAAGCAGACGGCGGGCGTATCGTTATAGGATTCCCAGAACTCTTTCCAGCCATCGTCTGGTGAACCAGTCTCCAAATACGAGTATTCTGTGCATAGCAGATTGACCTCCTGCCGGTGAACGGTCAGCTCGCACGTCTCTACGCCATATTCCACCCACTGCTCCGCAGACAAAGGTTCCTCGTAGCGCAACGCCCAGCGCCTCGCAAGCCAAGTCATGTTGGATTGAAGCCCAATTAGACTGCTGCAGTTACAATGAGGCCACGGCAGGGGTGAACGGACTGACGTTGTACGAACTTACAGCGTGCTTAGGCCAAAAAGCCTTAAAATCAACAGCCGAACGTCTCTGGTTAGGTAATGCTGGTCGTGTTGGAAACGGCAGCGACGCTGTGTGGACTTTATTGAGAGTTGCGATCGCAGGCTGACCCACTTGTTCATTACATTCTTTGGAGGTTGAAAGAATGTATGTGTTTTGAGCCATTGACATTCTGCATTGTCCAGCATCCCCTCAAGAGATGGTTGATGCATGTTGTCAATGTGTGTTCCACTAGCCTTTTCTGGAGTTGGTCTGAGTACTGAAACGATCCATAAGGTGATTGCTTGTGGGATAGCTTTACCGATTTGGGAGCTTATCAAGCGAGCTTTGTGAGAAGTGTCACAACATGTCGGATGAAGGATAACCCGGCCGATCGCCTTTACCACGTGTGAAGTAGAGGGAGCATAGGCCCGCGGCATTGCACGGAGTGCTTGAAGTGGGGAGCTGCTGGTACGCGGCGACTTACAGCCTTATGGCTCAAGCGCGGATGACACGCAAAATCGAGGGCCGGGGTCTTGAGGGATGGTGCGGGGTTTCCGTTGGGTTCCCTGAGTCCTCCTTCCTTGTATTCCCTTGGGGGTTCCTGTAGGTGAGGAGCGGTCGTTTGTTTTAAACTTTTGGGGTGTTTCAGGGCTGCATGGCAGCCCCAGCACGAAAAAGAATCCCGCCGCGCACTTGCCTATGAGGCGACTATCCCAAACGCACCTGGCGCGCAGCACCCAATATACTCGTATGTTTTCACGAAGGGTTTAGGGGTTTGTGACGAATTGTGCCGTGTCAGACTGTTCACCCCTTCCGTACACTACATTACAAGGAGACACTGCGACTTGGAAGCCTCTCCCGCGGCATGTGCAAGATCCGAGCCAGGGCCTGCAAGCGTCAGGCTGCCGCAGGCGCGCATCTAAGGCTTCTACCTTGGACCCTTCAATAAGGTTATACCCTTGGGTTTTGGCGTCCCTTTCTAAGGATCCCAAAGGGTATATAAGGGCCATATTAGGAGGACACCTTTAGGAGTACAACCTTAGGGCTACGAGTCATCATCCCTCGAACGCACCCTACCAGTAAACCCGAAAGCGCCCGCACCTCTGTCGGAGGCTGCCGACGGGTGGCCCAGAGTCTCCCAGAATCTTGAGCCTTGGCCCAAACATGTCCTGGTGTAACTGAGGGTTTAGGGTTTAGGGGGTGAGGGGTTAGGGTTTAGGGGTTTAGGGGAAACACCTGCACCTCAAACCCAGCTTGTCTAGGTCACCTAGGCTGCTGAAATTATGGCCGAGCATCAGGAAGAAAGTGAGACACTCGTTCCCAGCACCTTGGGCTTTGCAACATCCAATACCATGCCCATCCTACCCTCACTATTTAGACCCTAGACCCCAAGCCCCAGACCCTAAACCCTAAACCCGAAACCCACCCTAAACCCGAAACCCTAAACCTACGCAGCCAGGCAGCTCATCAAGCAAGGCACCGCCACTCTCGCCGATCTCAGATGCCTCCACTCAGTCCAGCCAGGCCACGGCACGTTGCGAACTGGATCGTTTTAATTGCAATGTTACAGTATCAATATAGATTCATAGTACTTCTACAATATCAATATAGTATTGTTTTCGATGATCAACAAGCATCCTAAGAAAATGGACCCGACTGTAATTAGGATCGGAACCAGCAGCAAAATTCGAAAGAGAATTCACGAGTCTGCCTCAAACCTTTTCAGGATGTCCATACGGCAAGCGTGGACGTCAGCGGAGCATGGCACATCAGCCTCAACACAGAGGAGCAAGAACCCATAACCCTAAACCCTAAACCTTAACCCCTAAACATGAAGCAGGCGCAGCCTCCGAAGGACAGTCGGTGGATGGAGTTGCTCCCATAGCCTGCCTGCAGGTCCACACCACACAGTCATAAACAGTACCAAGCTCTTGAATATGAAACGGCAACTGAAACTTTGAGGCCTCATGCCATCAAGGCCGTTCTCAGTGTCCACCACTTCAAGCACTTCCTGCTGTGCAGAAGATTCAGAATGGCTCCTTCAAACAGCATTCTGGCCCACACCAGGACAGGCCTCATCTTGCGCGGAAGCACAGGCCTGGATGGCGTGACAACGTTGGGGGACAAATTAAATGAAAGTCGCTACTAGCCCAGGGGGCCTGGAAGCTCAGAAAACTGAAGAAGTCGCTGATCATCATCATGGGCATGGTTCTGCAGCTGTGCCCCTTTAGCTCAACTGATTCAACACTCGCCGGCGAACTGTGAGCACCCTTCAGAAACACATTGATCCTGCCTGATTGTGCAAAGTTGCGTTTACGCCAACCTCGCCTGAACCCCCAACTATAATGATACGATATTGATACTATAACTCTACTATGGCATTGAGACTAAAATATTCGTATAATTATCATATAATTCCTGTAATACCTCAAACCTGGTCGAGTTGGGAGCCAGAGCAGCTCCGGCCAAGCACACTTTGATTGACCTGAAAAGATACCTTGAAGCGTGATGCCCCGCTTCTTGACGGAGCTACGTGCTTGGCTTGCCAAGAGGGATCGGCATTCTGACAACCCCATGATGCAGCAACATGACGCATGATGAACGATGGCTGTCTGTTTGTGAGTCAGTGTGTGCCTGTGTGTCTGTGTGTCTACGTGTCTGAGTCTATGCGTGTCCGTGTGTCTACGTGCGTCTGTGTTTCTACGTGTGTCTGCGTGTCTACGTGTGTCTGTGTTTCTACGTGTGTCCGTGTGTCTACGTGTGTCTGTGTTTCTACGTGTGTCCGTGTGTCTACGTGTCTCTGCGTGTCTACGTGTGTCTGCGGCTGTCTGCGTATCAACATTTCGAATTGTTGCGATGTTATCTCTGGGTGGCCTGAAGGCTGTTGTGAAACAGAGGGGGTTGCAGCTCTCGCTGCATCTAGAAGGGCTCAAAACAAATTAGGGGGGCTTCGGTTAAGGTCCCCTGCAAGTGAGCAACAGCCAGGATCGTACCATTTTGGCTTTGGGGTTACTTTTTGCAGAATCCCTTTTTGGGTATTGTCGAATCATCGGCTTCCGTCATGTTTAGGCCGGACTACCTCTCTCTAGCCGGGCTATCCGGTTCGGTCAAGCCCTGCGATTTTGACGGTCGCTTCTGATGCAAATCCAATCACTTTCAGGGGGCATTGTGAGGAATGTTATCCGCCGACCGCCAACGGGTCGGCATCCGCGAAGTCTTTGTCTCGTGCCCCTCGCATCCCACCACCTCATTTCGCCCTGGCGCATCAAAAAGCAGCACCCCGCGCCCCTGCTCCCTCTACTAAGCGCGGGTAAGAAGGGATAAAACGCCTCTCCCACCCCCTACCCCACCCAAACCCCCAACCCACTGACCATTTGCAGGAAATGTTAAAGAAGCAAAACTGCCCAACCCCCCCTCCCCCCGCACCTGGTCAAGTAAGGCGCAGCTGCACCCACGCCACACATACATCTAGCCACCCCAAACGCACCCCTACCTGACCGTCGGAAATGTTACTTGTACAGAGGCTCCAATTGTCTGGGTCTCCGCCGCTGCCCAATTTTTTGGACAAGGGTTGGAAAAGGAGTGCAGGTGGCTGGTTCGGGCGGCCAGGGTGTGCAAGCTTTGAGCAAGTTACATACATGTGTAGAAACCTATTTAGATGTTTTGATATCCATATGTATGTACTTGTATCGCTTACCATACAAGTGCCTACCCGTTTTGACATCCCTTTGCTCCGGCGTCATGCAAAAATCATTTGGCCCGTTCGCTCACAGCTCTGGAACATGCCGCTGGAGCAAATGCACGCGGTGCTTTGCACGGCGGCTGCCCAGCAGGCTGGGTACTAGAAAGAAACCACACAGATCGATACAGACCGTATGCCTCTGTCACTTGCATCCAAGAGCTATGTTCTGTCACACGTCGCTGATGAGAAGAGAGACAGAGACAGGTCTGCTAGCGACCGTGGGGCGCGGTCAGAACTGACCTTGCTATGATGTTTTTTTTTAAGCGGGCGCCTCTTTACTACATCAGTAGCACAGTAGGCCGTTCTTGTGGGTCGAGTCGGAGGTGAGAACACACGACTCAGGGTGAGACAGACCACTGCTTAGAGAGTCCAAACTGTACAAGCTAGCGAGCGTAAAAGAAGTCGTGACTACAAAGCAGCAACCGCTAGCGCAGAGGCCCCTATTGCAAGACAACTTAACACAAGGCCAGCAAGGTGAGACCAATGCAAACAAGAACCTACCGGCACCAAACTCAGCTGCCCGTCACCCATAGCAATGCTGCGCCACGTCTGGTACAGACATTAAGCGAAAGTAAGGGTAGGCCGTAAGGCAAGGAACCTCCGTCACCTAAACTGCTCAACGCGTCCGTAGAGACAGTCCCCACACAAGCGCCAGGGCCGTAGCAAAAGCATAGCACTCAGGACTCCTTTTGGGTTGACAAGAAAGTTGCAAGCACACTGAACGCGCGCAAAGGCACAATGCACACAGAGTGCCAGAAAGGGCGCCCCCTCCCCCCCCGGCGAGCGGGGGCAGGCAAGGGGCTGGTGTGGCTACACAATGCTGCCATCGGCGCTATGTGAGTCCGGGCGTCCTCACATAGCTACTAGGGGAGTACCCTATTTGGAGGCTCCTTGTGTTTGCGCCGAAAGTTTTGAGGCTCGACCTCATGGCCATAGGGCGGGCCTGGAGCGCTGCTTGCAAGAGGCCATATTCTTACAGCCCCGCGCAGCGGCCAATTTTTGAGACGGCACAAGAGCCCCAAAGGCTGCTGGCTGGCGCTTGGCTCATGTGCTTCCCAGGTACCGGGAGCCTATCGGCTTGGCATGCTTAGCCTGGTGACGTAGCGCCTGGAAGCCTCCGAAAGCTGAAACACTGCTGGGCCTCCCGGGAAAGTTTTAGGCAGCAGTTAGAAAGACCTGATAGCTTCTGGGCCTTCCAGAGAAGGTTTCAGCAGTTTGCGCAAAGAACAGGCGGCGTTCAACAGCATAGCTGCGCTGTTTACAGCTACCGTGCACCGCCATTTTGCCAGACAACCCAAATCTGCCGGATTGGCGCGAGTTTTTTGATGAGGCAGGACTCACTCGGTAGAATGATTGCACAGGTCCGCTCACGGTCTCCCCCTGCAGTGCAAGTATCAGGCCGCGCGCAGCGCGGAGCTCGGAGCAGTTTAAGGCCCCCAAGGCCGCTTAACGGTCTGCAGCCAACCGCGCGTCAAGTGTGAGAGTCAAGGCGCCTTATAACTCGGAGCCCCGCGCAGCGGCCGGTTTTTGCGGAGAGCACGTCAAGCAGGTTTACCCCGTGACTACACCTGATGCGGGACCCACAGCAAAGTGTTAGGCCTAATCACTTCTGGGCCTGCTGGAGAAGGTTGAAGCAGCAGTTTCTCACATCCCTTCTGGGCCTTCTGGCGAAGGTTCCGGCAGCCGTTTGCGGGGCCTAATCACTCCTGGGTCTTCTGGAGGAGGTCTACTCACTGCTGGGCCTTCCGGAGAAGTTTTAGGCAGCAGTTTGAGAGGCCTAATCACTGCTGAGCCTTCCAGGGCGGGTTGAGGCAGCAGTTTGAGAAGCCTAATCACTTCTGGCTTCAGGCAACTGTTTGGGCAGCAGTTTGAGAGGCCTAATCATTCTGGGCCTTCTGAAGATGTTTGAGGCATCAGTTTGAGAGGTCTACCCACTGCTGAGCCTTCAGGAAAATTTTTGGGCAGCAGTTGGAGAGGCCGACTCACTGCTGGGCCTTCCGGAGAAGTTTCAGGCAGCAGTTTGAGAAGCCTAATCACTTCTGAGCCTTCCGGGAGGGCTGAGGCAACAGTTTGATAGGCCAAAGCACTTCTGGGCCTTCCGGAGGCGGTTTGGGCAGCAATTTGAGAGGCCTAATCACTCTGGGCCTTCTGGAGAAGACTTAGGCATCAGTTTGAGAAGCTTACTCCCTTATCGCAGAGGCCGTAACGAGCAGGGTGTGTCCATCGTGCTGCGCAAGATAGACCAGCAGATGTCCGTTGTCTTCGGCACTTTAAGGGAGTGGCGCTGTCCATGAGCCATGGCGTTTGTTAACAGGGCCGCACCGGATTGCAGGCCGATTACAGCGATGACGCACTTGTGGCAAGGAGTGCCCCCGCCAGGCACCCCTCCAGCATGAACAGGCTGGTTCCTGCCGGTTGTTCCAGGCACTTTTCCACCAGAACCCGGAGTGTCCCTGCCGGGTAAGAACTGACACGACGAGGCCTCCGCCCTATGCTGCGACTAGCACTGTCACAAGGGTGAGGGGCAGACCAGAAACCTAAGCAGCAAACCAAAACCCTAAATGCAGACTCCTGCACACCCGCTGACTGCCACCACGCACAGAGCTGCACACAGACGAGCCCGCCAGGCTGATCAACAAGACGCCTTCGCGGAGCCCCGCAGCGCTAGGTGCATAATAGGCAAGTGGGCGTAAGGGAGCATTTTGAGGAAAGGGAATGCTACTAAAGGACAATTTAACACTACACCTCAGCGAACCCAGCACGCTTGCACCGAATGGCAAAGCCGTTCGGTTGTTAATCGCCTTTGGTTTCCTCCTACACCCAAAACGCAGGACAACGTGCAGAATTGCGTTTCAGACAGACGCATGAGTTGTGACTCACACAGACGCATGAGGCTTGCGCAGTGTGTGCAAAACGACAGTATTAAGCCTGCAACAACCCGCCTGGCACGCTAGGGGAAAGTGCCCGACAAGACCTGGGCATGGACCTGGGCACCTCGAGCCTGTGCACCTTGCACGGGTGGGAGAGGCAGGCTTGCTGCTGGGTAGGGCAGTTATTCGCATCAACAGGCAAAGGGCTGGTGTAAGCCACACAGTGAGCAGCACAGCCCTTACGCATGCAGTGGCTGGTATAGCCACACAGCAAGCAGCACAGCCACCGCACGCGAACTGGATGCATCGAAGGCCTAAACCTTTGCTGCGTTCTCGCTCTTACTAGCAGACAAAGGCCAGCGCAATGCGCAAAGCACTTCCTTGGCGTTCTCGCTCTTACTAACCAAGGGACGCGCACAAACAGACAAACCCCCACCTTTACCAAGCGTACTTCACTAAGCGTACTTCACTGTTGCAAAAAGTTGATATGCTGCACGAGCGGGAGAGGCAGGCTTGCTGCTGGGTGTCGGGCGCGGTTATTCGCATCAACAGGCAAAGGGCTGGTGTTAGCTCACACAGTGAGCAGTACAGCCCTTACGCGTGCAATGTTTGGTATAGCCACACAACAAGCAGCACAGCCACCGCACGCGAACTGGATGCATCGAAGGCCTAAACCTTTGCTGCGTTCTCGCTCTTACTAGCAGACAAAGGCCAGCGCAATGCGCAAAGCACTTCCTTGGCGTTCTCGCTCTTACTAACCAAGGGACGCGCACAAACAGACAAACCCCCACCTTTACCAAGCGTACTTCACTAAGCGTACTTCACTGTTGCAAAAAGTTGATATGCTGCACGAGCGGGAGAGGCAGGCTTGCTGCTGGGTGTCGGGCGCGGTTATTCGCATCAACAGGCAAAGGGCTGGTGTTAGCTCACACAGTGAGCAGTACAGCCCTTACGCGTGCAATGTTTGGTATAGCCACACAACAAGCAGCACAGCCACCGCACGCGAACTGGATGCATCGAAGGCACAAACCTTTGCTGCGTTCTCGCTCTTACTAGCAGACAAAGGCCCGCGCAATGCGCAAAGCACTTCCTTGGCGTTCTCGCTCTTACTAACCAAGGGAAGCGCACAAACAAACAAACACCCACCTTCCCCGTCCACAACGGCAAAATCAACACAAGCAACATTTAGCGCCCTCAGCCGGGTGGGCCTGACGAATGCGGTTTGGGCCAGTCGAGAATGATGCACGGCGTTCAAAAGGAAAACATTGATCTCAGACTGCGGCAAAAACATGCTATCTTCACACGCACCGCAAAGTTAAAAGGTTTGGTAAAACTAATTCGCTCTTGCGACATAGTGCAGATACCTTACGCCGAAGCTATCCGTACTGCACACTGCACAAGAAAAATACTAAACAAAAAGAGCTATCGGAAGGGAACGGGCGTTCCCAACGGTTTGTGCGTTTGAAGCGAAAGAGAACGGGCGTTCTCAATGCTTCAAAAAGAATGTAATATGTTAAATAACAGGACAACTGAGGGCTCAGTTGACGTAAGGCTTAACTAAGGTTGGGAGCGGGCGTTCCCAACAAGAATAAGTTGTGCCAAGGCAAAGTGTGAGCCGAAGCTTGCAATTGTTAACACAAGGGCAATCCAAAGCTGTGCAATGGATTCTTCTTGCAAGCGGGCGCTTGCAAGGAACTGCGCAATGCTAAGGAGCCCCAGCTACACACAGCACCAAGCACACCTACGCCTCTGGGCTGTCCCAGAGGGGCCGCTACCTACGAGTAGGGTTCCAAGCAAAGCCAGACCTTCAGCAACGGACTCCCACCCCTTCTACGGCTTTCCTGGTGGCTTAACCACCTTGAGCAGACGCGGGGCGGATATTGGGCCAACATCCAAGCTTGGGGGGCGGATGTTGGGCCAACATCCACGCTTGGGGGGCGGATGTTGGGCAACATCCACGCTTGGGGGGCGGATGTTGGGCCAACATCCACGCTTGGGGGGGCGGACGTTGGGCTAACATCCACGCTTGGGGGGCGGATGTTGGGCGCTTGGGGGGCGGATGTTGGGCCAACATCTGGGAGGCGGATGTTGGGCCAACATCCACGCTTGGGGGGGCGGATGTTGGGCCAACATCCACGCTTGGGGGGCGGATGTTGGGCCAACATCCACGCTTGGGGGGCGGATGTTGGGCCAACATCCACGCTTGGGGGGGCGGATGTTGGGCCAACATCCGGGGCGGATGTTGGGCCACATCCACATGTGGGGGGCGGATGTTGGGCCAACATCGACGCTTGGTGGGGCGGATGTTGGACCAACATCCACGCTTGGGGGGCGGATGTTGGGCCATCCACACTTGGGGGGGCGGATGTTGGGCCAACATCTGGGGGTCAAATGTTGGGCCAACATCCACGCTTGGGGGCGGATGTTGGGCCAACATCCACGCTTGGGGGGCGGATGTTGGGCCAACATCCACGCTTGTTGGGCCAACATCCACGCTTGGGGGGGCGGATGGGCCAACATCCACGCTTGGGGGGGCAGTTAAACAGCACAAGCACCATCTGCCAGCATTAATGCCATTATCGTAACGCATATCCTGTAGTTGCAGCGGCCCAGGACAGCCTGCCACTGCTGTAAATAGGTATGGGTGGAACCTAAACCCATCCTCCGTGAAATTCTCAACCCTTTCAGGCCAGTTAAGAAAGTCCAAGACAGAAATTACCACTTAGGCAGAACCCACACAAAACCGCACTTTAGTTGCCAAGCGTAGTATAACACAGAGCTTCGCAAAGCCAACAAAAGTATGTGTAATGTTTGTAATGAAGGTCATGGTCCAATCTACCAGAAGCCTGCCTTGTGTGAGCTTCTATCGGAAACATGAAGGGACTGGTGAAGCTGGAGAGGGGTCAACAACTGTCGAACAGTCAAAAATGTTTTGGAATTCTTCAGAGCCCACAAAATCTTTCAGGCCCCCATGTGAACCTGAAGGATTCCAAAAAAAAATCCTTTAGCCGCTAGTGAACCATAACCTGTGCATGGCGCACGGGTTTTCCGTGCTGGCAATAATGCCACGCACGCTGGCACTGGCCGCAGCGTCGGAGGCGGGCCCCCAACTGTTAACGGCACCATGCTGCCAGAGGTGCCGGCAGAAATCTGCCATCTGGCCCTCTCCGCTGCCACCCCCGCGCACCAGGTCAGGAAGATCCGGCACCTTGACCGTAATGGTTCAGGTGACCCCCGCCACCTGCACGCCAACGTTGTGAAGCTTGACGGTTGGGTCAACATTCACGCTTGGGGGGCTGTTGGGCCAACATCCATGCTTGGGAGGCAGACCAACATTCACGCTTGGCGATGTTGGGCCAACATCCACGCTTGGGAGAGCAGATGCTGGGCCAACATCCACGCTTGGGGTGGGTGGATGTTGGGCCAACATCTGGGGGGCCAACATCCACGCTTGGGAAGGCGGATGTTGGGCCAACGAGGATGGATCAGGAGTGCGAGCCTGGAAGGTGGTGGAAGAGGAGGAGCAAGGGGCGGAGGAGCATTCGGCGGATGTTATTCGACCAACATCCAGACTTGCAGGGGGCGGATGCTGAACATCCATGCTTGGAGAAGGAATGTTGGGCCAACATCCACACTTGGGGGGGTGGATGTTGGGCCAACATCCTTGCTTGGAAGACGGATGTTTGGCCAACATTCACATCCATACTGTGATCAGACCCAGAGGTGGATATTGCGGTGGTCTCCTGCACAGCTGCACTAGGAAAGTCCTGGAACCTGTCCAAGACTCCCTTTCAAAAAAGAAAGCATCGGACAGCTTAGCAGGCATACGAATGTTGCTCTTTACCGCGACCCTTTAAAACCCTGCAAAAATCATAGAGCCCAGGCCGCACATGCAGAACAGCGGCAAGCCCAAGATTGGACTCAGAAAAACACTGGCTTAAGATGCAGGGAAGCCTGCACAGTTTTGATTTTGCTGAAACCTCTAACTTATTTAAGCACGTCAGCAGACTTTGATCAAACTTTCTTGCTCTTTAAAGGCAAGGAACCTTGCCATGATGGGCTAGGACTTTTCTTCGTTCCTCCACTTCGTCGCGGGAAGTCTTATGTCAAGAAAAGCCGGTCTTAGCTTTCCGGTCTTAGGACTATGGGAGCATGCAGGAGGTTTGGCAAACTTTGGAAGCGACAATACAAGAGGCATATACCACCCTTAAACCCAGTCTGGACTGGGTTTGCTCGGTTGTTCCAAATCTTAGAAGCTGGATAAGGCAGATAAAAGACTGTGCTGTAATGCAGCCGCAGAATTTGGGGTGAGGCAGGAAGGTGTGCGAAACCCTGTGAGAAAGCCACAGTTGCAAAGTAGATTGCCAAAGCGGGCTATCAGCCATTTGCCGAACCTGCTGGGCTGTGAAAGTTTTTGACTTCCTTGTAAGTGCCTTTACAGTTGACAGGATGTCTTGCACGTGTGAAATGAACCACGAGTTTGCATTGCATGAGTTGAGAGCTGTGCTTGAACCGTTTGTTTGGTGTTAGCAGAAGCAGGCATAGCATGTTTGGAGCTTGGCTTGAAAGTGTTTCTTGCTTTGAGTTTGACGTAAGATGCTTGGAGTGTGCATGATGAGCAGAGAAGCACTCAAGATGCTTTAAGGAGCATCCTTGAAGAAGTGCGTGTTGCTCTGAGTTTGCTCTTCAAACTTTGGCCGCCGACCCTTGCTTCGCTCGTGTCGTACTGAGGTTTGAGCAGAGTGGCTGTGCACTTGTATGCTTGTTTTGCTAAAGCACTGAAGTCCTGAGAAGCATTAGGACGTTTGCATGTGTTCCTCCTTTGTTTAACAAAGTTGAGATGGAATTCACGAAAGTGAAGCTGCGCTGACTCTGCGAGAGACTTGCCGAACACCTCTGGTGTTTTGGCTCAAGCGTGGAGTGAAAAAGTGCTCTGCGTTTTTCACATGGTAGCGGAGCGTCTGAGGACGTTCCAGTAGAGACCATGGCCGCCCAAGCTCCGGACCCTTCTCAGGTGCCGGTGCCGGACGTGAGTCCTGAAGAAGAGGCTTTGCTGTTTGGTCAAGCAGGCCAGACAACTACGCGACCTCAGGAAGCACCGAACCCCTTTGAGTCCCCTCCGGCAACTCCTGCTCAAGCGCAGGCTTCACCAGCGGGCAGTCAGGCAGGGGGAACCTTGCCCACAGCCAGCGGTGGAGGAACCGAGACTGGGTTTCAAGCCATCGTGTTGGAAATGCTACGTCAGCAGAACCAGTCTACACTTGAGCTCTTGCGTCAGCAAGGGCAGGCTACTCAACAGAACCAGCAGTTGATAGCTGCTCTCATGAGACGCATGGACTTAGAGGAGAAACGCCGAAACGAGGCCGAAGAGAAGGCAGCGGAGACTGCTAAGTTGGTTGCTGAAGCTGCAGCTAAAGCCAAGACTGCCGACCCGTTTTCGGGACCTGGTGCAACAGCAGCGACGGGGTCGTCGTCGTCTACTTCTTTTAGTGGTGGGTCCACTCTTCAGAACCGAGCGGAGAAGTACCTACCGCCTTTGCCATTGCTGGAGCATCAAGGCATGAGCAAAGGGCGCATGCGAGAAGTGGAAACATGGCATGGCTATGTGGAGACTTTGAGCTCGTGGTTGGCTTTGCAGGACGAGTCTTTCGTTCGGGAGCTTCAGCTGTGTGTGAAGGTAAAACACGAGATACTCCAGAAGGATCTCAGTGTGGAAGTTGCAGCGCTCCGCGCTAAGCTGTTTTACTACCTGACCCAAGCCCTGGCAAAGTGGGAAAGGGGTCTGGAGTTGCTACGCTCGTGCTCGAAGCGACAGGCTTTGAGTGCCTGTGGGTACGAGGCCATGCGCACCATCACACAGCAGTACAGCATAGTGTCCCGCATGGAAGCCGTCTTCGTGCGTGACCAGTGTTTGAAGTTGCAGCACACGTGCCAACATATTCGGCGGCCTACTGACCTCATTAGGCACCTTGAAGATGAGTTTTCTCGGTCTGAGGCAAAGCTGTCGAATTTCCCTGAACTTCTTCTGTCAGAGGCTGATCGGTGCAGTATCCTTTTGCAAGCGGTGAATACCGAGCTTCGTCAATACGTTGTCTTGCATGGGAAGAGCAACGACTGGAACTCATTGTGCAGCAGTCTGAAGTACTACGAAGAACAGCTTCGACTGTGTGAGGCTCCAGGTGGAACGTCTCGATCCCTCAGTGACACTTTGTGTGATTACTGCGGGAAACGGGGACACCAAGCCGAGAAATGCTGGCAGAAGCAAAGGGATGAGAAGGCCCGTGGTGGTGGCAGTCCGGACAAAGGCAAGGGCGACCATGGAAAGGATCGAAAGAAGCCTAAGGACAAAGGAAAAGGGGACCGAAACCCCAAAGGTGGGGGAACTCCCAAAGGTGGAGGAACGCCGCGGGGAGGTGGAACTCCTCGGAGCGAGCAAGGGGACAAGAGCCCCAAAGGACGCGGAAAGGGCAAGGAGAAGTCGAAGAAGAAGAAAGGAAAAGGGAAAGGCCGTTACTTGGGTGAGCCCGAATCGGAAGCAGACTCTGGGGAAGCCACCTTGATGGCTTTGGGTTTTTCTGGAGTGCGGGAAGCTTCGGCCGAACCTTCTCTTCCTCCTCGTGTTCTGAACGCGCCTGAAGAGGTGAAGCCGGTAGGCACCGTAGTTGGAGATTCAATGGGGGCCTTAGGCTCGAAGTTTTCTCAAAGAGGAAACCTCTCTCAGATGTGCTCGCACCTAGGGGTTAGCCCGAGGGATGTTTGGTTGGTTGATAGTGGGGCTACGTGCCACATAGTTTCCAACCAGTTTATCTCAGGATTTCGTGTGGTGAAGACACACGACAAGGCAGCCAGTCTGTTCAACGCCTCTGGAGGTTCGATCGACGTTTCGTCTGTGGTCGATATCGAAGTCTACTTCGGTGATGTTCTTCTGAGACTCGGGGAGGTGTTGGTGGCTGATGTCGGGTTTAACGTCCTCTCTCCATGGTGTGGGGCGGAATTGGGTTGGAAGACCTATCTGTCCAAAACGGGGTCCCGAATGTACAAAGGGAACAAGAAGAGTATCAAGTTGGTTGGTCACAATCGGGCCTGGTGGGCGTTTAGCGGGGGGAAGAAGTCTAAAGCCTCCTCCAAGAAAGGGGCGGAAGGGCCTAAAGACATGGAACTTGATTCACTGAAGGACGCTGTTGTGCCAGGATCTGAGGTTCCTATCCCCTCAGGACAGCGGACCGCTCCCAGGAGCATCTTGAAGAAAGGAGGAAAGAGCCTGCATAAGGTCGATGAGCTCGATGATGAGCAGTGTGGCCGACACGCTTTGTCTTCAACTCCGTTTTCGTTTCTCCTTCGAGGGTTTAGGTCTGAGATCTTCCATCCCGAAAGTCCTCAAGAAGAGCTTGTTTTCGACAAAGATCTTAGGAAACAGCATGACATGTGTGGCTTGAATTTGATTAGGAAGCAGCATGACATGTTTGGCTTGAGCTTGCGCTTGATTTTTGAGCTTGGATTGAATTGCTTGAGCATGTTGCTTTGGAACCTTGGGAACATACATGCTTTGGAGCTTGCTTTGCGTGTGTGCGTCATGTTTTTCATGGGGTGTTTTTCGCTTATGCAAGGGATTGGAGCGCCTTTCGGAGGTGCACGAAGGAACAGATCCGGAGCTTTGAGTGTTTTGGTTCTAGTAGCCTTTTGTTTTTGTTGCTCGGAAAGCAGCAATCCGCTCCATGATGGGTGGCTCCCAAACCTCTGGGCCTGCGATAGAGGACCCAGTTGGTGGAGAGGCGAGTGTTTCGCCAATGGTTGGCCCGTCCCCCGAGGAGGCAACGGTCCAGGAGCAAATGGCGCCGGTCCAGGAGCCTTCGCCGACCGACTCCGAGAATTGGGGGCATTGGCGCCCCATTGCGGCGGACCCCGTGGATATTGGAGATTCCGATGTGCCGAGGATTACTCCGGTGGACACCACGCAGCCACCATCCATTCCGGGACAACGCCTGACGGCCTTGCATCATGCTTTGCTTTTCGATATGAGGAGGAGGATTGCGGAGGCTGCCGAGCTTGGGGTCCATTTGTACCCCGGGCCTGGGGAACCAATGCCCCAGCTTTCCCATTATTATGGGCCCCCAGCAGACCCTAGTGCCATTTACGATTCCCTCGCCATGGCCGGGACCATAGGCGAGGCCTATGTGGCGCAGCACCTGGGGTCTCCGGCGATTACTCGCCAGATCTTTGGTGGGTCTGCGACTTTGGTTCGTCCCAGCGAATATGCAGCCCCGACTCCGTGGCACTCGGTGCTTCCGCGGTTTCCGGAAGGTCCACATCCACCACAGGTACTTCCCGAACCTGTACAAGAAGAAGGTCGCCGTCCCAAAAGATTTCGGGAGGTGGCCACCTCCACTGTGGATCAAGACTTGGCTGCAGAGGAGCGCCTCCATCTTCTTCTCCAAGGCAAAGGCCTCTTCGAATGGGGGCTGAGGCCCCACGACGTCCTGTCAGCCATGGACAGGCTGGGCGTCGCTACCAAGGGCGCTGGAGGGCGCAACGACCGCCGAGAGCGCGAATGCTCCATAAGCGCAATGGGGTATCTTCAGCGGCTCCTCATCTGCTTGCGCACCTTTATCAATGCAAAGGCGGGGGAACGCCCGTTGTTGGCCCTTCACGAGCCGCGTCTCTTCGAGGGACCGCGCTTTACGCGGTATCGCGACGAACGTGTCGCGTGGGGCGAGCTCACTACGAGTTTGAGGCTTCGAACAGATGCTGCATTGCGGTCGAAGGAGGCCAGCAATGCCCGCAGGGCCGCGCGAGATTCGCGCCGGAGGTTGAAGCCGAAGGCCCGTGCTGGTCCTGGTGGGTCTACATCAAGCGATTCGAGCTCCACCTCCGTTTCGGCCGACGAAGACCTCCATGGCGAAGGCCCCGAAGAGGCGCTGAGATTTTGCTTGAAGTGCCGGGAGGACAATATCTCAGTCCAAGAGGCCCTTTGCCTCCCTACGCCAGAGACGGCGCCCCCACCGATGGTGAAGCAAGCAGGAATGGGTGGTCGAGAACCTCCAGCTCCACCAATGGTTCCGGGAACTTCGGCTGCAACTCCGGGCCACCACGACGACGGGGATATGCCCCTGGAGCCACCTTCTCCGGCTTCAACAGCCCCGCCTGGGGATTCCATCGGCCGCCTTCTTCTTGGTCTTGGACAGACGGGCTCGGAGCGCTCGTTCGTTCTTCCGCCGCCACCGCCGGCGGTAAAGGCGATGCCACGCCCCGCTCCGGGGCCCTCCATGCCAACGGTTCCCGAATCGGAGGCACCATCTTCCAGCAGCTCGGCCAATGTCCCCAGCTTCGATGCGGTGGTGGCTGCCGCAAAGGAGACGATCAAGAAAGGATGAAGGGGATTTGGAGCCGTGGGCCCGGCTTGGAATGTATCATAGCTTTCTTTTGCGTTCGGGATGGAGTCCTGGACTACGCCGACTCGGCGTACCGAATTTCCTTTCGAGAAGAAAACAAAGGTGTGAGTGCGTGGTTTCGTTTTCTTGAAACACATGTGAAGCATGAGTTGTTTGAGCTTGCTTTGCCGCTTGGATTGCTTGAGCTTGAGCTTGCTTGTGCCCGAAACCCCTTTGAAACGCACCAAATCACAAACCTTAACTTCAACCCCAACCGAACCACCGCCAGCCTATACAGGAATGGTCTTGGGCCAGGACTGGATGTCATGGCCATCGTGGCCGTCTTGGGCTTCTGCAGCCTCTTGGGTGGTCTAGTGTTTTGGGGGTTTCACATTGTGTTTGTCGAGTTTAAAGGTGTTCCGTTGGAGAAAAGGATCGGAAGGTCTTTAGAGTGAGGCCGCGCAGGAAGGGCTGCAGTGTTAGGATCTTTTGTGGGGACCACTGGGTCCGAGTGCCTAGCTACAAGCAGTTTGTCTTGCATAGGAAGGCCCCAAAACCCCAAACACGTACACGTTGCATGTTGAACATGTTGTTTTGCAAGGCTTGCAGTGTGCTTGGGAGTGTTTGTGCTTGGCTTGGTGTGCTTGATGTTGTTGAAAAGGGCAATGATGAGAGCCCGCCGGCGAGCAGTCCATTAGTGTGTCATCTGCGGATGATGCACAGAGGACTGCCAGTGCCGGGACAAGGGACTGAAGCTGAGCCCTTTGATTTGGAAGCTCCTCGTGGTGGGGAGCCCGGGTCTTCGTCTTCAAGGGTCCCCGAAGGGGTTCCGTCACCGTCAAGTCCCGATTATGAGCCTTCTGAAGTTTCTGAAAGACCCCCCAAGCCTCCAGAGAATCCACCGGAACCACCGGACAGTGGAGAAGAAGGATCTTTTAGGATTCCGTTGTCCTCAACCGCCTTGTATCATCATCGTGCACAAGGCCATTTCCCTTATGATTCCAACTGTGACTCATGCTGTTCGTCGAAGGGTCGTGTTCCCGCGCGTCGCTTGCGTCGTCGTCTTCAAAAGGAGAATCAGACTGTTGGTCTTGATTTTTTCTTTTTCGGCAAGCTAAGAGTCTTGTTGATGACACACCTGGGTTCAAGGTATACTGTCAGTCTGCCTGCACCGAACCTCGAAGATCCACAATTGCTTGCTAACATCAACAGAGTGCTGCGTGAGATGGGACTGGTAGGCAAAGCCGTGACGTTTCGAATGGATCAAGAAGGATCTATTATTGCTTTGGCAGAAAGACTGAGTAGGTCCCGAAACTGCCCCCACAGCGCAACAATTGTTGATGTGGTTCCAGGATATAGGCCACAAGCCAAAGGGTCAATAGAACGACAAGTTGAATCGGTACGCCAAGGCTTCTGGGCTGTGTGGTTGGACTTGGAGCGCCAAATTGCTCTAAAGAAGTTCCCTGGTCAAGATGCAGAGCTGGGAAAGTACCAGCTTCCCTTAGGGGGTCTCTTGTGGCAAGCCTGTGTGTTCTATGTTTCGAGGTGTTACAATCTGTGGTCCTCGAGCCACGGTGACTCCACCACCAGCATTGATTTGCTGCACGAGGAAATAGTTCACCGAACTAGAACGCTTCCCTTTGGTTGTGTGATTCAGGCAAAAGTTAGCAAGTCGAAGGCGCATCTTGCTAAATACCGGGGAGCGAAAACCGTCAAGGCTGTTTTCTTAGGACCCGTGAACGCACGAGGTGGAGGGATCTTCGCGGCCCCTTTTGGTAGTACGGAGATTGACGTATTTCCGACCGGAAGAATCGTTGATGGAGCGTGCGAGGTGGCAACTGTCGAAGGCCTCGCTGTTGCGCAGTCTTTGGTTCTTGATGGTAAGGACCCAGAACGGCCTGTCTTGTATGAACCCGAAGGTGTTGATGATGGAAATGGTCCTGAAGATGAAGTCATGGAAGGTGGTGTTGGTCCTTTAGATGAAGAAGACGAAGAGATGATTGCTGACGATACCTATGTTCCCGTAGGTGCCCCGGCGGAAGAAGGTGAGGCAGGGATTCTGCCTGATGAAGGGGAAAACATGGAGGACATGGAGATTGATTGGCTTACGAATCACCTCTTGGAGTCTTTGTACCGAGGACCTGACGTTCGAGCTACCTCACAGGAGGTGGCTGATTCGTTTACCTTGAAATTCGGAGGAAGTAGGGTCAAGTGCCAGGTACCACGAAATGCGGTTTCTGAAACATCCGGAGAACAGTTGGATCCGAACCTTTTGTATGCCTCTATGAAGTTGGAACTAGAGGAACTCGAGTCGTTCGGAGTAGGAAAGGTGATCTCTGAAGATGAGGCCCGGAAGTCCGCACGTGAGAGCGGCAGGCGGGTACTTACCAGTCGGTGGGTCAACACGGTCAAGCGTAAAGGGCTGTACCGGTCACGTCTGGTAGTAAGAGATTATGCTTCGATGGGAGGTACGACCTTGTCTGAAGGGATCTACAGCCCGACTACGAGTTTAGAGGGATTGCGGCTTCTGTTGGCACTGCTTTGTCGAAGAGGTTCAGTGTTGAGCTGTGACGTGAGCGTTGCTTTTATGCATGCAGCAGTGTCAAGGCCTGAGTACGTAGAGCTTCCGAGTAACGTGAGTATTGCGGACTCTAAAATCCCTCAAAAGGCCGGAAACAAGAAGGTGTATCTTCGATTACACAAAGCCATGAACGGACTGAGATCAGCACCGCTTTCTTGGTATAAGGAGCTGAGTTCGCACTTGGAGCAGAGCGGATTCAGTCCAAGCTTGGACCCGACGATATACCGCAGGAAGACCTCCAAGGGTCTGACGCTGGTCCTCTTTTATGTTGACGATTTGTTAATCTACTCTGAGGACCCCTCCGAAGGGAAGAAGGTTTTCGAAGACCTACAGAAACGCTACAAGCTGAAACTGACGGGTGAGCTTCATGAGAATTGTGCGGGAGAAGTCTCCTTTCTAGGACGGAGAATCTTCAGGAACAAGGGAGAGAAGCGAGTCTATTTTGGACTGGACGCTAAGTATTTGGATTCCTGTGAAGAGTATGGGATAACCAAACCGAACCCCAAGCTTCCGTCATTGGAGAAGCGCTACTCTGACCTCATTAAGAAAGGGCAAACCGAAAAGATCAGTCCAGCTGCTCACGAGAAGTACCGTAGGACCTTAGGGCGTCTAGCATGGGCTGCCCTCTCCAGACCAGATTTGCAGTTCTGCTGCGGATTTTTGGGGCGTCATCAGTCGGCCCCTGACGAGGCAGCTGAAACATGCATGAGGGATGTCCTCAAATGGGTCAAAGGTCTTCCGCATAAGGTTCAGGTGTTTCCGTCGACTCGGGAGATCCTGGAAGACGATGCGGATCCCCAAGCGGTATCGTGCTTTACGGACGCAAGCTGGAGCCTGAATTCTGTTAGTGGTGGTGTGATTACTTGGGAAAACTGCTGTCTAAAGACGTTCAGCAGGAAGCAGTCCACCACAGCCCTTTCGAGCGCCGAGAGTGAGCTTGCGGCGCTTACTGAAATAGCCAGGGAAGGTTTGTACATTGCTCTCTTGACGGAGACCATCTTGGAGGGCATCCCGAAGGACCGGGAAACGGGGTACTACCTTCTTAAGGGGTATTCGGACTCTGAAAGCGCCGTGTCCATTTCCAAAATGGGGACATTGTTGAGGAAAGTCCGCCATATTGAGTTAAGAGCCGCTTTTCTCCAAGAACTTGTCCAGCTTGGAAGATTCACGATTGAGCACATACCAGGTGCTATCAACCCGGCAGATGCTCTAACAAAAAGCCCCACTAACGACAGTTTGGTCAGCTTGTGCGAGGCTTGTGGCCTCATTCCGGAACCAGTCCCCTGGAAAGAGAAAAGTTCTGGAACCAGCGTTTCTGTCACGTTTCAAGAGCCCAATAAACCAGCAGATGAGGTCTGCGAACTGAACGTCCCTGTTTCTTGGCGAGCCGCAGCAGAGAAGGTAGCAAGGAACCAGGCTTCTTATGTTGTGGTTGAGCTCTGCTGTGAAGAAGGAAGCTCTTTGTCAAAAGCTTGCTCGAAGAATCCTCGTATCGCGTATTTTGGAGTGACGAAGCAAGTGGATCTGTTAAGCGAAAACGGATACCAGCTTCTCAAAGAAGTCTTTAGCGTGTTACTTCATGAGGGGGTGAAGGTGTATGCGCACTTGTCTACGCCGTGTTCGGCTGGGTGCGGACTTCGTCATTTGAGATTCCGAAAAGGTGGACAGGCCTACGCCAGATGGCGGGAGTCTCTTCTGGTCCACAAGAGGTCTTGGCGAAGGATTTGGAACCTTCTCCGTCCGTACGCGAACTGTCCGCGTCTTCTTCTTTCTCACGAGTGGCCAGCTAGGTCTGACTTGTGGAATGAAACGGTCTTTAGGTCTGTAAGTCAACGTCTTGGTCTTGCGAAGGGATGTGTCGTCGATCGCTGTTGCTTCGAGAAGGGTTCTGAAAGAGCCTGGAAGAGATGGTGGTTTTGTAGTAACTCTTCGAATTTCATCAACATTATGGCTAGGAACCGGTGTGATGAGAGCCACCAACACATCCATCTTCAGCTCCCGGCGTCAGGTGTGTACCCTGAGCTGTTAGGAGAAGAAATGCTGAAGGGTGCGAGACGAGCTATGGAAGAAGACAGGACTTGAGGACGCAACTGTTGCAGGCATGAGGGGGTGTGAAAGTTTTTGACTTCCTTGTGAGTGCCTTTACAGTTGACAGGATGTCTTGCACGTGTGACATGAACCACGAGTTTGCATTGCATGAGTTGAGAGCTGTGCTTGAACCGTTTGTTTGGTGTTAGCAGAAGCAGGCATGGACATAGCATGTTTGGAGCTTGGCTTGAAAGTGTTTCTTGCTTTGAGCTTGACGTAAGATGCTTGGAGTGTGCATGATGAGCAGAGAAGCACTCGAGATGCTTTAGGAGCATCCTTGAAGAAGTGCGTGTTGCTCTGAGTTTGCTCTTCAAACTTTGGCCGCCGACCCTCGCTTCGCTCGTGTCGTCGTACTGAGGTTCGAGCAGAGTGGCTGTGCACTTGTATGCTTGTTTTGCTAAAGCACTGAAGTCCTGAGAAGCATTAGGACGTTTGCATGTGTTCCTCCTTTGTTTAACAAAGTTGAGATGGAATTCGCGAAAGTGAAGCTGCGCTGACTCTGCGAGAGACTTGCCGAACACCTCTGGTGTTTTGGCTCAAGCGTGGAGTGAAAAAGTGCTCTGCGTTTCACATGGGCAGGGCAAGTTTTGGCATTTTGGTCAAAAGTCATCTAGAAGCCAGATTGATGGACTCCTATGTTGATTCCAGTGGTGTTGGATGGATTGTCCATCAGATTGCATGGCAAGACATCACCTTTATCTTACTCTATTTGCAGTCTGGAGTTGGACCAACAGGCG
This sequence comes from Symbiodinium natans, assembly GCA_905221605.1. Classification (NCBI taxonomy): domain Eukaryota; class Dinophyceae; order Suessiales; family Symbiodiniaceae; genus Symbiodinium; species Symbiodinium natans. Next base: position 287,423 of record CAJNDS010002537.1, read on the forward strand.
GGGGCAACCCAGGGGCCCTGTCCCACCTGGCGGGATTCTTGTCCCAGCTCAAAGGAGTTTGGGTGGTCATGGGAGATTAATCACCCAAGACATGAGATGTCTGAACTGTTCCTGATCTCCAGGATTAAAGGTAAATTGGTAGGACTAATGTGCCCCACTGCTGGGGGCACGAATGAGCTTGACTATGCCCTGGTTCATTCTGCCCTTGAAGGGTGCTTTAAGGTCTCTTTCTCTTATGAAGTCCCCTTCAGACCACATGGAGCGGTCCATTTCATTCTGCCGGAAAGCTCACTCCAGCAACCAGTCTCGCAATTGAAAACCTTCCCGGTAGTCCCAGAGACGGAGGAGGTGACGACTTGGGACCATGAACCCCTTCGGGAGGTTAGTTTGGTCACCCAGGTTGCTGATGACCCGGCCTCTAAGGCATTGGGAGAATTATATCGCCAATGTGAACAGAAGCTGGCTTTACTACTCGAGGTCGAGGGTGGAGCCCATCCAAGGTGGCCCCACTTGTTGCGTAGTCGAGACTGAGAACGCCCGTTCTCTTTCTCTTTGTTTCTCTTTCTTGCTTGACTAGTGAGACTGAGAACGCCCGTTCTCTTTCTCTAACGCTTCTCTTTCTTGCAACTTGCTGAGATTGAGAACGCCCGTTCTCTTTCTCTTACTTTTTACGCTGCGTTCCCTTTCTTTATTAAAGTTGGGAACGCCCGTCTCCTTCCTTGTTAAGTTGCTGAGTGTGAACGCACGTTCTCTTTCTTGCAAACTTCTTTAGGGTGGGAGCTTCTTTACTTTATTTGCACCTTTTGGCAAATTTGTCTTGCGCATTGTGCAGTACGGATAGCTTCGGCGTAAGGTATCTGCACCATGTCGCAAGATCGAATTAGCAACATCGATGGAAGCGCATTTCAGTGTCTTGCCGACTTTATGTTGGGTCATCTCACTGAGTATGATGCTCTCTTTGCCAGAACACCATCAACACATTTGCTGGAGTATCTTAGAGATGGATGCATTGTGTCTACACAAACTATGCAAGAATTGCGCCAAGTGCAGGGCTCAGAGCTCCAATCTATCTTACTCGTCAACCCTAGTAAGAGTTTCCTTCACAATCTAAGGAAGGGTCTTACACAACAGACGAGTATAACGATCGTGAGTAATTTGCACAGCTCACTTCCATATCAGACATCCCCTGTGTACTCTTCAGGAGTTATGATGAAGATTTCCTTCGTCAAATCCACAGCCTGACGGTTATTGGTGCCATTGAAGTGCAGGGCAAGCGGGAACTTGTATATTTGGTCACTTACATTCCCAGCAGCTACCCTGTCCATCACACTTGCTACTACATTGCCATAACGCCTTCCATGAAGCAAGAAGCCGGCAATACTGAAGTCATTATCGCTGGCACTGTTGGAATATTTGACGAGGAAGTTAAACACCTCAGTCGAGACTTTGGACTTGCTCACATTAGGAAGCCACAGCAGCCCATCGTTGCGTTAACTGATCAGGAGAATCGATGTGTTGTTTGCCTCAGAGCACCTAAGATCAGCATAAGTCAACTTCAAGCTCTAATGCTGAAGGTTGAAGAGATGTATGATAAGGTGCTCAAACAAACTGAAGGCAAATCACAAATTGAGCTCCAGGTCTGGTATCGCTTTGCGCCTCTTGAAGGGATGCCGGGCAATAGTGTCAACTTCGTTGACCTCCCATATGCTATCAACTCTGCCCGAACTAAGGATGAAGCCTTTCAAGTGCATTGCATTCTCAATCAGCACAGGCTTATGAATGCGTTCCACACTGCTCCTGGGAAGTATCTGAGGATCTTTGCGGACCCCTATCAGCTGCAGAAGGCTATCTTGGGTCTTCGGCAAAAGCAGCTTACCATCCCTGACAGCCTCGCGTTGCATGCCGCAAGATTTCACATTTGCAATGTGAAGAACTCACAGGAAATCTTTGCTTGGAAGGTGACTCAACCTTTCAACTCTACAGAGGTTTCTCTGCAAATCACCTTTCTCAATTGCACCGGAGACATGCAAGACATTATTCAGGATCTTGAGTACATCAAAATTCCGGTGCAATACAGAGGAATCGTACATGTATTAGCTGGCACTGATGTTGTCATACCTGCTGTCCATGTAACTGCTACTGTCGCCGCTGCCGATGCGCTCACCCAATGTCAATATTTCGACCTTCCTTGTGGAAGAACTGAAGTGCAATTGCTGCAAGAGGTTGTTGATGCCCCAAGATGGAGCAACAAGCCCATTAATCACATTTCCGAGAACCCTAGAGAACATTTTTTGAATTGCCACTCTGGGAGCGATAAGATTGGGCAAGGAAGATTGATCCATGTCAGAGCAAGGGATGAGTATCACCCCTTGTCCAAACAACGAATTGCTAGTACAATTTGGCACAAGGATGACCTTGAAACACATTTCCTGATCATTGACAGACAGGCGCCTTACGTTGTTATGACTGGTAAATGTGAGGATGTTCCCGAACTAGTGAAGCTGCAGAGTGTCCAGACATTTCTCAGCCAAAATGAAGCCTTTCAAGGTTGGAGATTGCCAGAAAACCTTCCTAAGGCTTCCCAAGAGGATGAAGACTTTACTGCTGAACTGGGATCTATCCAGTACCTACTTGTCCGCATTACTGGTAAGACTGAACTAGAGATCCCGCTAGTTCTCAAGAACGGCCAACATCTCGCTTGTCATCCGGGATCTTCTGCGAGTAACAATGTTCTCGTCTCCCTACATCAGGGCGCGCTTCTATTCCTGCCACGATGTCACTCATGTGATATCATCAAGTTGATAGGGATTAATACTAGCGTCATCTATGCTTTTAACATCCACACTGATGATAGACTTAAGGCTACTGCAGCCAATAAGCCGAACAAAGCCAGATGTGCCAATCATCAGGATGGGAAGTCAAGCAAGGTTGCCATGGAGCAATCGGATACTGCCCAGTGCCCGACTTTGCTCCATGGAAAGCCTCCTGCTGTTAAAGGTGATGATACGGCTGCCAATATGTTACCGGAAAATCCTGCCTCAGCACAGTTGAGTCAAGAAGGTGGGACTGGCAAAAGAAATATTGAGAGTAGCAAGGAAAAGGTTGAGATTGCTAGAAGACGTAATACTGTCCTAAGGTTCCAGGCGGAAGTCCCGGCCAACGTTCAAGAAGAAGTGCAAAGGCGCATTGCTGGCCTTTATTGCCCTGTTGCTGCTGCCTATCGGGTCATCTCGTGTGCTCAATGGAACAAAGAGCAATGCCAGCATTACGCCCCCTTTCCTAAACAAGCAGCTCTTGTCCTTGCTGCGGTTGGATATAATATACGTGAGGCTGCTCGAGCCAAGCTTGCACACATACTTGGTCTGACCTATCTTCAATTGGCAAGTGCTACACCGTTGGAGCTTCAAAGCTTTACTGAGGTGTATAGTAAGGCCATTTGGGCTATTCCGGCCAAGGAGCAATACACCATGCTTGTCCAGATCCACTGCAAGTGCTCCATGTGCCAGCAGCCACAGCCCATTCTTGCTCTGCCGTTGCATTCTGAACAGGACTCCTCTGATCAGATCAGTATCCTTGCTGATCTAGGTCAACTTGCTGACCTTGCGATTGCGTGCATGCAGCAAAACTTGAGCCCTCGCAATGACACGTGCAAACTTGCCATTCAAAGACTCCCGTCTTTCTTCTGCCTTCTCACACAGAAGACTCAGAAAAGCTCTTTTGCGCAAGTCTGCAAAAGCGAGGCGGATATCCAAAGCTTTCTTGGCAGTACGGTATCAGTCATGCAACGGGCATATATTGTCGTTGCACTCGTTCTGCATGATCCTAGTGCTAAGCACTACCTAGTGCTACACCATGCCAAAGAACAAGCAGGAGACTCAATTCTTCTTTATGACTCAATCTACGGAGTCCGTAAAGAAAATTTGTGGGCACAATTGATTAAGGCTGAGCACTACATTGAAGCCATCTTCATCAGAAGTGTTTGTGCCAATCAGCTTTACCCCGCCACTGCTCTCATTAACTCTTTTAATGAGATTATCCGGCATCATGCTGATCCCAGTGAAGACGCAGAACAGCATATCAGTAGTGAAACACTCACTATTGAGCAAGCTAAGATAACGAAGGTTGCAAGCTGGGACAGCCCTGTCCCTTCTGCAACCTATATGACCATCACCTCAGAGGATGATTTTGGCTTGCCTAATCCGTCCTGTGCCCATCTTTTGCCACAAGCCGAGGAATGTAAAAGCGGTACTGAATTTACTCTTGCCCAAAAGGGCAAACTCGATGAGGAGTCAGAACACCAAGCCAGTGTTAGTCTCCAACCCGACCCTAGTACTGCTCTGGCGACACAACTTGATAGTGCATCTCTTCCTGAAGTGCACTCCATTGCTACTGATTCCGATGAGGAACAGAGACCGCAACAACATGAAGTTCAAACTGCGCTGAACTCTGAGAAGAATGGCTCTGATAGGGGCAGCCAGCCCCTTAAAGCCAAGCCCGACTTGAGCTCTGATTCTCAGATGCGTAGAGTCAAGAAAAGCCTCGATAAGCTTAACAATGCCAAGCCTGTCTCCAAGAGAAAAGATGGTAAAATTGGAAGCAGGAACAATCAAATTAATGCTGTCTCGTCGGAAGACTGCATACAGGTCGCACTTGGTGTTGAACGTTACATCATCTTATCGCTTTTTGATGGATGCGGAATATCACGTGCTGTCACCGTTGAATGCCTCAAGCAACAACCTGTTGCGGCTGTGAGTGCAGAAAGTGACAGCGTCCTTCGCGCCCTCATATGCCATAAGTATGACTATGACAAAAGCCAAAGATGGGCTCTTGACTCGCACCGTGTGCCATCGATCGCAATTGATGACGTTTGGACTCTACTTAAAGAGGATTACCGATTGCTGCGTGAATGTTTGTCCTTCCTGGGAAGGATTCATCCACAAAAAACAGCCATCATCATTCCCGCCGGTTCCCCCTGCCAAGATCTCACGGTTGCAGGGTCCAGCTCAGGTGGATTAGGACCTTAGGACTTCTGGGAGACCGCTCGCAACACATGCTTGTCTTATACGCGATTTTGCTTGCATTCCAAAGCATTGAACCCAGTATCCTTCAGTGCGTGCACATCTTCCTTGAAAATGCTGGGTCTATGAAGCCCATCCACCAGGGCTTCATTCAGCAGATCTTCGGAATACGTGATTGTTGCTGCCATCATATTGCTGGAGCTACATTCGGCCATGTTGAAAGGAAAAGAAAATTCTTTACTAGATATGGGCAAATTGGCACCTTCAGCAATCGCCCCACTCCGTGGTTCCAAGGATGGCGTCCTGTTGCGGAACACATGTGCGGAATAAAACCCCCTGGCGAAAAGCTCAAGCCTTGGCTTCGTCCCAAACGCTTTGATCGCGAGAGGGGGCTTCGATTGGCTGCATACTTTTACCACCCCTCTGCCCTTCTTTACCATGTACCCAGCTTCGGCGGAGCTGAAGCCTTCCAGAGGCAATTCTCACAAGCGGCTAATACCTCCAATGGGGTTCCAAATCTACAATGGGAAAAATTTGTTCCTGATGGACCCATTGGCCTGCGCTTTGTAACAGATGTTCAGAAGCTTTCTCTTCAAGCGGACGTCCCAAGCCTTGCAGCAATGGATCGCTTTGCTGAAGCTAATTACGAACTTCTCCGTGCAGAAAATGCTTTCCTTATCGGTGATAGTGGCATTCCTCCCTTCAGGGTTGCTCACTACAAGGAAATGTTGAGAGATGCTGAGCTCGATATCTGGCTTGCAGATGTGGAAGAACACATTAATGATATGTGTATTGCTTCCATTGTTGGGAACTGCTTCTACCCTGGTGCTCTCAAAGCTGCGATCAAACACACATCCCTTCGAGAGTTACTGAATGAAAACCCCGACAGTCATTGGAAGCCGCTTCCCCTCTCACAGTTTCTCCAATACTGGCCTAGCTATGGCCAACAAGTTCTTGCGGCTACTACAGCTGTTAAGCTACAAGACAAGTTTTCGCATAAGTTTCATGCGCCTTTTCCATGCGATGAACTTAATGCTGTTGGCTGGCTCAAACAAGGTTTAATTGTCAATAAACCTGTTGTTCTGGAGTATACCCCCGGCCAAGGTAAATTCCAAGGCATTAGAGAGAGCGCGTCCGGCATTCCTAGAGGAATTTCCTTTGTGACGGAAACTCGATTCCATCAAACGCAAGACTTATTGCAAGAAAAAGGGATCCCATTGGCCATCCAGCGTGTCTTGCAAATTGTCGACCCTCAATTACAACTTTTGTGTGGATCGAGACGCAATGTCATGGCCAATTTGTGCAGAGAGACTGTTGCGAATCTCGGTGCCAAGTTTGCCTTACATTTTCTTGACTTCCCTGCACAAGGGTGGTGCCTGATCAGCTTTCTCAAAGCGTTGCATCTTGAGTTTGTCGCGTATAGAGACGAGTTCATCCCTCAATTCCTCCTTGTAAAGGGACAGCAAAATACTCTCTATGTGCAGCACTTGAAAGATGCCAACGCCGGCAAGAAGTCTCCGCCAGTCGACTTCTTCCTATATGTGGAACAAGATGATCAATGTGCCTTAGCAATGCTCAATGCTTCCCAGGCTCGTGATACTGTGCATGCGCTTACCCAAGCATCGACCATTGAGGTCGTTGACATTGAGCGAAGAGGAGCCAGCCCTGGCACCTTCCTTCACAAAGTAATCGAAGAGAACAGCCAGCTACCTACGCCTTGTCTGATATTTGAGGGTAACGAAGCTGCTTTGCATTTGCACGGCCATACTATCCTCTGTTCCCCTTACCTTGGGCAAAGGGAACTCTTTGCGCTCTTCTTAACCCCATACTTTGCTGAGAATTATACCAGTAAAGCCTTTGCTTCAGATTGCAACTCGAACGAAGCCTGGCTTAGCGAGGTCTTGCGCGACTTCTCTTGCTTTGCTAAGCTTGCTCTACCGTGTCGACAGGCTGTGTATATTGGTATTGATGCACGAGGCGCACATTACACCACATATAAGCAAGGTACGGTGCATCAACAGACTGTCACCCACAACAACATCCCCTCCACAATTCCCACCCAAGAAAAGGCACTGCGCATTTATGTCTACGATCGGCAACCTGCTGTCTACCATTGCTTCTATGGGGTCCATCGGGACCCTTTGCCCCTATGACGACGATTCGTGACGTGGTGATCAAGGTAAGGTCTACGACCTTCCTTGATCACCTCAATGCCTATGTTGCTTGTCGTAGACATCGCGCACGTGTCAGATCCCTCAACAGCATTCTCCTTGCCTACAACCTGCCACTCACCTATCCCACAACACGTGAGCTGAAGCTTGCTCTCATGGCCAATGACAGCCGACCTTTTAACCTAATCGCTGCTATCAATCTTCAGCTCCCAACAGAAGAGCTTGAACTTGCACTGAATCTCATAGCTGACAGGCTTGTTCCTTACTTCGACACGATCCCAAAAGAGCCGTGCAAGCTGCAGGCTGTCGTTAGTTGGAACGTTACCTCGCTGTGCACCTTCGACACTATTGGCCTTGCCAAGCTTCGTACCATTGGTGCGTTAGCTCACCAAACGCCCGTGCTTTTGCAGGAAACCAAATGGAATGCTGCCTGTTTACACCGATTCAGACAGGCAACAGCCAGAATAAATACGATTGCCTCTCTCGCTATTTGGAAGGAATCTGGACACTCTGGAGGAGTTGCTGTCTGTTTGCCACAGGACTATAAAGTCGTAGAAACTGTTGACCTTGTGCCTGGTTTTGCCCTTGCCGTGCTGGTCAGATTTCGGTCTGTCTGCTACTGGCTCCTGTCGGTTTATTGGCACCCTGATCAATGGGGGAAGCTTTTCCCTGCACTTAGTGCTTTTGTCAAGGATGCAACTCATGTGGTTGTCCTTGGGGGGGACTTCAATGCTGTTAATCAGCAGAAGGAGGGTGAGTATGCACATCTCCTTGCTCAAGGCGACATGATTGAATGCAAGTCTGACAGGCCAACTTTCGAGCAAGGCTCTACCTGCAGTCACCTTGACCATTACCTTATTTCCAGTTCGTTGTACTTGTCTGCCAAGATCTGTTCTGTCTCTTGGAAGCACAAAAAAGTAACTGGAGGACATCACTTGGTAAAGATTCGGTTTCGGCCGAAGCATAAGCTTGACAAAGATGTCCCGGCGATACCTGTTCGGACAGTTCCTGCTGCGGCTTTTTCTGTTCCACCTGCGACTACTGACTTGCCTGGCATCGAGGCTGCGGAGACTAGCCCTTCGCACCTTCTTCTTCGTAAACTAATTAATTGCACTAAAGCCCGCTTGATTGAAGAGCAGAACAAAGGTCAAAAACTCTGCCCTTCTGACGCGCTCGTTGCACAAAAAGCCACATGTTTCTTGTGGCATGCAAACCTACGTGCCCAAGCTGGAAACTCAATTGCTGCATTAATTAGGAAGTTGGTACGCCTTTTGAACAGGAGCACTGGTGCGACTGTCGGTGTCAACGCAAGCACCGTCACATCTTTAGCCAGGCATATCACCATACCCCCTTTCACGCCGTCAGGTAATGGTTCAGCCGAGCTCCCGAGACATTGGCTTCAAGAAGCGCTTAATCGGCTACACCTTGGTGCAGAGCTGAAAACTGCCCCCTCACCAAGTCTTCGTTCCCTGGTTGCTCAAAGAGATTTGCAGGTTGATAAGTCTAAAATTAAGTGGCAGGCCTTCAGGAAGATCTGCCCTCGAATCATCGATTCGCAACAGGTCAGAAGCGAAATTGGCCAGCTGATCACGTCTATGAGTCAGTTTGATGCTGCACTAAGGGCAACTAGAGCCTTTTGGCGCCACTTCCCTTGTCAATACGATAACCAGTGGGACAAACTCCTACAGCCATATGCGCAAAGGGCCCCCTTCGTGCCGATCATCTTCAAGGCCATTATTACCACCAAGGATTCTTCCCCGGGTCCCGATGGTGTGCCCTATGCCTTCTATAGGCAAAATCCGAGTTATTTTGCCAACTTACTTGGGGATCATATGTGGGAGATGTGCTTGTCTCAAGCTGATCATCCACTTCAGGCCTTAGTCTTCATTCCCAAGGCAGACAAGGGGACAACTACAGGCCACTAGACATGCCCGATACTTGTGATCGAATCATTGACTCCGCAATCTACGCTGTCCTTGCTGAGTCTTTCAAAGACCCGCTACATCCTGCCCAGGCTCTTCTTAATCACTTCAAAGAACCACAGGCAAATTATGCCCAAATGCAACACTACTTGGAGCTCAAAGATGCCCAGTACACAGTCATGCTTTCCGACTTTGCCAAGGCCTTTGAACGGGTGAATCCCTGGTGGGTACTACAGTGCTTAGCGGCAAGAGCTGCCCCTGCCTGGATCAAAGCTTACGTCATCCACCTTATGTTTGGGAGGCGCACCCAGCATAAAGTGCAAGGTTTCTTGCTCGAGCCTATCTCCATCCACCAAGGCCTTGCTATGGGAAGGGCGACTTCTGTTGTCCTTTTCTGTCTCGCCTTAGATCCCTTGATTTGGGCGCTGCACGACATTTCTTCCTTCATAAGACTAACGGCTTACATGGACGATAACAGCGCTGCCTCCAAAGGCCTGCATTGGGTGGAAAAGGCACAAAGAACTTTCGAACCAGCGCACAGCGCGGGGTTACAAGTTCTCCGTCACCAATGCTTCCAAGCAGGGTTTATTTCTTTACAGGTTCTCCCTGGGGATGTCAGAGCATGCATAGCCCAATTTGGTGTCGCTTGGATTGAGTCCAAACAGCTTCCACCGAGCAATACTCTCACCATTGGAGGTCCCTCATTGCATCAAGCTTTGTGCTTACTGCTTCAACAGAACATCTACAGCCTCGACCAAGCAATGAGGATGTCCTTGACTAGGCTTGACGTGCGACACGGACTGCTCTTAGTAAGCGGAAGCAAATGCTACGTCCTGTCTAGCGATATGCTGCTTTGCATGTGCACACAACAGCAAAATTTCCAGGCTTTGTTGGCTTGCATTATTGCATCGCCTTGCAAATGCAAATGCAAAACTTCTATTCTTACCAACAAGCCCTTCAAAACTGCTGATATCCTTCTCCTCGACATGACGCCTTGGGGGTCTAAGATTATTGCTGAGACTGCAACAATGTTGGGCTTTATCCTGCGTGGCCGCATGTCAAAATATGAATGGGAGCAAGCAACGTCTATTGATGAAATCCATTGGGTTGGACAAAGGAAAATGTCAGATGTCTCCTTGCGCATGCTGATCCTTGATAAGGCCTTGTGCAATATGTTGAGAAGGAATAAACAAGCTCTTTCCCTTACTGCATCAATGCCTGCCAGGATTCAATTCCATACGGCCTTCATTGCCTCTTGCCCTCTTTTCTGCAATTCCTTGTACGCCTTCACCAAAAGGCATATGCTCAAAGCACTAGCTATTGCCAGCTCAACTATTTTGAGGCGTCCCTGCATTCAGGCCAAACATATGGCGGGCGTTTTTGATTTTATCAAAGCGCCTAGGGCAATGGATCCTGAGATAGGCGCCATATTATCTAAAGTTGGCCTACTGCTGCGCTGGAGAGGCAAATGTCCCATATGCCAAGAGAGCCTTGTTACCAGGGGTCAAGGGTGACATATAAGGACTATTAGGCCCTATTAGGCTCTATTAGTCTCTATTAGTGCCTAATAGTCTGTTGTTGTTGGGAGGTTGCGAAATTGAAGGCAATGTTGGCCGTTGTTGGGAGGTTGAAAGTCGTTGCGATGGAGCTGCCACTTAGACTCGAAAGCAAAGATGCTTGCACACAACCTCCGTTCCAACCAGAACCCTCAACCCTTGCAAAAACGATATGACTCAAATCCATAAAGCCTCAAAACCTAACAGCTTGACAGCCCTGGCAGCCGCCATGCCATAGATTTAAAAATTAAATGATTATTTTACGCGAAAACTGTTGGTCTGGGGTTGGTTGGTGGTGTAGCTTGGTTGGGGGGTGGGTGGGGTGGGGTGGGGGTGGAGAGGGGGGGCTGGGGGGGGGTGGGGTGGGGGGGGGGTCTGGGTGTCAGCCACCCTTGACTCCCTTCCTGCAAAGCCAAGATTCACTTGTGTTTAAAGAGAATCTGCTGTTCCCAGAATGAGAGTCAAGGGTGCCAGCAAGACGTTACGTAACGCTTGCTGGCACCCTTGACTCTGCCTTTGGGAACACGGAATTCCCCAAACTTCGGCCCCCCCCAAACCTAACCCCCCCCCTCACCCCCCCAACGCCAACCAACCCCCCCCACCCCCCCAGCCCCCCAACCCCCCCCTCCCCAAACCCGCAAAAGATTCGTTTTATCTGGTATGCTTCTCTTCGCCGCCCAGCCACACGCGCATCTTGGTGAGGCAAGTTTCGATGGACTGAAACGTCAAGTGTGGCACAGGTAGGTCCTCAGATAAGCTGCGACGCTGACGCTGCGCTTGCATTATGTTATATTCAATTACTCATTTCGCAGACTTCAAAAAACGCAATGCCAAAGGAAGCTGGAATCATCCTGAGGCCGCCCCCGTAGCGCAAGCCAAAAAAGACATCCACCTGCACTGTAGCTGCCCTTCGCTGCCATGGCTGCCCCACCCCCCCCCCTTGTAAAGCATGTGCTTTTGCGCTCAACCCCCTCCCCCCCCCTGGCCCCCCCGTAAAGCACGACCCCACTGCCTGAATGTTAGGTTTCTCGGTCGTTTGAGGTTCGTTTCATGCGCCGGAGCATTATGCCATTGTGCTTTCTACCTGCCCTGGACACATTCTGGGCTCTAACTTGGCACCATTGGCTCCTCTAGCCTAGGCTCTAATAGCTTATCCGAAAATGGGCTTTAAACGTTATCCTGCATGACCTTGAAAATGCGCATGCGGCCAACCTTCCCTTCTACCATTCGTTGCTTGTGCAAGCCAGGCAAGCCATTCAGAAATCAGTCTCCTTAGGAGACTCACCAATCATTGAGCAGTTCAAAAGCAAGTGCCATGATGCCCTATCTGCTGCGCTGCCTCGAGTGAGCCCTCACTCAGGCGGTCGCAAGCTAAAGCAGGCGCAAATTGCGCTTAGAGCAGTGTTGCGCAATGCTGCTTGTGTTCAGGCGCAAGGATATCTTCGACAAAAAGTTGCGAACCATGCACATGAGAGACAGCTATGTGCCATTTTGCTTGCGCTAAACCTCCCGCCAAAGAACGTGGCTTCGGATGTCACTCGTTGCTACGCACTTAGATGGGCCATTGTTGAAGAAGCCGATGCATATTTTGTGTACAGGCAATATGCCTCTAGGGACGAGCAATGTAGAGTCTGCCTACGCAAACAAACAGGGAAAGAGCTCTGGTATGACAATGGGTTCGGCAGCATGCCAGTCTGCAAACTCTGTCATCTCAACCAAAGCTGCCCTGATGACCTTGCCCATGCCATCAGCTGCATGCTGCCTTGCTGTGATGTTAACCAAGCACCACTCCTGCAATGTGCGGCAATGCCTGGTGCTCCGGCTAGAACTATTACTTACAGAGCAGCTATACCCAATGAGCACCAGTGTACTTTCATCCAAAGCCACTGCCTGCTCTGTGGGCTGGGAGCAAACACAACAGAGCATTGGCTTACGGCTTGTGTGGTCACCAAAGCCTCCCTCTTTATTGTCCTAGTCACATTGGGATATGCTGGCACTGCCTCGTTTGACTCCCTGTGTCACACTGCCCTTCCTAAGATCAATGTTGAGGGAGGGATTGACAAGAAATTCTGCGCCGTCCTATTAGCATGGATTGCGACCATAAGAAGATATACTATGGAACAGCAATGCACCTGGCACCCTGGATGGTGTGAAACACCGCAACGGGCAAAACACATCAGTAACATACCCAAGCTCGCGTCACGTCTTTGGAATACCATCCCGAGGATGTTACTTCCCAAAGCATTACCGGCATGGTGGGTTGACACGGAACGCTGCAAGCCCTGTTGCAACGACGGAGGACTCCATATTGAGGTCAAGCATCCCCTTTCTGCCTTAATTAAAGCAAGCGCCCAAGGTGTTACCGTCTCCCCCAGAAATGCCAATATAGGGGATGTCTTAGCAACATTAGATGCACAGCATTACTTGCTTGCACCTATGTATCAACAGACCCTTGGCGTCCCTAATGTTGCTCTATGGCCTAAAATGTGTCATTGCGGCAATCTGCACCTTAAAGTTACGGCATTAAGGCCAATCCCTGCAGGTACTCCACTTATTGTTGAGTTAAAACCTGTCAAAGATACCCACCTTGTTGCTCAATTTGACGGCAGCTGCCACGTGCAAGAAGGTATCGGTGGTGCGGGTGGTATCGTATGGTCGCCCGGACCAGTCCCGGTAATTCTTGAAACGATTGCCATCCCACTCCAGCCTTGTCCAGATTCTATGTTTGCGGAAATATGCGCCGCTGACGCAACGTTAGACAAGGCATTATCTCTAGCTGCTAGCAATCAAATTAGGGAGGTTATCCTTCAGGGCGACTGCATCAACATTGTAAAGCACTTTGCTGGTGCCTTGAGACTACATAGGGAAGACCTAGTGCGAAAACTGGACAACATGTGGCAAAAGTTAACGCACACACCCATTACAGTGCATTGGTCATACGTCCCTCGCGTCGGCAACAAAGTCGCTGATCACCTGGCAGGAATCGCTGCTAACAGTCTCCGCTACGAAGCACCCCTTCATGAAGATGTCTTCTTTGACTCGGGTGAGGGTCAGCCTCATATGCAAATAAACACTGAGTGCTTTCCGCCTATTCTGTTGCCTTCCAAGCAATGGCACCTGCAAGCTATACAGGATTTGCATTCCGGAGCTGAAACTATTTCTCTTGAGGCCCCCCCACTTTGGAATCCGGAACTGCTTTTGCGGTTTTGCCTCTACAATCGGATCAAGCCTCCCCCCGAGCTTGATACAACGTGGCCAGGGCTGGTCCAGTATCGAAGGCCATCTTTGCACCCACAGGGTAGATATTATGCCATACGGCACTGGCAAACGAGTAAAAGGCTAACACGTTTCTTGGCCATCGGACCGAACGCAATTGAAATCGACATGAAAGGTGCGCATTATACGCTTTTGCGCCTCCTTACATGTCACAGCCCTACTCACCCACCCCTCCCAACGTTGCTTGAAGCCAGGGAGCTATTTAGTAGTCACCTTGCACGCGCGCCCAAAGCACAAACAGTACAAACCAAGCACTTGTTGCAAAGAGCAGTTGGAATGGACAGCAATGCTTTCCTTCGGCATGTTTATGAAGGTAGTATTGCTGCTTATGCCATCCCCCCTGCCTTGGCAAGTTTTCTTGCACATTTGGTGCAGGCTAAAGCTACCCTCCAGGTTATGATCCAGCAAGGAATCCCTTTTTACCAACCGGATGCAAGGGTCAACAACAGGAATTGGGCAACTTTTGCACTTGAAGCTGCGGAAAGCTTCGTAATGCGAAAAGGGCTCGCTGCAATGCTCCCGTACTGCGCAGGCACAGTGCTTTGGGTACATGACGGGGTGTACGTCAAAATAGAAACGCAGTTTCACCCTTCATCGAAGGGGCTGTTGGTTCAGCTCATCCAGGTGGGGCAGCACTGTCATCCACAGGTCACACCTAACCAGGAATTTGCTAACCTACAAGATGTGTTTGCTATTACCACCACGAAGAGTGAATTTAATGCGGCAGTTGATGCGTTAAACGCTGCGGGTATCGCGTGTCATAGCCCTGCTCTCCCAAAGCACCCAAAGGCAACCACCAACAGGGTGTCCAAGCGCCTTATCCTGGAAGTTCAGGATATACTAGAGGTCGAGAGGCAAAGAGACGATAAAAGGAGACGCGTTGATGTTACAGCTGTTCCGCGTAGGGGATTGTGGGTAACACCCCCCTCGTTGTGATGCGTGTAGTCCCCATTTCAACCACCCTCCCTCTTTCGTGATGGCGGCACCTTTGGCTCAGACCAGTTGTGAACGCCCGGGCACAACCAAACATGCTGGCCGCCACACGCTGCCTCCTGGCTTGGCGTTACCATGAAGCCATTGGTAGTCATTCCAGCGCAGCTGACTTCGAACTCACAGTCCTCCCTGCTGCAGCGGGAGCGATCCTCGTGGCTCTCTTAGAGGAAAGCAAGTCGAACGAAGCCCTTTCCCCGTACCATAAGGATCGTTTATATCGAGGCGTCTCCTTTGGTAATCCACTGATCATTCACGAGATTGTCGAAGATCTGGATGAGGAAAAACTCCTACTTGCATGGACTCTCATTGAAGTCATTGCAAGGCTGGACGCTGCCACTCAACCTCGCGCTAACGTGTCAATGCTATGGAAAATAAGTGCACCAAATCTCCGTGCCATCTCGTGCGTTGGAGAACGTGCGCTTGCCCAATCACTTTCGGAGCACTTTTCTTTGACCCCCAAGTGGTCTTCACGAGTTGTCGGGGCTTTAATCGGGCACAAAACTGGATGGGGTAGGGTAGAGGCATTGCTCCAGGTCTTAACGCCAAGAGCAACAGTCATTGCCCGTGAACTGTGTGAGTGTGAACAATTCCCCTATCACTTCTTTTGGCCGTGGTAGTCATACCTTGTTTCTTCTCACACAATAGACCCAGAGCCACGTTATTGGCTTTAATGCCCCTGGCTGGACCCACCTCACTTTGGCCATCTGTTCGCAGAGAGTGGAGCTATGTGCCAATGTGTCCACTGAGTGAGGGTGTGGTTGCCCCTTGTACTTTGTGCTCGGTGGGCTTTATTGCCGCTTATGGTACTCGTACCTTTACGTGCTCCTCTGTTATTTGCTTCGTTGTTTGATCACTGCTAACATTGTGATCACCTACCCCTCCCCATCCGAATATAGTTGGCACATGCGTGACAGTTATTTTGCTCAAGCGCTCGTTATGGTTGGAAGATTCTTGGCTCTTCCATCCATACTTCGCCCTGCCTCTTCTCGTATGACAACAAATTCTGCACCGTGGAGTCCAGTATCGCCTTTTGCATTATGCAGCTGGCTGGCACGGTCTCCATTCGTGCACACTTGGATGCCGATGTAAAGTCCTCCGAATTGGTTGGGGCTGCTCTCCAGCTTATCCACCGCTGTTGGTCCAAGGGACTTGCCCTCCAGTTAAGGGAGATAGATGGATGCGGATGCCTTGAGTGGCAGCAATGGGGGTTGCAAACTCTGCGCGCTATGGGTTCGGTGAGTGTGGCGTGGCATAATGTACTTGCTGGCCACATCGGGCAGGCGTATATAATTGCGCTCCCGGTAACATTGCATGCATCTTGCAGAATTGCCACTACCACCCTGGGCAGCTACGAGGTGTTCTTTCTTCGGTTGAGCTCGCTGTCCTGTCTGTCTGTTTTCCGTCTTCATGCACCTCTTCTCGCATACCAAAGGTCACCTCCCACCCTGCTTGCTCGTGCCACCCACCATGGTTTCTGGCCTGGCGTTCTTAAGCGCCCCTCTGGGCCCCTCCCAGCCGAGAATGGCACCGGTGCGCCACGAGTGCAAGAGTACCAGTTCACCACCCAAACGGCCTGCGCCTTTCACGAACAGGGTCTTGGTGCGACCTGTGCTTTCGTTGGCCAAATCGCCACCTTCGTCCTCGTTGAAGTTGGACTCGAGTTTGGATGTATGCTCAAGTACACCATGTGTTGCTCACCCTACACGCACGGAGAGTGGTACCTCCTCGACTCTACCCAACTAGGCGCTGAACTTCTTCCGCTCCTCCTGGAAAACATGGCCTTCCGACTTGATCTCAATCTGGTGCAAATCCAAGTAGTTGTCCAGGGACTGACTTTTGCTGTCCCTCTAGTCAGCTTTCTTGTTGATTGGCCTGTTGGCACGGTCTTTATTGCTGTTGCCTTCCCCTCCTTTGAGCACATGGTAGAGGCACATCCGGTCCTGGTAGGGTCTTACTTTAGTAGGCGCCTCTGTATTGTCAATCCGCCTGATGGGATGCTCCCTCTCAATCTCACAATCGATCCAATGCTGCCGGTCCTGATGCTGCAAATACTAATTGTGCAACACATGCGGCAACGGAGTGGTTACCTTGAAAGTCGGGCTTTCGTACTTTGCGATGAACAGGGCTTTGTTGCGGACACGTGCACCAAAATCCAAACAGCGTTCCATGAGGATGCGAGGGTGCTTCTTAAGTACAAGTGCCTCACCTTCGAAGGTCACCTGTTTAGATTGGTCTCCGCCTCCCACAGCCTACCTTGATGCTAGGACGGCTGGCTTTGCTGCATTGGTAACGCCTTCTTGCCGCCTTTTGGCTCACACTAGCGTAGTAGTGCTTTGGCTCATGGGAGTCTGAGGCTGCCCCGCGACGTCACTTTCCTGCCGCCACACTATACGACTCGTTGCCTTGCGGCCCAACTTGAGCATGTCAACAGAGGAAGACTGCCTTGACAGCGACCCAAGGCAGCTTGAGTACGCCCGTACTCTTGCTCTGCCGCAAGCTCTGTCCTTGGATTTGTCCCCCGTGGCCTTGACGCTGGTCCTTGGCAATGATCCTCTAATTCCTCTTTGCGGAGGTGGAGAGGACCCTGTGCAAAGACTGACATCGTCAGTCGCGCAACGCCTTCTTGTGGATCTCTGCAACATCAAGGTTGTTCTTGCCCTGCCATTGCAGAGTGTTCATGGCACTGAAAATGCCGCTGATGCCTTCCAGGCTTGGCTTAGTTGGAGCATAAGACAAGAAATAAAGATCGGCCAGGTCTCGGGTGGCTTAGACTTTCATTGGCACATGCTTCATTGGTGCCAATTGGCTATCCAGTCTGTGGCCTGTCTTGCATCAGTTAATTCGCACTGGTTCCCACTTCTCTTGGAAGGTCTGAGGGGAATGCCCTTCTTTGCGATTCCCACGGGGGAACACGCCGGAGCGTTCTTTGGAGTCACGCCTCTTGACGAATGCACTTACGACGTCCATGCAGTTGGAGACTTCCCACTCGCGAGCCTCCGCTTCCTCCGACTGCGTTCACCGTTTACAGCTGACTTTGCCAATCAAACTCCTGCAAGGCAGCTCCTGGGCGGGCGACTTGCTCATGAGCATCATTGGCCTGCCCAAATGGATTCTCCTCACCCGCAGGCAGAGGGCCACTGTGGCAGTCTATGGCCTCGCACACAGTCCACCTTGCAGCGTCACGTGCCTGCCCCTTGGTCAGTCCGTGAAGCAGCTTCTCGTTGTAGGGTAAGGTATGCTGGCCTTGTCGCCAATCTCACCCTTGTGCGCGTTACTCAACATCAAGGTTGTATGATTCAAATCGTTTGGTGCGTTGCCCCCTTTCGACAAGAAGCTCTTGAAGGGGATACTCTCCAACTTACCACTCAACTTTTCCCTGCCTTATGTGCTTTGTGCCCGAACCGCCTGCAGCCAGATCTCCTTGGGGTCTTCGCTGTTTCGCAACTTAGCCACCTACCTGTCCCTCCGTGCTGTGCCCTGGTAGATTGGCCGGTGGGCACACCGTTCACTGTATATGCCTACAATGATCTCCTGGCTGTAAGGGCTGCGCATCCACCCGTCACTGTTGGCTGGCCGTCCTGGCACCTGCAGCTCCTCAACCCAAGCGATTGGAATGACCTACCTTGCCCTGTTTTGGCTTCTTGTAGCTGGCCTGTGTCCCTGTTGATGGTCAAATGCGTGCAAGCGATGAGAGAACGCAGTGGGCACCTCGAGTGTCGATCTTTTGTCCTGGCCGACTCACAAGGGGCAGTTACGAGTCCTGCGTCGGCAGTACTCCAAGCTTTTGCTCCGAATGCAAACATACTTCTGAAAATGCAGTAGGGACCCCGCCCCTTCACTAATGCTTGGCCTTGGAAGCATGAGGGTCTCGTTCTCCAGTTTCACACTGCTTTCGCGGTTTTGCATTCTAGGGAATGTGTTGGCGGGACTTTTTCATGGGTGCTGTGCAGTGCTGGCTCAGGTCAACTCTGTAGATCCGAGGTAGTCCACCGCCTTCCCCTCAGGAAGGCATCACTGACATGGTTGAGGCATCCAGCCCTCAAAGCCATATTCCGCTGCTTGTGATTGTCTCGCAGTTGAGCCCTACGTCGGCCTATTGTAGGCCCGCCTCCAGGCACAGCGATAGACACCTTCACGACTGCCCATTGGATGCATTGCGTTGTATCCTCTTTGATGCGTGCACTGTGTGCTTGAGCCTGTGGTTAATTATAGAGCCGCGCGAAGGCCTCTCCGAGCCTCCACAGGTGTACCTCTGGCGGCAACAACAGTCGAATTGGGGTTGTTGTTATACTCGCCTCCCTCACGTCGCTCCTGGAGTCGAGAATTATAGGGTTGCCTTCCCATCCCTGAGGGAAACCGCGAGAGTGGCTGCTGTTTGTCGGCGCTGGGGAGGTATCATCGGGGCTTGGGCATCGCGCAGGCGTTTTGTGACATCGACGTCAACCTTCGCCAGTACACAGCGTGTTGTGCCCGTCGTGCGTGTGAACTGCACCCATTTCAAATTGCAGCTTCATGTTACGGAATTGATGGACTTGGGTGTCGTGCGAATGCGAAACAATGCTATACTCTTCCCCTCCTCTAGCCAGGCTAGGACCCCAGTCACTGGGCAAGTGGAGGAGGACGGCTGAGTTGCTCATGCCACGTGAGTGCGCCCGCACTCACACGGCGGTGTAGGAACCTGCATCTCTTCTCAAGGCAGTAGATCCATTTACGTTCTCTGTACAAGTTTGACGAGCAGTGACCCCTCACCGCAATTTCCGAGCAGGGGCTCGGTGAAGCGGCTCAGGAGCTCCCGTTCGGGCTGCTCCCTTGCTCCCGAGTATTACCTGCGGAGAATCTTGTGAGGGTGCGGGAGTGATTTGATGTTGGGTACGTGAGTGCGCCCGCACTCACACGCCCTAGTCCCCCGCATGGATTGACAGTTTGTTCCTGTGGCTCATAGCCCTCTCAGCCGCGAACATAAAGGAGTGATGGTATTACCCGCTAACTTGCCCCCTTGTTCTGTGCCGCCAGGGCTCACAGGAGCAGGCGCCCGCTTGCCCTCCCCGAACTAACTGCCCGGCATGGCTGCTTCGTTGGTCATTGGTGGCAGCCTTTACACTGCTGTCAATGGAGATGGCGACAGTGACTGGGAAAGATGTTACCCTTACGAGCACCCGGAGATCTTTTCCAGCGAGCCCATCCTCGAAGGCCACGGCCACGCTTGTAGTGCTGGCTGGATATCGCTCACCAAGCTCCTCGTGCTGCAAGGAATCCGCGATGCCTCGGCAGCCCAAGGACGTCCTAATCAACGGACCCTCGCCATGGTTGCTGCGGCCGAACTCGCGCACTCTGTTGGAGGTCATCGTGCCTGGCTTGCACACCACCTTCGAGATCTTTCGCAGGATTTGAGGAACGAGCTTGCCCAGGAGTACGGGGCGTTACTGGCTATGTTCAGACGTCCGCCTGGACCACAGCAGAATGCCCTTTTAGCCTGGGCCAGGCCAATCATTGTGCATCGCCAGGAAGATTTTCCAATTTACCTCATAAAAGCGCATTTGGAGCAGCATCTTTTGCTTGCGTGGCGTTTCACTGCCGATAAAGTCAATTTGCTTTTGCAAGCGATGTCCGATGCTGTCCCCAATGATAATGCCGTCATTCTGGAGTGGGTAGCGTGCTTCCTCGATGAACGTATTGCTACCGACATTCTCGAGCATTTAGATGACGAGACCATGCATCTGCTTGAGGACAATCGGCGTTCGGATAGTGACATCTAACGCTGACCTTGTGCGAATACGGAACAAACGGCGGCCTAGTACATCGGTCGTTATCCATGGTCATGCTATACTTCATGCTTGCATGACGTTGCCTTATAGTTGCACCAAAACCAAAATTGTTTGTCGGAGAGCATCTTTAAGCAATTTTGGGCCAGAACAAAAGTTTGGAATTTTAATATTCACCAGCATTTTGCTTATGTATGCATGACACATTCTTGGGACATGTGTTGTTCAGGATTGTTTAAATTTGTGATTGAAATTTCGCTTGCATTCCAAAGCTTGGCTCAGCAGTCAGCAAAGCAAGGAAATTTCTTTGGGCCCAGTTCTTGAGTAACTCTGCGGGTCCTCAACAGGTTCTTCTTTTCCAAACGGGCCCCCCTTTCAACCAGTGCCGTTAGGGCCCGTGCAAGCCACCCCGCGGGGGTGGCGGATGCTTTCTTCCCCCAGTGGGAGCAGCGAGTCCGAGGCTTCCGAGCCTCTTCAGCATCCTGAGCCTGCACCTTTCCTTGCACTTCGTTTGCGCCCGCGTTCGTTCTACTTTGAACGCCTCCTTGAGTACTCCCAGGAAAGCCCCAGTTTGTATACATACATCTTTGAGGGTAACCTTCGCGGCGTTTTACTCAGCCGCTCCGACGGAGCTCGCTTGCTCCTCTTTCTCCCTCAAGGCTCTTGGGCTTCCCTCGTGGCTGTTGCGCGCTGGCCGCATACTTGTTTGAGCCTTCTTTTGCCACTGGCTTCTTGAGCCCTGCTCGGCCCTCAGTGCGTTGCCTCTTTCCTGCCCAAATTCCGTGAGTGAAAGGGGGGTGTGTCCCGGTTTTGGGCATTCATGGCTTTTGATAATCACACAGAGTATTCCCTGCGCTTGCAGTCATGCCTGAGGGATCATGCTAGCGTGTGGCAGCAACCCTGGGAGATTGGCCTTGTGAGTCAGCCGGCAAAGAGAAAGTTGGTTCCTAGGGGTCCCTTGCCTTTGTGTGAACTTGAGAAGCCTGAATCAGCTGAGGGTTCCGAGCCTTTTTCTAAGTCTTCTGGACTTGTTAAGATTGCTGAAAAGATGGCTCGTTTCAGCAAGTACGACTCGAACCCCAAGGCTTGGATTGATCTCCAGAGTGAGGAACGCAGCCTTGCTGTTGCGAAGTGGCAGCGCATCATTCTTGTTGAGCCCCTTGCCTTTGGACTTGCACGTGATTTCCATGCTTCGAAGGCAGCAGGGTTGGGTACTGGTCCTTTTCTTAACAGCGTGGCAGATGCCTTGGCCGTGAAAGCCACGTCTACTTTGCACTCGCGTGCGAATGCTCTTATGAGGTATGTTGCTTGGGCTTCGGGCAAGACTGCGATAGTTTTTCCCGCCGCTGAGCCTCTTGTGTATGCTTACTTCGATGATGCGAAGGACAAAGCTGCACCGACTTCCTTGAAGAGTGTTCTCTCCGCTTTTGCCTTCGCAAAGTATGTTGTGGGCTTGAAGGGTGTTGACGAGATTTTGGAGTCGGGTCGTGTTCGGGGCCTGGCAGCTCGGCTTTTCTTGCAGAAAAGAAAGCTCCTTCAACGAAACCCCTTGAAAGTCGAACATGTTGCGCTGCTTGAGAGAATTTGCTGTGGTCTTGAAGGGAGGTCCTTGCAGGATAGGATGGCAGCAGGCTTTTTCCTTTTCCTGGTGCACGCGAGAGCCAGGTTCTCCGATGCCCAGCGTGTGTGCAAGCTCCTTTTTGTGCGCCTGATCTCAGCATATCTCGAGGTCCACGTTTCGAGGAGCAAGACCAGCTACTCCCTCGAGAGGAAGGTTAGGTTCTTGCCGATGGCAGCTTGTGCTTTGGGTCTGTCGGGTCTCAGGTGGGCCGATGCTTGGATCGATGTCATGGAAGAATGTGGAATTCGTATCCACGAGGATTTGCCCCTCCTGCCGTGTCCGGGTTCCAACGGGACCTGGAGGAATGTGCCTCTGCCGTGCGACCAGGCTTGTGTGTGGCTCAGGAGCCTGCTTGCCCAGGGAGTGGGCCCCGATGAGTACTTGAACAATGTGGGTACGCATTCGTGCAAAAGAACAATCCTCTCATGGGCCAGCAAACGTGGTCTGCCAAGGGACCAAAGGGCCATCTTAGGCTATCATACTTCGAAGTCTGCCGGTGTGGGCACGGAGCTCATCGATGAGGTCGATGCTCAGTCGGCCCCCCTCAGGGCCATGGCGTCGATGTTGCGTGAGGTTCGCTCTGGGAAGTTCATGCCTGACAACCCAAGGGGGCAACAGCTGGCAGAGGAGTGTGAGAGGTCCGATGAGGAGGATCCACCTCATTCCGAGGATGATATGGCGTCGTCTTCGGGATCCTCGGTCGACGAAGAAGAACGTGACCACTCAGAAGACGAGCAGGCCGTCGCCAGGACTATGGAGAGGTGGCCGGGCAGAGTGGATGAGCGGCGGCTGCCAGGTGATGCAAGGTACTTCAGACACCGCCAGTCGAGAGTCATCCACCTAACCGCTGATGAAGCAGGAGCACATTTGATATGTGGAAGGGCGTTGTCTGTACAGTATGGGCGATGCCATGAGCGACCTGCAGTTTTGCATCCTAGGTGTAAGCAATGCTTTAGAGCATATGTGGCTTGATGTGAGATTTCACTTGTGCATAGTGCATAAAGGGTGTGTGCGATGCCCACGATTTGCTCACTTGCTGCGCCCCCCTTTTTGCATGTGCTCTATGTCCATGAATGTGATGTTCGTGCTCTACGCCCATGTGAGAGTTCTCTCTTGAGAGTTGTCTACATGCCATGGCAAACACAGATGCTTTACCAGCTCTGAGCAGGTGCCAGGTCTCAAGCCTAGTTTGGGTGGCCGTCAAAGATGGCTGCATACTCGGAGAGTGGTCCAGTGTTCTCTGCGAGATGTGTGAAGGTAGGCTTAGAAGAAGCTGATGTCGCAGCCCTTAAACGGGCTGGCATCACTACACTGGCCCGGGTAGCCTTCATGTCAAGCTATACGCCAGGATCGGGCGATGACAAGGAGCTCATCGCCGCGTTTGAGACGGCACTTGGAGGCCCGGCAAGTTTGGGGCAGAAGGCAGCCTTTCGCAGGTTGTTCCATGAGAGCTTTGCTGTCACTACGAGTGAAATGCGCTCGTTGGTGGAGCGGACCGATGAAACAGCACCTAGGAAGCTTTCGGTGCCGGAACGCTCAGAGAGGTTCGCTGCCATCGTGAAGAAGTTGCCGGGGTTGGACATCCGGAATCGAATGGAGCCATCAGATGCTCTGGTGGATGCGTGTGTCGCCATCTATGAGCAGAATCGCCTCCAATACCTGGAGTGGGATCGTCTGACAAGCAAAGAGCACGAGGCACAGACGAGTGCCAAGCGAGAGTCGGTCTTGTCCATTGACAGCTCGGGGAAACTCAAGACTGAGAAGCCTGACCCGGGGCGTGCAGACACGTCCAGTGAGTTCCTCATCCACCTTGCGTTGTCCCGTCGAGGCATTGCTTTTGAGATGGCGAATCTCTTAGATTTTGTCCATCACAGCCGTTGGGTAGAGAAGCTTCTGAGTGCACGATTGGACGTTGTTCCTTCCACTCACAATCTACCAACCTTCATGCAGTTGCAGGCTGCGGATCGCAAGTTGTTCCAGTGCCTTGCTGATCAGACACGTGCCGGCCTCCAGGTCACAGCATCGGGAAGGCCTTTGGATCAGGTGTTCGAAGCCGCCACCTGTTCAACGGAGGTTGTCAATGCTCCGGACGGCAAACATCCCCGGCCCCCTCGCTTCTGCATCCCTGGCAACGTCGCTAGTGCGGTGACCTCAGTTGGTACTGAGTTGAGCCGAGCCCTGCAGCTAGTCATCATGCCCAGTGAAGTGCCCACTCCATTGCCTGGTATGCATGAGCAGGTGCCGTTGGACCAGATCCATTATCGGCAATGTCTACGCAACACCCCTCTTGCCGGAACCACTGCTCACAAGCACTCTGACTTTGTGTTTGCGTGGGCACTTTTAGGAAGATACATACATGAGGTTGCGTGGAAAACGGCCGACCTTACTGCTGGCCGGCCAGAGCCAGACATCCAGTTTGGCGCCTCCCCAGTCAGGCAGGTCAGAGGGGTCAAAACATGGGGACAAGGCCCATATGAACAGGGCTTTCTTCCCTTGCTCATGGGTTACGGCGGCTCGCACTCCCGTTTGGCAATCCTACCTGGTCCTGACTTATTCATGGCGAACCGATACGCCGAGGTTATACCCCCTCCTTTTGTGCATGGATATGGTGTCAAAGGCAAAAACATCTTGCCGCAGTGGGGGAGTGTTTTACGGCTGCCTACTCTACCCGAGTCGGTCTGGGGCAACGGGGACACCGTCCCTCTGTGGGCCTCTGTTGGGAAAAAGGGCAGTGGACCAGTGCGGCTCCAGCTCTTCCCTGGGTCCTCATGTTTTGGAAGAAAGATGCCCTATCTTCCTGCAGGGCCACCCCGAAATGGCGCAGTCGACCCAATACCCCAACTGGGCCGCTTGCTCTTCTTGCTGCCGCTGCGCATGCTTGGCTGGCCCAGGCGGATCTGCCGTGGCCTCTCTTCGCCGCAGACATAAAGGTCACGCCGTTGGGCCTCAGTCAATACTGGGATGATGGACTAGCCATGCGTGTGCAACAAGCCCTGGCAGCCTTTGCCTTTCCTGCCTACCAGTACCCGCCTCCAAAGCCTCACCTAACCCCCTCAGGGGAATGTCGGTCGCTCTTCATTAGCGGGATGAATGGGAAGGCCGAGAATACGCCCCCCACTGTGTCGGGTAGCATCATTCACACAGCCAATTCCTATGCACTCACTGGCTTAGAAATGGAAACAGTCCGGGACAACCAGGGCAAAAAGGTCCGATATGAGGACACACAACGCCCGTTGTTGCTTTCGACCAGCGGTAATGCCGCACATGCATTGTTGCTCCTGCCCCAAGCCGCCCAGCTATGGGCACGTGCTCTGTACCCTCAGGTCGAAGGATGCGGTCTGCCAGCGGCGGTTCGTGCTAGAATCAGCTCGGTAGAAGCCTCCCTGACAATGTGCCCTGCCCTGGCTCACTTGCACATGCCACATACTGCTGCGCTGACCGCTCTGCATGTGGGCCTCGCCGCGGGTAGAGCTGGCGAGTGCAAACTGTGCGTTACGGGTTTCTCTGCTGGGTCGTATACGGGCGCTGCTGTGGCTATCGCTTGGCATGAGCGCCAAAGGCTTCCTGACTGCAAGGGCGATTTTGTCCACATCAAGGCACGTTTGGGCGGCGTTGCCATGCCACGGGCCATGCTGCAATATATCCTGGGTTCGGAATTGCGACACGCTGTTAGCCTTGTCCATCATGAGAGCGACCAGCTTTGTATCTTCCGGCCCAGCCAGGCAGGACGCAAGCGATTGGCGCGGGAGCGCGTCTCTACTACTTCACTGGACCTGAGTCACTTGGCAGTGGTGGACACTCTTATGGTCACTTTGTCCACAGTGAAGAGCTATTCCAGCTCACGCCGGGGGATTATGTGCATAAGGAATTGACTAAAAAGATTTGCGGCTTGGCCGACCCCCGGATGGATCGCACAGTGCGAGCAGGTTTGATGGGGGTTGCGTGTGGCTCTGTCCAGCTTTCGGATAAGTCTAAAACTTTCATCAACTCCGTGCTGGGACGGCAAATCAGACGCCCCGATATGGAGGCTTTTCTCCGGATACCTTCCGCTGAGAACCGGAGCATTGCAAGTCTCCGTGCTGACTTTACCCAAGTCCTCCTGACGGATGCCAAGCCGCATCTGGCTGATTTGCCGCCCCCGTATCATGAACTTGGTCCCACGATGAAACTAGTTTTGGGTATGTGGCTCCCCCACCTGTCGTTAGAGCGCCTGGTTGACATGCTGGGTTATCAGTTTTTAGCCATGGCCTCGGAAGCAGAAATCGAGGAGGAGCCCTCGGAACAGTATCACTACCCAGAGCAAGCTGCGGTCAAGCGGGCCGCCACCCCTGTGGCGATAAAGCCCGGCACGCATACATGGCCAATCTGCCTTCTCCATCGAGTTTACCCAAGGGCATCGGTCATGCTCCTTACACCGGAGTTGGCGGATGTCCCTGACTGGGCTACAAAGTGGTTTGCTGTCGCTGGCAAAGTGCCGGCCAAGGGCGCTGCTTTGCTGGTTACCTTGCGAGAAGACAAGGGGGATGTGGCCTACCCAGGCATGTTTATAGAGCTCCTTGCCCCGAAGAAGCTTTTCACCGGCCTTGGAGAAAGTAAGGCCATGCAGCCAGTCAATATAACCATTGCCCTGCTCTTGACTGATGAACAGCACAACCAATTCGCGCAACGACCCTCACTGCCGAGAGTCAGCCAGCTTGAGGTTCTGCCCGGAGGAGCCTCTACCCCGCTTTGGGATGCTCTGTTACACATGCCTAGGGAAAGGCAGCATGTTGCATTGGGCGTTCCGCTAGAAGACTCGCCTCTTGATGCCATCCGGCAGCCACAGTGGTTGCCGGGCTTTCTCACAGATTTAGTGCTTGTCCTCCTTATCGGGCTAGTGGTGAGAGGGAACTGGCACGACACATGGGCACAGCTCATTCACCCGGAGGTCTGCCAAGTCTTCAGAGGCAAGCACGAAACGCAAGCTGTGCAGGCATCGCTTACTGCGGGTCCGGGGGCTTCCAACCCCTTGCAAAGCTTCCTCAACCTTTGGCTTGCGGAGGAACAATCCTATCGCAAAGAATGGACGCCGACGCTGCTGAGTGGCGTGTTAGCTACGCTGCCTGACTCTCCGCTGCCCGGCCAAGAGGACGCCCGGACTCCTGCGCTGTGGCATGCGGAGTGTCTACGCCTGTCCCATGACTCGTTGAGCAACGAGCACGATCCGAGGACTCGAGCCAGCATCTTTGCGCTCGCGGTTGGTCCCGCCTTCCTTACGTGCCTCTGTGATACCTTTTGGGGGGCGGACGGACACCTGGCAGCGCTGCTGGGAGCGTGCTCGTACGGCCTGGCCGCTAATCGTACTTCTGTATTCATAACGGGTGCGCCCGGCAGCGGGAAGACACGATCCTGCGCGTTTCTAGGAGTACTCCTTGCGTGCCTGACGAGCCGGCTCACCCTGTACACCGCTCATGGCAATGAATCGGTTCGGGCCTATGTCGAAGCGGTTGATAGGCTCACGACTGCTAGCAATGAATTTGTTCGCAGCCGCATCGTTCGCATACCGGGTAACAAGGAGAAGGACACACATAAGCTCCCTTTTGATGTGCACGATTTGTACCGGGGGCTACTTGTAGCCACGACACATGGTACGATTGTGGCAAGGCTTAGCTTTCCCTACTCGCAGCTCATTAACCGTCTAAAGGATGTTGAGTTGCTCCTCCGAGATGAAGCCCAGCAATTGGGCACGCCTGGTTCCAACACCATTCTGGCGCACATCAAGCATGCACTTGATGTCATGATTGGCGACCACAGACAGCCCGCTGGAGGATCGCGACCCAATTACCACTTCGTCACGGAGTTGTTGGAGCAAAAGATTTGTGGTCTCAATGCGGTCCCTGCCGACCTCCACACGCCAGCCACCTTGCCTGCGGCCCTTTTGCGGCAAACGGCCCAAAGTTCCGGCCCGTGGAAAAAGGGACAAGGCGAGATGCCCTCTTGGGGCAAGCCCCACCGTTAGGCAGGGTCCCTCGGCTACGTATGCCACCAGGTCCCACGATGCAGCACCTGCTCGGGCGGCCACTGCGTAGCCTTGCAGGCAGGTGGATGGAAACGTGTCGATGGGTACGGGTGCAAGATCAGGATGAGACCCAAACCAAAATAGGCAGAAGCTACGACCTCAGCATGGTCCTGGCGGACATTGTGCTCACTTTTGGGCACCAGGTCTATCCTGACTCCCCTATCGGGATGGTCTCTCAGTATGCCAGGATTGTTACCCAAATGAAGTTTATGCTGCAGTTGAGTCTCCCCGCAGACCCGCTGGGCGATGACGATATGAGCCTACTTGAAGCCTGCCAAACCGCGGAAGACTTCCCGCTGACTGGCGCGCCCAACACTTGGAGCCTTGTGACGTTTCGGACCTTCCTCATGAATCACATAGGGTCCCTTAAACGCTTCTTCGGCGCTATCACCTCGGCCTGCTCCACTGGCCCCACATTTGGGATATGTGTCTTTGTGACATGTCGGGCTTCTGGATTCCTGTTTAGTAGCGAGGCAGGGTTTGCCCGAGCCACCTCCTCCTTCACGAGAGGGCTTGGGGCTTTGGTTTTCGTGGCACCGCACTACTCTGATGGTATAGGTGCGTGCTTCCAAAGGCCTGCGCAACCGGGGGCCTAATTGATTGCGCTGAATATGTGCGCACACAAGCCAGCTTGTGGAGCATGGATGGCCCTGGCATTGCAACGGCATTCCACAAGCAAGCCTTCCGAGAACGGACAGTAGCCAGCATCGTGCTGCCTGCGGAACGCAAAGTTGGGCTGGACCTCTTTGAAACACCACCCCTGCATCAAGCGTGGGCTTTGAAGGCCACCTGGGGAGATAAGCGGGAGGTTTTTTACCGCACACTTCAGCAAGAAGGATGGGGGAGTCCCTCTTTCACCTCCAACTCCTACTCGGGCACCATTATTAGTCTGCAAACGCGCGGCTTCGTCCTGGAGCCCCTGCCCAATGCTGTGTATTGTGTCCCCTTCCAGCCGGTGAGGGAAGGAGATGGGGTCGCCCAGTACCTCACCTGCTTGCTAGGGGACACCAGCATTAGGATGCCGCCCAAGCGGGGATCTGCTCAACGCGCTGACCCGGCTTTCGAACACAAGGCCGGCATACTGCGAGCCCCCCGTGGTCTTCACCTCCTACCTGTTCGTACGGGTAAGGCTGCCTCCGAAACTGCGATTGATGTGGACTCCCCGGGAAACAGCCCTGTGCCCGCGGGTAGTAACAGTCCCGACGTGGTAGTTGCTACTGCAGTCGAGGTTCCTACGCCGCAGCAGTCGCCAGCCCAAGGCGAGGCTACCACCAACGCGCGCCATGGCGAGCGGTGGGGTACACCATGGCTCAAGCCTCGGGCCGCGGGGGGCTCCATTGCGGCAGCTGTCAGCCCGCCTCCGCCAGCTAAACGGGACGTTTCCCGAACCCCTTGCGGCACCCCAACGCGGGAGAGAGGACCACTGACGAAGGAGCCTGCAACGAAAGAGCCTGCGGTTGTGCCGGCCGCGAGTCCTATTGCTCTGGAGGCTTGTGTGACGACTCCCTCTAGTGAAGTTGATCACAGGAGGGGTTAGCGCCGCCTCGTGTCCACCCCGTAGTGGCGGCAACATTAGGGACCCGCCGCCTGGCGTACGACGTCCACCCAGCCCCCGGACACGGCCCACGCACACAGCATCTCCGGATGGGATTAGGACGGTTGAGGCGTCACAGCCCCCTTGCGCTAAGTCTCCCACGGACTCACTTGGCCTGACGGAACCAAAATCGTATCTCCCTATGCCTCCCCATGGCCTGACGCCCATCCCCGCCAGGCCTGTGCCCGCTGTCCAAGCTCGCAAGGAAAGTCGGCCTCTCGCTTTGGACAAAGACGGCTCTCAGCAGCTGGAACCACCAAAAGCCAAGCCTCGAGGGCCTAGCGAGCCCAGCGGCGCCCGCGATCCCAGCGCCCCAGCCTGCGCACCCATCATGCAGAGCAACACAGTCTCGGTCTGTGATCTCATGTGGCGCGCACTTGCAGCGGGACATCACTTTCGTAAGAATGTCAAACCTCGGCCCTACATGAACCTGCGTGACTCGCAACACCTCACAACACACTGCCAGCAGCTTCGGGCATATAGGGCCTATGAGGTGTTTTTGAACGGCATACCGAACCAGCTGCAAGACTCGGATATGCTGATCGGAATCGCTGACTCGCTACTGCATCTGCCTGAAACGTTTCCGGCAGCGTATTTGAAGGTTTATGACCCTATCATCACGCAGTGCCTTAGATTGTCGGGGGCATTGCAGCATTTCGACCTTGCTGAAATGTTGGATTGCCCGGCCCCGCAGCTGGACAAAGCAAGGCTTTCGGAGTCCCTGGTGGGGTATGGCTTTCTTACCGCAGCGCAGTACATCGCGGATCTTTTCTCTGCGGTGTCGGACTTGCCGAGTGTCATCAATGCCAGTTTTCCTGCAATGCTCAGCTACGCTGATCCAGATTATTGGCTGGGTGCACTTCTGCTCGCATTCGAGTCCCACCAAAAAGGTCCCCTGGAGCGTACGGCAGGGCTGCCCATTGTTCTTGGTTTTCCTGAATCTGACAATAAAATTACTGACCTGCAGATCAATGTGCCGCCTGCAGCCATGGTGGCCTTCTTGGCTGGCCGCGCTTATCGGTGTCCCAAGTGCCCTACTACCAAATATGTGATGGACGCGCACAGTGGACTGCCACAAGTCACTGGCCAAGCCTCCCAAGAGGCCTTGCAGGCATGGGCCGCAGCTGCTAAGCACACGGACGTGGAAACGGCCAGGCGTGCCCAGCCCAGCCTGAATACGTCCTAGGCATCACGCTGCAGGGCACAGAGACACTTGGGCAAAGGCACTATCAAGAATTTAGGCCGGACCTCCCCCCTGCCCATTTCCTTGACGCCATCCGGCTTGCTCTTGCGGCCTCGGTGGCCAACCAAAACATTGAACATTTTTGGTCAGTTTATAACTTGGAATGGCCTGACACTTCTCACAGAATGGCTGTTTTTCTACGGCGAGTGTTGCCCCTAGAGTGCTTGCTCTCCTCGCCCTTTGCTGCGCCTGTGGAAGCGAACACTGCAGCAACCTCGCCGGAGGTCGTCAGCGTCTCTTCCGAAACTAACGAAGGCTCTCCCTGCCCGATGGATGACATGTCGGATGCGGAGGACGAACCCGAGGCACAGGTGAATGATTGGCGCTTCTCGGAGCTGCGAACCACTGACCTTGCAGCTTTGCGAGAAGTGGATGTCTCCGCCCCTTTCCGGCTGCCAGTCATCTTTGATGCGCATTGGAAAGGGATCAGCACCACACCCACCAAGCATGGGCCCCAACGTCCCCAAAATGCGTGGTATGACGCAGCCACTGCTCACTGGGCTGCCATTAAGGGGCTCATGCGAGCCAAACATCCAACCAAGCAGCGACTCAACAGCTTCTGGTTTAGGATGTACTGTCATGGCACCCCCAAGGACCCTGATCCTTCGGCCCTGCGTGCTGCAGTTACCTCCTTCCCCTTTCAGTATAAGGACGAAGGATTTGTGCAGTACAGGCAAATCCAGGAAGCTGTCCGGGTGATGTGGCTCGCGGCCCAAACCTCAATGACAAGATACATGCGTATCCCCATTCCGGACGGCATCCCTGAGTGGGGGGTTGATGAGCAAGAGCTGCCTCCCAGGCAGGTCATGCCCAGCCGTACACGTTCCCATACCACCTCAGCTGGCCATCGCTCCCGGCGTCCGGACTGGGATGGCTCCTGGCAATAGACAGCAAACTGTCATCTGAGGGCTCCTACGGACGCCATGCGAACGCGCCATTGAGTCCTTTCATGGCATGCTGCCTAGCGTGATGTGAGCCCTCACATCTCCTCGCCGATACATGCCGCAAGACTACCCCGGATATTCTTGGTTTGGCAACCCTCTCGTGGTCTATGCCACGGATTGGATCGTGCTTGTCTTTTGTGTGCTTACAGCTTGCAGCTGTGAACACCCTTCTGGGTCGGCCCCGCGGTGTGCCTGTGGGAACGGGGGGCCTTTCTTTCGGGGTTGCTCCACTGGCCATCTGCCACGGACTACCCTGGACCGGTCCTGCCTGGATGTTCCAGCTTTGTCATCGGTAAAACGGCCAATCTTCCTTTGCTGCTTCTCGGTTGTGGACACTTCTACGCGGAGATCAGGTTTCCACTTCCCTGGCAATGTGCCATCGAGCACCTGTGGACAACCTGGCCTTCACGAGAGCCATTCTCGCCTGTGCTTGGGTTGCTGCGGGGTTCCCTGCCTGCTTGGGTGTATATCTCTGCTTGCGTCAAAGCAGCCATACATGACTACCTCCCCATCGGTAGGTGGCCAAGCGTGATGTGAGCCCTCACATCTCCTCGCCGACGTCTGTCGGTTTGGGCATGGAGGGTCTGATTCTGGTTATTGAACCCTCAACCCTCACCGGCCAAGTAGATAGTTGCTTGGCCTTGAGTGCGAAGTTTCGACTGGGGGACTCTCCCGCTTCCTGCGGGGCAGGTGGGGTCCCCGCATGCTTGGGTTCACCTGATGGCTCTGATTGGAACGAAGCAGTCAAGCCTGCTTTGGCCGTCGGGACTCCTGTGAGTCAAAAGAACGTTGCGCCTTGTGCCCGGAGAGGCTCCACTGGCTGACCACCATGGAGTGCTCTGGGCTGGTCCTACCCTTTGTTCTTGCCGTTAAGTCCCCACTGGCTGACCACCATGGGGCAACTTTATACTTCGGATCAAGAAGGTTGTCGCCTGCAACGTCCCGTGCCAAGGCACGACTATGCCCCACCTGTTATGGCGGACTTGTGAACCTTCTCGTGAACGGCCTTGGCTGGTGCTGAATGTATCCGCATCGGTGGCTGCATGATGGTGGTTTTGTGAATCTGGCAACGTCGCATTTTGCGACGCACCTGCGCACTCGGTGCTACATGTGTGCTCCCGGCCTTTTCGACGATTTCGAGTACTGAGTGCACAGGGTGAACTAGCAGTTCGGCGCGCTGGCTACGTGGAGATTATGCACCCGCTGACTTGGCAGGGAGCCATTCCCCACTTGTAGAACAACCTGGCCCTCTTGAGGCTCTTGAGGGTCACCCTCGTCTGAGCTTGGCCTGCGGCAGGGCGAGTGGGCTCCCCGCCCGCGTGGATGTTACCTGAAGGCTCTGATTGGACCAAAGTAGCAATACCATGGAGATCCTTGCACTTCGGCACCAACGTGATGTGAGCCCTCCCATCTCCTTACCGACGTACCTCGCGGGTTTGGGTTTGGAGGGACCTGATGCGTGCCGATGCGCAGGCCAGCGCCAAGGATGCGTGGCCTTGTGTGAGATGCCTGGACTGGGAGGTTCCTCGTTGTCATTATAAACCCTGTGGCGTTAAGGGTTTGGTAACTCGCTGTGGACCCTCCCCGTGGAATCGGTAGCTGCAGCTACTCTTGTCCCCCCTCTGGCCGTGCGCGGGCACCTCTCTGGGTGGGCACTTGTACGCCAGGTTGACTGGAGAACCCTGTGCTCGGAGCTACTCCACTGGCTGACCACCATGGAGTACCCTGGGCCGGTCCTGCTTTGATTGTTCTTGCTGTTAAGTCCCCACTGGCTGACCTCCATGGGGCATATGCCCCCTGTGCCGGGCGCGGACACCTCTCGGGGTGGGCACTTGTACGCCAAGGTGAATGGAGCACCCAAAACTCGGAGCTACTCCACTGGCTGACCACCATGGAGTGCCCTGGGCCGGTCTTGCCTTGATTGTTCTTGCTGTTAAGTCCCCACTGGCTGACCACCATGGGGCATATGCACATCTTTCATCCCCCCTAGGGAGTCTAACTTGCAACATCCTTTCGCCATTGAGTGTCGGTTGTCTGTCCTTGACAACGAGTACGTGATCCGAAGCTCTTCTGATGACCTCGGTTTGAATAACCGCTGTCGCACCAGTGGCTACATGATGGTGGTTTTGAGAATCTGGCAATGTCGCAATTTGCGATTCCCCCACAAGCTCTGTGCTTCCTTGTGAACCGGGACTTCATTGACGACCTCGAGTACTGAGTCCGTGGGGTATCTAGTAGTTCAGCGCGATTGCTCGCTTTGTCCTTTGGTGTTTGTTTGCTGTGTGGTTGCTTGTTGTGTCTGGCGGATTGTGTGCGCTGACTTTGTTTCACCCTTTTCGTCGAGCCCAACAAGACCGGCCTACTGTGCTACTGATGTAGTAAAGAGGCGTCAGTCCAACAAAAAAAAAGAGTTTGGCAAGGAAAGAAGGCGGCCCTGTGGCAACGCTGGCTAACTGTCCTCGAAGAGGAGCGCATTGCACCGGCCATCCCTTATCCGACCTTGGCACCTCCAGGCCTCCTGCCAGGTAGCAAACTTGAAGAAGCTACGAAAGTTGCCAACAAAGCAAGATCACATACACACATAAATACATACACATATTACGTACGAACGCGAACGGGCAATTGTAACCGCCCTCCATCTGTGGGGCGCCGGGATGTGGCGGGCCGGTCGCTGCCATCGCCGAAAGACACGGAGGGAGAATATGAGAGAGAGAGAGAGAGAGAGAGAGAGAGAGAGAGCGAGAGCGAGAGAGCGAGAGCGAGAGCGAGAGCGAGAAAGAGAGAAGACGGCCCGTCCATCTGCTGCATAAGTCAGACGGGAATAATGGCCACAGGATGCCACATAGACAGCGCATTACTTAAAGAAGATGGTCCACTACACCGCGGGATCGTGTAGAAGCAGCAAGCAGAATGTGTTTCACCGGTCGATCCGTTGGATGGCGCGCGAACGTGAAACGGCTCTTTGTTTTCAAGCTTTCGCTGGTTCACGGCTTGCTTGATTGATGGGTTGGTCCATTGCCTTTTTGACTCGCTTGTGTCTGATGGGTTCTGCAGCAAGAGTTTCAGCAGAGCGACTGAGAGGTTGATGGTTGCCTGGGGGTGGTCGGCCCTTGCATGTTTGATGTTGGGTTTGGTTGAGCAAGTAGACTTGGTCAAAGCGAAATGTTAAAACTGTTTAAACATTATATTCATGATGATGCTGTTTCTGTCGTTGGTTTGGTTTGAAATCGGTTTGTTCCGGGCTTGTGAACTGACATCTGCTCGCATGCGCCAGCAAGCGCTGGATGGCTGCAAGCTGTCAGGGTTCGGGGTGCAAAGAACGCGGGTCGAGGGACGTCTCTTCGCATCGGTCATTTCCCCCAATGGTCCTAGAGTCCTAGAGTCCTAGAGTATGGCGCGATGACGATCTGTTCCAGTCACGTGTTGGCGCGTGTTTCAAAAGTGGTCGCCGCCCTGCTCCTTCAAGAAGCCGCTTCACGCCGTAGATCGCCAGCTGTAGCTATAGCTGTCGCGCTAGATATAGCATAACTTTTCGCCATGGGCCGGTGTGCCACCTTGGCGCGCTTGGTGCCGGACCCAGTGCGGACTTCGGATTTCAGGCATAATCGGACTAGGTTGACTCGTTGTAGACTTAGATTGAAGGCTAAGGTTTATGGTGGGCGCTCTGCTTTCCTTGCCCTCATGTGCGCTGCCGCATGATTTCTCCGACATCGTGTCAGGGGCCAGGGGCAAGTCACGGCGGGTCTTTCCGAGTCTTTCCTTTGCTTTTGAAGGCTACCACTTGGCATCCACTTGGCATTGGGGTTTCAGCACTTTGGAGAACTGTGCCGCTGCCGTGGGCGGAGCTTCTTTGCGTTTGGACGTCTAAGTCTGGAAGTGTCTGGAGTACGTTAAATAGGAAACAAAAGGGCTTGCCAAGTAATACGCGAGAAGGTCCATGCCACCCATCCCCCTAGCGACCCAAGCGCCATGTACAAATCTATAAGTCCCATAAGCCCTGTAAGCCCTCTGAATCCCAATGCCCTAAACCCTAAACCCTAAACCCTAAACCTTAAACCCTAAACCCTAAACCCTAAACCCTTAAATCCCTTAAACCCCCTCAAAAAAGGTGTTGCTGCTCAGCCTCATCCATGGCCGAGCAGCGCCTGACACTTGTCAGGCGTGCACCCCTGCCCTGGGGGGTCTTCAAAGAGACGGGGAGCCTAAAAGGGTACTTCCGAAAATAGGGTTTAGGGTTTAGGGTTTCTTTAAAAGGATTATATAGTATTTTGGGGTATATAAAGGGGTGGCCCTATTTTTGGAAACGCCCAAATGAAGTCACGAGCAAGCAGATGACCCCCTTGTCATCCACCAAGTCCAAATCCCAAATACCCAGCTTGCCCGAAGGGTTTAGGGTTTAGGGTTTAGCTTAGCCATTCCAGCCTCCGAAGATGCTCGGACATGTGACAATTGGACACACACACACACACACGCTCGTTCCAGTACCAAAAACTCATGTTTGAAAGCCCGCGGCCTTCCTGTGCTTGGCAGCCCAGCAACCATGTTACTGCAAAAGGGTACCCTTCTTTGGGGTTTAGTTCCTTTAGAAGGGATTCGTGAACCCTAAACCCCAAACCCCAAACCCTAAACCCTAAACCCTAAAAAAGGGTTTAGGGTTTAGGGTTTAGGGTTTAGGGTTTAGGGTTTAGGGTTTAGGGTTTAGGGTTTAGGGGAGTAGCCCCCCCCCTTTATCTGGGTCTTAGGAATGTCGAGTTCCAAGCCGGGGCGGCAAAGCTCTACTTTGGGCACGACGTGACCTTAAAATTGGGGTCATATACCCTGACTACTGTAACCCCTCTTAAGGTAGCATGAACCCTAAACCCTTTTCGGGGTTTGGTCCTCAGTCCTCAGGGTAACTTACAGGGCTAGGGTTAAGTCTAGGGTTTCGGCCGGGATGCAAGAAAAGAGCGTGTAGGGTAGCCCCCGGGTCCGGCAGCAATACCCTAAACATTCGGGGCCACCTTGTGATAACCCCGAAATGGACCCCAAACCCTAAACCCCCAAACCCCCAACAACCCTATTCAGCCTCGACATGGTGACCCAAAATTCACAGAAGTTCGCGCAAATGCTGCAGGAGCCCGACAAGCAAGTTCTCATGCAGCTGCGGAACGCCCGGCAAAAGGCTCGGCCGCGGTTGCCATATTAGGGTGGTAGGAGTTTAGAGTTTAGGGTTTAGGGTTTCGGGTTTGGGGTTCAGGGTTTAGGGTTTAGAGTTTAGGGTTTAGTGTTCCGATATGGGGCGCCTTGTTATTCCGATTCGCTATCTTGGGGCACACAGACTTGTGGGGTTCAGGGTTTGGGGTTTAGGGTTTTGGGGTTTAGGGTTTCATGGCCGGCATTTGGATTTCGTCATCCGCGTTCACCCCGTTCAGGTGCCTCTTCCGTGCTTGCGCGTCAGCACTGTAGCTAACCATAAGGTTCCGTTGATATGCGGTAGGTTTATGTATTTATGATTATATTTCTTGTTGTTGTATTCTTGTATTCTTAGGATTATCATCATTATCATTGCTGTTATTGCTATTCGTCTTAGTATTACAAGAGCACTAGTCTCGAGTGATCGGGCACTCGTCCAAGATAAGGATCCAGGCGCCCAAAAGGTGTGCGCACGGCAGCGCCCTCCCTGCTCTTTCTGACTCAGGGGGTAGGGGGGGTGAGGTGAGCTTAATATTGCTACTACGAATATGTTGTACTACTTGAAGTAGTACGTGTCGGGAGCTACAGCAAGCTGCGCCCTTGGATTTGTTGCTGCAACCGTTCTCGGGTCCCCCGGCAGATGCCAAGAAGGTTGTCAAAGATGCTGCAAGAACGTACCATGGTTGTGCGACGACTGGTATCTTGTCCGGCTTTGTATTGTAGGGCGGACCGTGGAAGCAACCCCGAGTTACAATTCTACCCACCTTCGATTTACAGAATTTCCCGGCTCGGCCCCTTTGGCAGTGCCGGCACGGAACGTGGGAGAATGTCGACCGGAGAGTCCGGTGTGCTTTGCCGTGATGTTGTCCCGTGGTCGTTCCTAAATGTTTGTGTGGCTACACCGACCCCACCCCCTTTTTCTAAAAGTTTGTGTGGTTTAGGGGTGGTTGGGAGCTCGATCGTACAACGTCGACAAGCTCCGCCCGACATTGGCAAAGAAGACATTGGATGAAGCCAACAAACAGTATGGCATTGCGGGACAGTGCTGCCCCAGCTAGAAGTCACCAGTATTGGGTGTTGATTGTACCTCTCGCACAATCCTGCATTCAGAATGGGTTCAACGAAACGCGCCATTCCATCCTACAGCCTTGCATGC
Source organism: Symbiodinium natans (assembly GCA_905221605.1). Lineage (NCBI taxonomy): Eukaryota > Dinophyceae > Suessiales > Symbiodiniaceae > Symbiodinium > Symbiodinium natans. Next base: position 325,909 of record CAJNDS010002537.1, read on the forward strand.
AAGAAGTTTCTACGCCATCCCCCCCCCCCCCCGGCTGTCTTTTCTACAGTACGTTCTGTAGGTATCACCGCATTGAACTTCGGCTCCGCCCGTGCTCGTTCCAAGGAAGGCCGCTCTGAACCCTAGACTCCTTGCTTTCGGTGGGCGCTTAGAGCCAACTTGAACCCTTAACTCTGCTGAACCCTAAGCCCTGAACCCCGGAAAGAAGGCTACCAACAAGAATCAAAGAAGCACCCAAAAGGCCACAAACCCGAAACAACCCTCTTCAAGAATTCAATTTCCCCTCTTTCAGAGGGCCTCCTCGACACATCGTCGACGTTTAAGCAGCTGCCGGTTCTCCAGCTCTTCTTCCCTTTCGGGAACCCGGTGGCGCCGACAGGCACGACTCCTTTTGGTGGGTTAGGATTTGGGGTTTAGGGTTTAGGGTTTAGGGTTTTTACGAGCACCTGGAACATGCCTTCACCTCTTTCGAAAGGTTCGGATGGGAACGCAAGCCTCGGATTTCTCTCTGAGTTCCCAGAGGGTAAGGTTCAGCGAGGGGCCTCAGTCCTACGCTTCTGGGGACCTAGAGTCTTTCGTTGCGGTCTTTCAGAACCACCCAAAAAGGCTCAGAAAGGACCCCTCATCAGGGAGAACCCTGACAGGGGCCCGGGGTCTAAGCCCTAAATCCCGTAATTTCCCTAAAAGCCCTAAATGAAATCCCTACATCTCCAAAACCCTAAATCGCCTGAACTCCCCAAATTCCTCATGAAGAATCGCAACTTCGTGAGGCGCTTGTCAGGCTTTAGGGTTTAGGGGGAGTTTCTTCCTTAGCCCAGACTCAACAAAAACTCTTGCAGAATGATCAGAACCTAAAAACAAGTAGGGCTTAGGGTTTAGGGCTTCCAGGCTGTCGGGTTGTCGTGGCTTCGTGAGGAAACTCTTCCGGCCCCACTTTGCCCAACGTCACAGAACAGTTCGAGTGCGTGGTGCCCATTCCGCCCGGTGCGACTTGGATTCTTTTACCGGCTCGGTGACTCAACAAAACGAGAGAAGCCCTAAACTTCTCGGGTGTCCTTTGAAGTGGGGGGAGGTGGGGGGGGGCCTCCCGTAAGGTCGCGGTTTTTTGAGCTCGGCATTTCCTCTTCTTTGGTGTGCTGGGCTGTGAAATTGTAGGGCAAAGCCGCGCCAGGGCGGGTGGCCACAGAAAGCACCTGAGTACCTTACATAGGTGAGTGGAAGAAGGCGCATGCCTGAAGGTTTGGGGCTTCTTCAACCCTACAGCCACAAACCCTTTAGGGTTTTGGGGTGAGGGGCCCGTAAAAGGGGGAGGGCCTTCTTTGTCTCATTTTCGGCATGCTTCGATGCATACACTGTTCTGGGTCTCGACTTGGTACCCTAACCCTAACCCCCCTTCCCCGGAAAAAAAACAGAGATGCAACGAGAAAAAAACCTCACCCTAAATCCCTGAACCTTGCGGTGCCAAGGAACACTGGTTCTTAGTAGGGAATGAGGGAGATTCGGGCCCTAAACCCTGAAGCCTAAACCCTAAACCCTAAACCCTAAACCCTAAACCCTAAACCCTAAACCCTAAACCCTAAACCCTAAACCCTATACAAACCCTTTAAGGGATGATGTGGCCCTCCTAGGCACCAGCCGAAAGGAAGCCTAAGGTGCCAAGATTGCAGGGTTTAGGGTTTAGGGTTTAGGGTTTAGGGTTTAGGGTTTAGGGTTTAGGGTTTAGGGTTTAGGGTTTAGGGTTTAGGGTTTGTAGCCCCATGTTTGGCTCGCGGTTCAGGGCAGTGAGGTTGAGACTTCAAGGTACACTGGTAAAGTTTTATATGGGGGGTTCCGACCACAGGCGTGCCCTTTTTGGGGGGTCCCTTTAAGGGGATTCTATTTGATTTGAATATTTAAAAGGGGTACGTCCTATTTGGAACTGCCCATATGTAGGGCTTCTAGGGTTTCGTAACTTCAGTGTCTCGGATTCACAGGGCAGAGGATGCGTTGTTGAGGAAATTTCGGGGCTTCTGCCCTGTCTAGCCGCCCCTACACCCCTAAACCCTTGGTGGCGAAATCAGAGCGACTCGAACTCCATAGGAAGTGGCTTGAAGAGCTCGCAAGTAACACCGAGGCTGAGACAGTTTTGTGGCGTGTGAGATGTTGAGGGCTTGGTTTGCTTGATGCAAAAATGCGGATGCCACGGGCTTTTCGGAGTTTCAAGAAACCGACATGCGCCTCCAAGTCATCCCTGCGATGTGGCTGCACAAGAGAGAAAGAAAAGCTAGGACCTAGAGTAGAATCCTTATTTTTTGTGGGGGGGGGGGGCTTAGGTTCCCTGATGGCTTAGGCATCTTCCGACAAGTGGGTGCCATGCCTGAACATCGCCGAGCGCTTACAGCTGCAGCAGGTCCTGAGGGTTTAGGGTTTAGGGTTTAGGATTTAGAGTTTAGGATTTGGGGTTTAGGGTTGGGACGTTTGCTTTCTGCGTTCCTGGCAGGGAGATTGGGGGAAAGATGGCGTCCTAACAACTTCAGCCCTCGAAGGACATAAGGAGACCGATTCCCTAGGTCCTTATTACAAGCTTTAACTTCCAGGCGGTATGAACATCCCCCTGAGAGGGCAAAGGTAACTGGGGTTGGTAGACATACATTCGAAGGCTCGGTCTGAAGTCACTACACCCTTGGCCTCTCGGTGTTTTTCCTTGTAAGATCGCTCCCTGAAGCTCAGAGAGCCCTTGCTGAAAAAATCCAGCCAATGCTTACCTGGAGGCTTAGGCACTTTCCAACAATCCAGCCGACTCAGGCGCCCCTCTACCACAAACCCCAAGAAGCCGCCGCCGCTTCAATCCCGTGCTCCTCAGTGAATCGTAGCGAAATATTCCTAAGAATCCTTTCTCCTAAACCCTAAACCCTAAACCCTAAACCCTAAACCCTAAACCCTAAACCCTAAACCCTAAACCCTAAACCCTAAACCCCTCTTGCTTCAGACCCTCTCAAGCCGTGTAACCCCCCGAAGCTTTTGAGAGGATGTCGCGGCCGCCTCCTCGAACGCCAGCCAGCCGAACCTGACGGAGTACCTTCAGTCAGGCAGGGTTTAGGGTTTAGGGTTTAGGGTTTAGGGTTTAGGGTTTAGGGTTCAGGGTTCAGGGCTCAGGGCTCAGGGCTCAGGGCTCAGGGCTCAGGGCTCAGGGTTCAGGGTTCAGGGTTTAGGGTTTAGGGTTTAGGGTTTAGGGTTAAGAAGAGCTCAAGGGAGCCCCAGATCGACCCTTGGAAGCTTCGAAAGCATCGGGAATCCCGGGTCTTGGGTTCTGGGTTTAGGGTTCGTAGACCTTAAACCCTGAAAACCCTGAAGGCTTTGGGCCGCCCCATTCCTAGAAGCCAAAGGCCCCAACCCCCAAAAGTTCGCATCGAGCCCCAAAACTTAAGGATTTTCAGAGGGACTTAACCCTAAAAACCCTAAAGTCTGGCTGGGGGCTCGCTACTAACCCTAAAATACTTTACGCCGGGTGGTTTGGGGTGGGTGTACCCCCAAGCGACGCGCGCATGGGAGTGGGCCCGTGAAAGTCAATCTAGAGGGCCCACGATGCGCGTTACCAACGCTGCCACACCCTAAAACCCTAAACCCGGCTTGCGCTAGAAAACCCTAAATAGAAAAGGTGCATGGGGTTGATCAAAAAAAGAAGCCCGAAACCCAGGTGGCAAAATTGAGGGATTCCTTACTCCAATATGGTTACTGGGCGAACCAAGGCATGAACACTAAATGTAAACCCTAAACCCTAAACCCCCCGGATTAACCCCAAAACCCTAAAAAGCCTACCCCCCCCCCCCCCCAAAAAAAAGGAACAACAACCTATAACAAGTGGCAATATCGAGGAGGGTTTTCAGAGGGTTTGGGTTTTACAATTATAAGTGCAGTTGTAGTTGGTTAATAAGTACCATGTAAACCCTAAACCCTAAACCCTAAACCCTAAATCCTAAACCCTAAACCCTGAACCCCCACATAAGGTTTGGGTTTTGCCCAGCTCTTGGGATGCTGCGCCAGGTGCCTGGGATCCGGCGGGCAAGTGGGCCATCCCTATGGTTTCACGCCTTCAAGAACAGGGTTTAGGGTTTAGGGTTTAGGGTTTAGGGTTTAGGGTTTAGGGTATTAGGGCTTGGTGTTGTAGGGTTTGGGGTGTAGGGTTTAGGAACTGGGGTTTGGGTTTGGGTTTGGGTTTGGGGGGTTTAGGGTTTTAGGGGTTTAGGGGTTTAGGGTTGAGGGTTGAGAGTTTAGGGTTTAGGGTTTAGGCGAAGAAAGGGAGCCCAACAACCTCTCAAGCAATCGGCCATCAACCTTTTTCAGAGGGGCCCTGAATGTTGAATTTAGGCATATTGTTGCATTCGAGGGTCAGGGGTTAGGGACATGGGCTTTAGGACTTCAGGGGTTCAGTGCTCAATGCAAAAAAAGGGCGGGGGGGGGTGGGAGTTTGCGGGTTTGGTGTTCAGGGGCTTGTGTCTCCCCGAAACCCGATTCTTTAAACCCCAAACCCCCAAACCCCAACCCTAAACCCCAAACCCTAAACCCCAAACCCTAAACCCCAAGGCCTAAACCCTAAACCCCAAACCCTAAACCCCTAAACCCCAAACCCTAAACCCCTAAACCCCAAACCCTAACCCCCAAACCCTAAACCCCAAACTCTCCTGCATTTCGGCCTGTGGCTTCTGGACTTCCAGGGTTCAAGGCAAGCTTGGGGTTGAAGGTTTTTGCTCGTCAGGGTGCGGTAGCCCCCGTGGCAAATGTAAGCATGTACAAAAAATCCTAATAAGAACAAGAATAATAACAACAAGAATAATAGTAAGAAGAAGAATCAGAATAATAATAACAAGAAGAAGAAGAAGAAAATACAATATTACTATTGTTTTGCTATTCCAGTATACGAATATCCTGATATACTTGGACAGCCATATCCAGAAATAAAAAATACCCATATATTATCAATCGATATGATCGTATAGTAGTATAATCTTAGAATAGTATGATAACTGTAGTCCTTGGCTGAGGATTTTTGGAACGACTTCCGCTGCAACTGCCCAAACTGCGCTGACGAAGAAGAGCCTCTTGTCACAACCTGCAAGTCCAGAGAGTTCCCCAGGTCTTGAAATCCTGCGCGCTCGAGGCTCTTTCAGGCTTGGGTCTTCGGGAAGCTCCACCTAGTTTTTGGAGTTCCATTTTTTGTCGGAGCGTCTTGTGCCAAACGGCGATGTCCTCACTTCTGATGTAAGCTTCAGACGGTGGGCTGCCGACAGGCGCTCGCTCCCGGAGCTCCAGGTTGTGAGACATCATGGTAGACGCAGGAGTTTCTCACGCTGAGCCTTGAACCCTGCTTCGCCCCTAACCCTAGACCCCCTAAATCCTAAACCCTGGAGTGCGACTTTCAATCAGCTACGTCGGTGGCAAGCAAAGTCGTCAATGCATTGCACTGCGAAGGCTGTTCACAGCCGTGGCATACGCCGTCCAGGGTAGCCTCCTGACGCTGGCGGATAACTTTACGGACTATGTCCTAGACTGTCTCTTGGCTTCGGTTTCGGCTTCTGGGCTTGGAAGGTGTCAATATCTCTTGGGGGTTGTCAGACAGCCCGTGGTGCATGTGTATGTATGTATATATACATATGTGTTAAGATAATAAATAGTATGTATGTATGTATGTATGTATGTATGTATGTATGTATGTATGTATGTATGTATGTATGTATGTATGTATGTCGATTAACATATGTATACAACATATGCACGTATATAATATATACATATACAAAAGCCGTACCGGTTGAGCTCAAAAAGTTGAGGGGTTAGGGTGGCCCCCGCGGGAAAAAACCTGAAACCTAAACTCCAAATCCCGAACCCCAAACCTCAAAGCAGTTTGTACTTTAGGAGGCAACCAGCCCGCTGCGAAGCGGGCTTAGGGGTTAGAGACCAGTTGCAACAAAAGATCGCACGTGGGGCTTCGGTTCAGGGTTTTTTGGTCTCTTCTAAATCCCGGACATACATCATCCCAGGCACCTCTTGTGGCGGTTGCCCGTCACAAGACCAGTGTGGCGCCGTGGTGGATTGTCACTTGACACTATGCACTTCGAAATGCGGACAAGTTTACCCAGTTGACCTAACCCCTCCCAAAATCTGGAAAAGTGAACCCCAGTATAGTTCCCAGTGCAAGCGTGGGTCATCTACAGAAGCCATTAAGGGGCCCTTTTGCCCTCTTTTTTTCGGGGAGGGTTCTTATGATGACAAGCCCCTTCCAGAGTGCAAGCCGTTCGTGTCGGCTTGATTGGAAGGCCTTCTTAGTTGCGCCCGCGTGAGCTGCCGAAGCCCTCGGCTTCAGGGAAAGGGGTGTTTAGGGTTTAGGGTTTAGGATTTAGGGTTTAGGGTTTAGGGTTACTTCGCTGTTGCCTAGCTTCGTGGAGAGATTTGCGAGGGTAGAAGCCACGCCCAAGATTCTGTGGGCGAGTTTCGGTGTGCACCTTCGACCTTAGGGAACCTAGAGCTATTATACGATTATACTATTATACAATATATTTGTTTATTACTAAATTAGTATATGAATATACCAATATGCGAATATACTCATATACTAATGTATCAATATACACTAATGTACGAATACACTACTAGACGATTATACTCATCTACTTAAATCGCTTTTCTAGGTCTCCTTCTTGCTGCAAGGATTTGAATATGTAGAGTCTATGCCGCTATGGGGCGATGAGCTTCGAAGGTCATTTTCCGACAGTCCGTAGTCGGACAAGTGCGTTCAGTTTTGCGACACCAGCTCGCACAAGAAAGTCACAGGGTTTGGGGTTTGGGGTTTTGGGTTTGGGGTTTGGGGTTTAGGGTTTAGGGTTTAGGGTAGGGAGTGAGTCAGAGACGCTTTAGCTTGCTTTGCTTAGCTCGGTCTGCGGAGTGGAAGCCTGGTGACCGTACTGAGACATAATGTACAGTAGTTTCTGCCGAGTTGAAGCTTTAAGCACACAATGCACAATAGCGAGCGTCGGGACCCGAGAGCCAAAGCAAGCCGAAAACCCAGGCGACCCGGACGCCTTGGCGCTGATTCCCTCCTGCGCGTTGAAACTCCAAGAGGATGGCTGGAACATCGCTGCTTGGGCACTTCAGTAGGCTCATCAGGTTCTTCCAAATGCAGGTAACCCTGCTCAACGAGTTCTGGCCCCTTTTTTGCAACCTTTCTGTTGTGAGAAACGTCGTCGTCTAGAAGAAGTCCGTTTACGGGGCGGGTTCAGCTACGAACCAGAAGGGACTCCTCTAACCCGTGCTCAAACCGCCTGGAAGCTGTTCTCGCCGATTTGTGCGTGTCCGCCTTGGGGTTAACTTATTTACGGTTGAGCATAGGGTTGTTTAGGGTTTACGGGCCTATATAGGGTTTATAAGGTTGATAGGTCTTGTAGGGCTTGGCGCTTGTGGGGTTTATAGGCTATCAAAAAAGACCTTGTAAAGCCCTGAGCCAAAGGACTATCTGCACGACTGCGGGAACGGCTTCAAGATCCCTCAGGCGTTCGAAAGAACTCCCTGAAGGGTTCCTTTAAGGTCGAGGGGTTTAGGGGTTTGGGGGTTTAGGGCTTAGGCTAGTTACATGGGCCCTGAGTATGGACCCTTGAAAGGGGCCCCCTTATATACCCCTTATATACCCTAAGGGCCCATACATCAGAACCCTTTAAAGGAGGTTACCTGGGGTTAGGGACCATATTAAGCCCATGAAGCTAATTTTAGATTAGGAGTTTAGGGGTTTTGAGGGGGGTTTAGGGGGTGGTTGGGGGTTTGGGGTGCAGGGCGAGTGATGAGGTGTGGGAACGAGCTGGGCGACAAGGGCAGCAGTCCCTTGTGAAGATGAGGGTTTGGGGCGTTCGGGGTTTAGGGTTTAGGGCCTTTGGGCCCGCCTAGGCCCTTAGTCCAAGACTTCGCTGTAGGACAAGGAAATGAACATCATACACAAATGGTTCAATGAGGATATATATATATATATATACAAAATACAAATAAATAAATAAATAAACAAATAAATAAATATATATCTACATATATATATATGTGGCTAAAGTATGTAATTCCTAAATATACCTATTGACATTTACGCGTTTTGTTTATGTGTGTGTGTGTGCTGAAGAGGGCACTATTTTGGTCTAGGACTGGCATAGCACTACTTACCTACCTGGTTCCCAAAAAGCTTACATGGCCCATCAGTAGAGATCACAGTAGTCCAAGCCTAAAGGGCTTAAACCCTGATGTTCTTAGGGAGCGTTGAGTTCCCAAGGTATGGGGAAGTATATGGAAGTATTGACTGGTAACCCCGTCCTCTGGTGGGTGTCACCCTGGGGTGTTTCAGTGGTGCCACCTTTGTGCGCAGCGGGTTTCAGGGATTCAGCTTCCTGAACCGGCTTGGGTTTTTAGAGGTTAGGGCTGAGGCCATATCAGAGCATGGGCATTGGGGTTGTCTTCAGAGAAGGCTGCACGGAGCCCTCTCTTATCAGCTCGTGTCTTCGGATGTTGCGTGCTCTTGCGGCTGGCCTCCAGGTAGCCTTTCCCCCGAAGCTCGAAAATCCTACAGTTTTAGCGTTTACTGGTTAGGAGACCTGAAGAGGGGGGACCATGGCACGATGTGTCCATCCCTGGGCCAGTCTTATGTCAACGACCTCGAGTATTGCGACTGTCCAGACTGCAGCGATGAGGACAGCTCTGGTTTGGGGATGTCCGTTTCACATCTCGAGAATATATTGAGTACATCCGTAAGGCTCCCAGGACGCTTCTTCTAGGGTTGTTGGCCCAAAACCTTATATAGTCGGTTCGTCAGGCTATTCAGTGAGCCTAAAAGCAGGGTTCAAATTTAGTACTCGTGGGCGCACAAGCAGCGACGAGGACAACTTCAATTGCAGCACTTGCAATTCGGAGTGTCCAACCGAGTGCGGCTATTGGGCTTTGTGCGGCCGGGCGGCATCCCAATTCTGGCTGCTACCATCACCGCGACCACTATACATACATATACATACACATGCATGCATATTACATACATGTACATGCATCTACATACATGTACATACACATGCATGCATAAGCATACAACCTGCGTGTTTTTTGTATATATACATATTCCGTTTTTTTACTTTACGTTTTTATGCTGTCCCCCCTTACACCACACTTCCAGGAAACAGGCAGCCGCGACAGTAGGTAAACTTCCAAGACGACAGTAGGAGCACTTTCAAGAACCATGAACGCAACGGTACGACGGTAGGTAAACTTCCAAGGACCAGGCGACCGATGCTGCTTACATGTATAGAAGAAGCTTCGTTAGGCGGGAAACTGGGAAACGTACATGTTCATCGCATAATTTGGAATTATGTACACATGCCATGTGTTCCTGTTCGATTCCAGGGGCTGATCCCATAATGAAGGGGGCCCGAAGTTGGAATGTTCAAGTTCCAGGGACTTGTGGACAAGTTAGGAGCCCACCGCTGGGTGACACTTGTTGGGCTCTTGCTACTTGAGATAACAGGATATAACAGGGGCACTGGTTGATTATGATTATGGCTTCCCCATCACACGGAAGGCGTTCTGAACCCTTAGCCATGAACCCTGAACCCTGAACCCTCAACCCAAAACCCTAAAGCTTCCGGCTCAAGCCGCTGACCGCGCAGGAGAACAGGTGTAGGGCTTGGGCGTTTACAAGTAGGGCCAAAGCTTCAAAGAGGCCCAAATGGGTCGCGCTTGCATGTTTTGCAGATGTTTTTTGAGCTCATGGGGTTTCACCTGACAAAGCCGAATGCGTCCGTCTAACGCCACCACAGGTGCCTATTCAAACATCACGAGTGCCCAGCACCTGCCTTCAACCCAACCCACGCCCTCAACTAAAAGGCTCTAAAGTCACCAGAACCTGCTGGATTGCCGAGGTGGCAGCAACGCGACGTTTTACCTGAGCCTGTACCGCCTTAGTTCCATGGTTTTTTTGTGCGGCGAGTTGAGTTTCTGCCGCTGCTTTTGTGTTGAGTTTGGGGTTGAGGGGTGCCGGGCTGCAGAGGCTCCCCTAAAGGTTCCCCCTGATAGGCTCGTTTTTCTCCTTCAGGATCTTTGATCGGGTCCCCAGAACCCAAGAATAGAGCCTGAAGGGTCCAGGGTACAACCCCTGGATCTTCCGGGTTTCGAGAGAGAGAGGCCCGCATTTATTTTTCTTTCTCCTGTACTGCTGATTGTGTGTGAATCAGATGGCCCCAAAATCCAGGTGAACAAGGGACCTCTAGTCTAGGCCCCCACATGGCAGGATCCCCTGATACAAGGGTTCGGAAAAATTACTAATAATCTTCCCTTATGGTCCCTTTGTACTTATACTCTAATAACCCCCAAAACCGTACTCGAATTATTCCGGCCCCTAGAGCACCTTCATCAGATTAACCTACGTTTTGGCCGCTCCCCGGTGTCTCCCGACCTCTTCGCGGCCCAACGTTTTACCGACGTGGCGCCCAGACCTTAAACTGTCAAGCCCTCGACTCCCTTCAAGTTCTGAAGCTCGGGAGAGGGGGGAAAAAGCCCGAAACCCTAAACCCTAAACCCAAAAACTCGGGAACCCCTGAAGCTAGAGCATTCGGATTGCTGCCTCGTGCAGTTTGTTCGTACAGCCCCAACACCGTTCACGACACCCCGAAGGCCAACGGTCTTCATGGTCGCTTGAAACACTGGGTCTCTGAAGCACCCGACATACGACAATGGGTCGGTCTGTAAACGTGCACTATCTTGCACTCGCAGAACAGGCCCACAGCATGTGGCGAACTGCCGTATATGGGGGTTTCCCAAAGTTACGGATTCCTTGTTTGTGATTCCACTATATTCGGGCGGTAGAGGGAGCCTGCCTTGGGAAGCCGCATGCTCCGCTCAGGAACCCGGCTTGCCAAGAGGCAAATATTCTCTGGGATGCTCGCGGCGGGTACAAGGCCCCTTAGTGGAGACCCAAGAAGCTTCGGAGGTTTTAGGATTTTAGGGGCTAGAGGTTTTAGGGGACTTCGGGTGGGCTGACGGCTTGCACTCTGGATGTTGAGCTGTGATGCGAACAAACCCTAAACCCTAAACCCTAAACCCTAAACCCTAAACCCTAAACCCTAAACCCTAAACCCTAAACCCTGCAACAACTGATGATGGCCCTTCCTTCCTTGAGGTGGTCGAAGCTGTGGTGTTCAGTGCTGGATTCAGTTCGTCGGGGGGTGTATTCTTACTCTTGGCTAGAAGGGAATGAGGGAATGAGGTACCCTACATCCCCCTATATACCCTTTAAGGTATGCTACCCTATAGCCCCCTGTATATACCCTTTATATCCCCCTATATATACCCTTTAAGGGATGATACAGGGTGCCTTCCCCCATTGCCTACTAACCAACAGTAAGTATTTCGGTTTGCAGCTGAGGGCCCTCGGTTTGCCCCATGCCCACAGCCGTGACCACTTACTGTTGCTTAGCAGGGAGGGAAAGAGGTACCCTGGGGTACAGGGGGAAAAAAGAAAAGTACCTCATTCCCTCGTTCCCTACTAGCCAGCGAAGTAAAGAGGCATGCAACAATGGCTGGACAATCCCGGCAGCCACTCGGTTGCAGCCAAGGGCAACGGCTGGACCAACGACGGAATTGGCAGCCAAGGGTTTCCAGGTCCCCACTTAGAAGCCCCGAAAAGCACCCTACTAGGGTTACAACTGGATTATAAGTACAACTACACTAAAACCCTAAACCCTGAACCCTGAACCCTAAACCCTTGCGTTACTAAGTACCATGAACCTCCAAGTAGGGTTTAGGGCTCCAAAGAGGAAGGATCATGGGTTGCTTGGCCTTCCCTGCGATACGAAGTCGTCCAAGAAGATAATGCGGCCCAAACTCTTTGCTGCAAAGGTAAATGGCAAGGCGCAAATCTTTTGGTTGCGAAAGAACCCACCCCAAAAAAACTCAAATACAACTTCCTTACAAGGGTGATTCATAAAGGGGTTAGGTAGTAACAAAGCTGTGTTTCATGTGTTTTTGAGGTTGGTGAGCAAGCAGTAGAAAGGTGTGGGGCGTGTGATCCCGGAGCCCTAAGAAACCCGACAACGCAGGCGCCTAAGTAAGCACTATCCTGATGAATGGATTCTGGGGAGTTACAGGTTGAGGAGAGACACGGCCCAGCTGAGCTATAAGTACAGTCATAGCGGGTTAATAAGTACCGATACAAGCCCTTTAAACCCTGCAAACCCTGGCCCTGCACCCCCATTTTCCTAGGCTGGGTTTCAAGCACGACCTCCTCGTTTTCAGTAGGGTTCAGGGTTTAGTGCTAAACAGATGTGTCTAGGGCCTAGGGAATTAGGCAAATCGGGGTATAGGGTTCTGTTGGGAACTGGTCAGAGTGCCACTGCCGCTGGTGAGATCGAGAGCATTGTGTGCAGGCCTGACATTCACTGAGCGCCTGTGAGAGAGAGAGAGAGAGGGAGAATCGGGTGACATGCCTCGCACCGCTCAGTGTATTCGGCAGTCATCTTCGAATCCTGGATGTAAAAAAGGGGCAGTCGCAAAAGTCCAAAGGCAAAAGCTGTATATGGGCCTTACTCCAGAATTCTGTGAAACCCAAACGCGTTCTGGGCTTAGGGGATTTGGGGTTTGGGGCTTTATCGGTCTTAGTACCATGGTGTGTCGGGGTACAGGGCTTTCTGGGCTTAGGGCTTTATAGGGTTGAATCGTTTCGGCTTTCTAGAAAACGGTTTGCGTCGGTTTTTCTGTTTCAACAGGATGTCAATGTCCCAGGACTATTGGAACGACGAGTTCTACTGCGATTGCCCAGACTGCGAGGACGAAAGCTTCTCCTGCGAGGCCTAGAAATCCTCAACCCTCCGTCTTTTGCAAGAAGCTTGAGCAGCTCGAGCGGGAGTTTGCAAACGTTTGGGCATCGGGTTCAGGCTGAAAGGTGCCAGTGCTCAGGGATGCTGAAGCGAAAGTCGGGCTCATGTCAAAGCAAGGGGGATGTGCGGATTTTTTAAGGCTGAGTTGCTTTTCGACCCTCTACATGCCGAATATCTGCGTGGAAACCTCTAAGACCTTAAGCCCTGAATGCTTGTCCTGAGCACACGCGGGCACTGCAGGGCGACCCAGCTGGGTAGGGGGCAAAGCTGCAAGACATGCATGGAACATGGCGTAGCTGTCAAAACAGCCTTTGCGTGATTCCTCTTCAGGTCTTGCTAGGGAGACAAGGGCTCAACGCAACGATCGGGTTTAGGATTTGGGGCAGAAAGGGTGGATTCATGAACCCCCCCCCCCCCCTTTTTGCGTCCGGGGAGTTTGAGGGTGTAAGTGAGAGTTCTGGGGTCTGGGAGTCTGGGGATCTGGGGGGAGGGGGGAAAGGGTCATTGAACTCGCAAGCAATCTGCAGTACAATTTTGGGTTCCTGCCCAGCCGAATGTTGCAATTGCAGCCCTTTATCTTTGTCCGCCGGACATCTGTGTAGACATACGAGCCCGGGACCTCCTGCTCATGGACAGTGCTCTGGACAGGGCCGGGCCGACTGTTACAACTCCCACCCCATTCATACCTGTGACGTTCACATTGTTTTAGGGTTCGAGGGCTTCGGGGCTGAATGCTTAGGAGTTTAAGGGGTTGAGGCCAACAATTCTGGAACTCGGCCCACGACACAAGTTCCCCAAACCCCTCGGAGCGGTTGTGGTCACGGAAGGGTTAGGCCTAAGGGGCAGACAGGCTTGGAGTTGAAGGGTTCCTGTTGAATTTGGAGGGCTTGCGGCTTGGAATTTCTGAAGTTGTATGATTATTCTTTTTTATATCAAACTCAAGATAACATCTGGAAATAGAAATAACCCCGGTAATCACTTTCCTGTTCTGAAAAATCTACAACGCGCTCTCCAGGCATGTGGCGGCTGCCCCAACGCCAGCGCCGCCTGCGGCGACTACGTCGAGTGCCGCCGCGCTGAAGTCACGAACACGTACCCAGAGACCCCGATACCCAGGTTTTTGAACTTGACCAGAAAAGCTCGCGCCAAAACAGCTCTTTGAACTTGACCAAATAGCTCGCGCCAAGCTCTTTGAACATGAAACATTTTCCAAGAGCAAGCAGAGTTGGGAAAGCCTTGAATAGTTTGCTCAAGACGTCCCAAAACCTATGCTGGTAAGGTACTCGTGGCTCCATAACCCGTTCCCTCAAAGAGGGTGGTTTGATTTTATAGCTCGCGCCAAAACAGGATTTTGGAACTTGAAATATCTATGACGAGCAAGCAGAATGCGCCCAACAACCTGTGCTGGCAACGTAACCGTAACCCGTCCCCTTGAAGAAGATGGTTTAAGTAAACTGAGATGCTTTCTACTCCCTTTAGAATCCTTAGAAGAGGGCATAGGCTTTCGGGTTTAGGGGCTGAACCACAAGTGTGTGGTACCGTGCTACCTCTTTAGCTCGCCATTGCCTGACGGACACATCTCGTCCTGCTTGGCCAAGGCTACACCTCGGATAGTGTTCCTTGGCACGGATCGTATCATCAGGATGCAGTGTTCAAGGAACTATAGGAGGGGACAACTGCAAGGGACCTCAGGGGCTCTTTGGGGCTTCTTTACTTTATCATAGTGGGGTAACATTTTACATTTTTAAGGGTACTTAAACTCAATAAGGAATAAAATGTTAAAATTTTATTGCTATCCCAACTATGAACCAGTTTAGGGGCCTTCAAGTGTGCGTGGTTTATTGCGATGTACAGCTCGTGCAAGAGAGCCGGCTTGAGTGCCGAGATTCTGCCACAGCTGAACCCGCAATGCATCTTGGCCGCGTTGAGCGGATGGGCGCCGGCGAAGATCACCTCCTGCGCCTCGGACTTCAGCTTGGAGGAGTCCGAGGTTTAAGGGTTTAAGGGTTTAAGGGTTTAGGGTTTAGGGTTTCGGGTCATGGGTCATATATATCGTCTCGACATGAACACGCTGCAGCCACAAGTTCAGACAAAAGGGAGCTGGGAGAGAGTGGAAGGTAGAAAGGCTTGTTGGAGTTCGATGTTTTGTGCTTGCAGAACTGCTAGTGGAGCTTTTTGTTCGTGGCAGCTTCCGTGCAGGATTCGAAGGATAGCAGGTCGGGACTTTTCTGGGCCAAGGAGACTTTCAGGCTTGTCAACTGAGCCTCGTCCCCACCCTGAAAGGTCGACTAGTGTGGTCTGCGGTCGCCAGTCGGGTTTGAGGAGGCTGCTTAATCGAAGCATGCTGCCCAGAAGTGCCCTGCAAGAGTCAACGCCTGCTGAGCGCAAGGTCAAACACAGAAACGGGCATCAGGATATGAATTTCCGGAGCAAGTGGAAGGGTCGTTAGAATCTTCGAACAGCCCTAATTAAGCAGACAAGGCGGCTGCGTAGGAGTCACCACTCCGGTTGCCACACGGTGAACCTGGAGCCAATTTGTCATTGCCGGCTCTGGCCGTCAAGTCAGACGTTCCCCCTTATACTGCCCTTAATCGGGATTACAGTACCCCCATAATCCCCACTAAGGGACTGTTCGTATAAGAGGGGAACATCCCAAATCCTGAGAACTTTGGCGCATGGACCAGACAAAGCAAAATCCTTGGACCCGAAGTCGAGGCAACGCCTCGGATCCCGAAGCCTGGAACATTACGCTGGATGCTCTGCAAGCACTGGCAGCTGGCAGGCTGTAGGTTGAGGTTAGGTTCGCGTAAAGAAGAGCAGAAAGAGCAAGCAAACAGCCCCGAGCCTCATGCACAGTGCAGCCACATGAAAAACCTATGCGTACTAGACCCTTGACTCCAAGTTTTCTCTGAACCCTAATCCCTAAATCCTTTTGCATCCTGCCCTGTGGGACTGCCGGCTAAACATGCACTATGATAGCGACATGGGCAGACACACGAAACCCCTCGTTCCCTTCCGAGAACCACACAAGACATCTCAAGAACATGCGAGTTCAAGAACATCCAGAAGGGGCCCTTGGCCGCCCAAGGTGAATCCAACAACCCTCAACCCTAAATCCTAAACCCCCAAACCCTGAATCATGCCTTTCACAACTTCCAGAAGGTAGTCATGTTTGCAGGATCGATAGTCATGTCCAGTCTCTTGCGTGTAACGTTGAGCTGATTGCGGGAGCATGTCGGGGTAAAGTTGCAGAAGGCCCCCTGCAAAAGGGGTTTTGCGGCTTTGCAGGTTTGCTTAGAGCTT
Source organism: Symbiodinium natans (assembly GCA_905221605.1). Classification (NCBI taxonomy): domain Eukaryota; class Dinophyceae; order Suessiales; family Symbiodiniaceae; genus Symbiodinium; species Symbiodinium natans. The sequence goes on from CAJNDS010002537.1 coordinate 342,075, forward strand.
CACATTTTGGGGTTGCGGGTTTTGGGGATTTCTACAGTTGACCCCCCCCCCCCCCCGAGCTTCCGCGGTTTCCGAACTCACGTGCCTAATGCTGAACCGAGAAACCCTGAAACGCCTCAATCTCTAACCATAACTTTCAACACCCTGAATCCCCTAAACCCCTAAACCCCCCCTGACCCGCTTAGTCATGCCTAAGCCCTGGCATCCTCAGATTCGCAGAAGAGCCGCTAAGAAGTAAGGACTACATCAATGACGGCTACTGCGACTGTCCCAATTGCGAGGATGAGGACCATTGAGGGGTTTCTGGGACCCCTGAGGTCTTGTGATCTCTCACTTCCGCGACTCCTCAATTTTTTCCACCCCCCCCCCACCCCCTACCCGAAAATCTAAGGCGTTGGTAGAATACGCTTAGAATCCTGAACCCAACAAAAAACACCGGGAGGTTTGGGAAGTTCCTGAGACGGACACTTCCCCCCCCCCCCCCTGGCGACTTGAAACTTTCTTAGAATCCTATACAGCCCCTGAATTCGGGTGCTCCTCAAAAAGCCCTAACCCTCCTCGGCCCTGGCGAAATGTCGCTCACAGCGTCTTGTAGGGCTTGGGGTGTTTTTGTGGCTTTGTTTTAAGTTTCTTAGGGTTTGGAGGACTTCTTGTTCAGAGGTTGAAAGGGTCTAGGGCTTAGGGTTTCGAATTTCCTTAGTCCTAGTCTTCTGGCAATGGAAGTCCAAGAAAGGGCTCAAGGTTGTTGTTCTGTGTTCCCCTGGCCTGCGTGTTTCGCTGTCTCTGCTTCACCTGCGAAACCCTGAACCTCAACACAAACAGGGTTGGGGTCACCAAGCTCTGACAACTCTAAACCCCCCCGAATAAACAAACTGGACACTGGTGGGTATTCGAAGGGCCCAGAAACGTCCGCGGAGGATCAGTGGACCTGCGACAATTGCTCAGTGGGCTGCCCACAGCGATGCGGTGACAGCGTCCAATGCCCGTTGGCCTGAGATGAGTTCTGGGGGGTTTAGGGTTTTGGATTTTGGAGTGTTGCTGGTAGGGTTTGCTGGCTTTGGGATTTCAGGTCTTTAGGGTGATGCGTTTCTGGCTGTGAGAGGATATAGGGGTTAGGGTTTTGGGTTTCGCGTTTTTAGGCTTACGGTTCATGTGCACCCCGGCTTCCCGTCGTTGAACCCTTGCACTCGAAGCCCCGGTCTTGTTCGAGCGTAGATTGTCAGAGGTACCTAAACACACGAAACTCGAAAACCTCTTCAAATCATGCAGCAGAAACCCTAAACTAGCTAGGGTACCCGAGTTTAGCAAACAAGCCCACTAAACCCTAACCCCTACACCCTAAACCCTTGTGAAATCTCCCCTGTCCCCGTGTATTCCAGTTAACTCATCTCCTCGTGTTGACCGCAGGCGCCTTGAGCTCAGGCCCGAAAACGCCCAAAATAGGCCACGCAGTTGCGCCGGACAAACCCAGTCCCAAAACCCTACGTAGACACTAAACCCCTAAACCCTAAACCCTAAGCGCACCGAAGCCTTGCTGAAAGAAGAGGCCTCGACGAGCAGAACTTCAAGGAATGCGGGAATAACGAGACCCTCATCTGCTACGGGAACATGCGCGCGCCGGTTAGGGAGGTTTGGGGTTTAGGGTTTAGGGTGGTTTTTTGGTAGGCTATTTTTGGAGATTGGTTTCAGATCTGTTATTCCAAATAGTGTAGCTGCCCCTCCCCAGCGCATCATCCCTTTTTAGCACCCTTCAGCGCAGAGCTGGTTTCATGTTTGTTGTCGTGATTTTTTCTTGCTTTCGGCGAAAGTGGGGTGGAGGTGTTTTCCGGGGCATGCCTGGGAGCTGAGTGGGGGTAGAGGTTCAACAGGAGCTCAAGCACTCAGTAGTGCTGAAGCCCAGACAAGTTTTTTCAAGACCCGTGCCAATCCCGAATTCGAAAGGAGGCACGTAGGTGTAGCTGGAGCTCAACACAGCGCGCGTTCAGCTGAGGATATTCGGCTCTGGTTCCTACTACTATGGCTACTATTACTATGGATATGGGTATGACGACACCGCCTTTGGCCCAACTTTTGACGATGGGGACGATGGGATCACGAACCTTTTGAGCAAGAATGCCCGGACTTCCAAGCGGAGCTTGAAGCGGACCCTCGACAATCATGAGAAGGGTATGGGCTGGGATGTTCCCCCTTATGCTAAGAGTCCTTAATTGGGGATTCTTGTACCTAATCGAATTCCTAGCCGATGAGGTGTGAGATGGGGTTGGAAGATACTTCAGCCCATTGAGTGGACTGGATAGGGTTGAAAAGGGTTTAGGGGCGCATGTGTTTGGCAATCAGCAAGTCCATTTTCACGTCAACCTGTTGCCGGAAAGGGTTCTCGCTCTCTTCTCCCATGCGAGAGCAGGCTTTCTGAGCTCAGGGTGACCAAAAATTGGGGCTTGGGGCGGACGCGTTCTGGGGCCTGTTTAGTTGCTTACTTTGTGCCCTTTTGAGCCTCCACTCCCCATGAAGAAAGCCGCACCACAGGAGGACGGGGGGTGCGGCCCGACATTCATCCGGAAACTCCACGAGCAACAGCCCGTACTTCGTTTGCAACAATGGCTGGACCATCTGGGCGGCTTGGCCCATACGAGTCCCTAAACTCTTATAAGGTTTAGGGTTGAGGGTTTGACCCTGTGCACCTTGTTGCGCACTTGGTTTTTGGAGGGCCTACGGCATGTCTTGGGTCTATTTTTTTTTTGCGGGGAGGGGGGGGGGGGGGGGTGGTCTGCTTTTGTTGGTCCCATTTACTTGGTTTTCCCTAGGAGAACCTCCATTCCCTCTATGTTTTGAGAGGAAATCGTGCATTTCCTTAGCGAAGCCTCTTATTTCTTCTGTATGTTGAGAGGAAATCGTTCCTGTCGGTCGCCAAAGCTAAGGAGAAGAAGAAAGAAGTACACACAGAACGACAGAAAAGAAAGAAAAGAAAGAAAACAAAGAAAACAAAGACAAAAAGAAAGAAGGAAGAAAGAAAGAAAGGAATAAGAAAGTAAAGAAAAACATGAAAGAAAGAAATCGAGAGATAGCAAGAGAGACAAGACACATATTGAAAGAAAGAAATACGCAGAGACAAAAAGAAACAATAGCTGGAATCCTTATTGACTTTGGGTCTGTTTCCTTGGTTTTCCCTAGGAAAAGCCCTTTTGCCCTTTATGCTCGTTTGAATATTCTTGAGAGGATCTTCTATCTTTCATGGGATTCATGCTGCTTTTCACAGTCTTTCGTAAACAGAACACAACCAACACACAGTACTCTCGCACGATGGACTTCAAAAAGCACCCATATCTAATATTTGCTTAAGAACCCCAAAAGAATTTAAGAAAATAATAATCCCTATATTACCCTTGATAAGGAAGAATGTTGTGTTTTTTTGGGGTTCTTTAAGCAATTAGTAGATATGCCATGAGGCAAGCTTTGCACGGCTTGAAAAGGCGGAGGGCGTTGGGAGGCGCCCCCCATTTGCAAACACAATGCTCGCAAGATGTGTTTAGGGTTTAGGGTTTAGGGGTTTAGGGGTTTAGGGGTTTAGGGGTTTAGGGGTTTAGGGGTTTAGGGGTTTAGGGGTTTAGGGGTTTAGGGGTTTAGGGGTTTAGGGTTTCAACAAGATTCATATGGGAAACTGGAACCCTGCATTCTGAATAAGACCCTGAGCACTTGGCCGTTCATGTTTCGTTCACCCATAAGCTCCTATTAATAGTATTCATGCGTCCGTAAACTCCCTTACAATACGATTAATAGTGTTTATGGTGTTCTCTTCACAGTATTAATATTACTAATGGTGTGTGAAGAGAGCGGAGTGAGTGAATAAGCGAATGAATAAAGTACGAAGAGAATAGTAAAAAACCAAGGTTGACCGTGTACTCGCGAATCATTCTCTGAGTTCAACCGCCAGTCAAGGTACGTCCAACATTCCCCTTTCCTCACATCCTTCTTCTAATCTCAACCCTAAGCCCTGAAACCCTAAGCCTTTTTTCGAGGGAGTCAGAGGGACACAAAGAACAAGAAGCAAGTTACTAAGAAATCATATGGAAAGTAGTCTGAATCCTATGGAAGATGGAGGATCCTATCAACAAATCAAGGGAATAGAGGGAACACAAGGAAACAGAGCCACATGTGAGAAGGATTCGAGCCACATTAAATAGGCATCCTACGAAAAGTATGCTATATGAATCCTGTGAACATATAGATGGAGGGAGCGGAGGTATTCCTAGGAAACACCAGAAAAGATGACCAAAAACAAACAAAGCAACTAAAAATATTCCACCCCTCAGTTTTGGGTGTCAAAGGGCACTGAAGGTCTTCTGCAAAGGCTTTGGGGTGGCACGCGGACCAAGGCGGACTACTACGATGACAAGGAGTACTGCGATTGTCGAGATTGCGAAGATGAGCCAGACATCACGCTGGAGAGCTGCGGTATCCAACCACTGGCTTTCTGTGGAGACTACGCGTACTGCCGCCGGGCTTCCACGTGTGATAAAACACAGCCAGCCCTCCCAAACGCAGGACCGCTGAGTATTGGGTTGCGACATGCAGCCACGTTTTTTTCCAAAGAAAGATTCTGAAAAGAAATCAACCCCCAACCCCACAGACACAAGAAACAAGCTCCAGAACTACAGGTGGCAGTGGTCCCAAAGAGGAGCAGGGGGCCTGCACCTACGAGGAATCTGGGCGTTGTTAACAGGAACGTAGATTACACGTTCCTTTTGTCAGGAAACTGTTATGTTGGAGTAGAAACCCATATGCTGCAAGCTTCAGGAGGAAACCATATTGGCGCCCACGAAAACCCAAATGATGATGGCTCAACGTAGGCCTCCCAAACCCTCAACCCTAAAGCAAAAAAAGCATGCCTCAGCCGGCTTGCCGGGTGTGAGCGATGAAAGCCAAAGAAAAAAACAAGAAAACCCTAAACCCTAAACCCTAAACCCTAAACCCTAAACGAAGAGCCAAGACATGGCAGCTGGGAGACAACCCCGTGGTTTGCAGCAATGGCTGGACCAAGCCGCAGGTTCTTTGGCAGTTTAAAGGGGGTTTAGGGTTTAGGGTTTAGGGTTTTTTGGGTTTAGGGTTTAGGGTTTAGGGTGGCCAAGCCTGATGCATAGAGGGTTTAGGGTACCAAAGCCCTCCCAGACTGTGCCCTCCATTGATGTCTAGGGTTTCGGGTTTGGGGGGGGGGGATTGGAAATACAATTGGGCATGTAGTTCCATAGCCCTACGATAAGTGCACCCCACCCCATGAGGTCACTCAGCCATTTAGCCACCTTAGGGGCTCCACCTTACAGATGCCGCGGCTTGCTTTGCTTCGGCGTCGTCTTTGACGACTTCGTGCATCGGGTCAATGGCCCGCGCTAGTCATAGAAAGATGAAGCGAGTTCTAGTGCGTGAGTGGAGGAGACGATTCTGGAAGCACCAGGGGCGGCGCGCAGCATTTTGCCGAAGCTTCTCGTTTTCTGCATGGTCCTGTGAGCCGAGGACAAGCGGAATAACAACTTCTGCGACTGCCCGAACTGCGAAGATGAGAACGAGACAGGGTGGAATTGCGACAACTGCTACTGTCCGCAGGTTCAGTGCATTGACAATGGCGCCTGCCGCTTGCCTCATAAGCCACGTTGAGTCTTGGGGGCCGTATAAGGCCCGCAACCAAGAAAGCCAAAAACACCCTAAGCCCTGTAAGCCCTGAGAACCCTTTGATCCCTGCAAACCAGTACGGCCCAAACGGGAAGCGCGCCGAGCCAGGCAGCACGTGCTGCGTTAGGGCGTAGGGAAGAGGCGGGGAGAGATTCAAGGGCAGGCTCGGAGGGGTTGGTTGCAGGGATGGGGGACCCTTCAAAATGAATGGTGTTCAAGGCAGCCAAAGTTGAGCCGCCACGTGATGTAGCGTTGTAGCGCTGCCACACAAGTACCCGCCATGGTTGCATGTGCTCTTGAAAAAATCTGCCAGCGAAGACCCCGAACAGTAAGATTGTAGAGAAAGGGAAAACGCGTGAAACACCAATGCGACATAAAATTGACATAATGGGGAGTCAAATCCCAAAGGCATAGACACGATTCATGCATTTCTCGGCCCGAAAAGAAGAACAAGCGCAACAAAAACCCTATGTTTTCCTCCTAACGATTGCACTGCCAGTGGGAACACTGAAGAAGTAAAAACATATCCCGCAGAGGTTATTCGACGAGCATCCTGCTTTGCGGGACCGAGCGTACCCAAGTTTTGGTGACCGAACGTGTTCAACTAGCATCCTGCTTTTTGGGGGGCGAGCGTACTCAAACAGCACCCAAACTTTGGGATTCAACAACACTGTAGAAGTAACAACATATCCCTTAGAGGTTTGTCGTATGTCCCTCCCTTTGTGCTCGCAGGGTTTGGTGAGGGGCCCCAATAGCTCGCGGCATGGCGCGAGCTATTCAGTCGCCGGGGAAACATCTATGGTGCTTTTGCACGTCGAAACACGTTTTCAGGGCTAGTGTTCTGCACCCAAAAGCTTGCGCTGGTAGCGTAATCGCGGCTCTATTGTCCGCCTGCATGTTAAAACCGGTTCCCAAAGCCTGTACTGGTAACATCATCGTGGCGACAGAACCCGCCTGCCTTCTAGGGCCCTCACACGAAGGGACATGCGACAAACTTCTAGGGCCCTCACCAAGCCATAGGGAGGGGACATACGACAAACCTTTGAGGGATATGTTTTTACTTCTCTTCAGTGTTTTGAAAGTGCAAACGCTAGGGAAAACACAGGATGTTTCTGCGCTAGCACACCCTATGGAGCCACGATTGCGTTGCCCGCACACAAGGGGTAAACATCTTTATTTGGACCACCTTTGATTTAGGGGCTGCGAAGCCTTGTCGCAGAGCAAGAAGAGTTGGGCACAAACCCTGCTTGCTTTGCGCAAAGGTTCTATAGAAGCGCAAAAGCATCCTATGTTGTTCCTAACGTTTGCACTTTCAGAACACTGTAGAAGTAAAGACATATCACTTCGAGGTCTATCGTATGTCCCCTCTCTTTGTGCTCGTAGGGTTTGGTGAGGGCCCTAGAAATTTGTCGCATGTCCCCTTCCTTCGTGCTCATAGGGCGAGGGCCACTAGAGGTTAGGCCTGAAAGCCCTAGAGCCAGAACGTGCTTGAAGGACCCAGCGTGCGAGGTTCGAAGGCTTCAGAGAGGCGTCTTGGTTGGTCCTTGTGTGTGCGAAAAGACTGAGCGTGTTCAACTAGCATCCTGCTTTTTGGGGACCGAGTGACTCCAATGGCACCAAAGTTTTTGGGAACCGAGCGTGTTCAATTAGCATCCTGCTTTTTGGGGGCCGAGCGTACTCAACTAGCACCCAAGCTTTGGGATTCACAACACTGTAGAAGTAAAAGCATATCCAGTAGAGATTTGTCGTATGTCCCCTCCCTTCGTGCTCGTAGGGTTTGGGGATGGCCCTAGAAGTTCGGCGCACGTCCCTTCCCGTCGCGCTCGTAGTGTGACATCGTACGCAACTAGCACCCCATCTGCGCCCTGATGACCAAATAGCTCGCGTCATGGCGCGAGCTATTTGGTCGCAGGGGAAACATCCATGGCTGTTTATGACAGGGAAACACCCATGGCTGTTCAACACGTTAAGACGCAAGTTTTCACGTCGCGCTCGTCGGGTGACGTAAGCAACTAGCACCGCTTCTGTGATAGCTCGCGCCATGGCGCGAGCCATATTGGTCGCAGGGGAAACATCTGTGGTGTTTTAACACGTTAAGAGACGTTCAGGGCGGGTGTTCTGCAGCCTGTGCTGGTAGCGTAATCGTGGCCCTGTTTAAAACGGTTCCAACAGCCTGTGCTGGTACCGTAATCGTGTTCCAATGACCCGCCTGCACTTTAAAACAGTTACATAAACCGCCTCTAGGGCCCTTACCCTACGAGAACGAAGGGACATGCGACAAAAACTTAGAGCCCTCACCAAACCCTAGCACGAAGGGAGGGGACACACGACAAACCTCTAAGGGATATGTTTTTACTTCTTCATTCTTCTGACTGAAAGTGCAAACATTAGGAAAACTTAGGATGTTTTGCGCTTGTACACTCTCTGGGGCCACGACTACCTTTCCAGCACACAAGGGATAAGCATCTCTGTTTCTTTGGACCACCTTTGATTTAGGGGCTGTGAAACCTTTTCGCAAAGCAAGAGGAGTTGGATGCAAACCCTGCTTGCTCTGCGCACAGGTTCTATACAAGCGCCAAAACAGCCTATGTGTTTCCTAGCGCTTTCACTTTCAGAACACTGTAGAAGTAAAACCACATTCCTTAAAAACTTCTCACAGAGGGCCCTAGAAGTTTGTCGCATGTCCCCTCCTTTCGTGCTCGTAGGGCGAGAGAGGTTACTGAAAGCCCTAGAACCAGAACGTGCTTGAAGGCCCAGCGTGCGAGGTTTGAAGGCTTCGAGAGGCGTCTTGTCATCCTTCTTTTTGGGACCGAACCTACTCCAACAGCGCCCAAGTTTTGGGCACCGAGCGTGTTCAAGTAGCATCCTGCTTTTTGGGGACCGAGCCTACTCCAACAGCGCCCAAGTTTTGGGCACCGAGCGTGTTCAAGTAGCATCCTGCTTTTTGGGGACCGAGCCTACTCCAACAGCGCCCAAGTTTTGGGCACCGAGCGTGTTCAAGTAGCATCCTGCTTTTTGGGGACCGAGCCTACTCCAACAGCGCCCAAGTTTTGGGCACCGAGCGTGTTCAAGTAGCATCCTGCTTTTTGGGGACCGAGCCTACTCCAACAGCGCCCAAGTTTTGGGCACCGAGCGTGTTCAAGTAGCATCCTGCTTTTTGGGGACCGAGCCTACTCCAACAGCGCCCAAGTTTTGGGCACCGAGCGTGTTCAAGTAGCATCCTGCTTTTTGGGGACCGAGCCTACTCCAACAGCGCCCAAGTTTTGGGCACCGAGCGTGTTCAAGTAGCATCCTGCTTTTTGGGGACCGAGCCTACTCCAACAGCGCCCAAGTTTTGGGCACCGAGCGTGTTCAAGTAGCATCCTGCTTTTTGGGGACCGAGCCTACTCCAACAGCGCCCAAGTTTTGGGCACCGAGCGTGTTCAAGTAGCATCCTGCTTTTTGGGGACCGAGCGTACTCAAACAGCGCCCAAGTTTTGGGCACCGAGCGTGTTCAACTAGCATCCTGCTTTTTGGGGACCGAGCCTACTCCAACATCACCCAAGTTTTGGGAACCGAGCGTGTTCAACTAGCAGCCTGCTTTTTGGGGACCGAGCGTACTCAAACAGCGCCCAAGTTTTGGGCACCGAGCGTGTTCAACTAGCATCCTGCTTTTTGGGGACCGAGCGTACTCAAACAGCGCCCAAGTTTCGGGCACCGAGCGTGTTCAACTAGCATCCTGCTTTTTGGGGACCGAGCGTACTCAAACAGCGCCCAAGTTTTGGGCACCGAGCGTGTTCAACTAGCATCCTGCTTTTTGGGGACCGAGCGTACTCAAACAGCGCCCAAGTTTTGGGCACCGAGCGTGTTCAACTAGCATCCTGCTTTTTGGGGACCGAGCGTACTCAAACAGCGCCCAAGTTTTGGGCACCGAGCGTGTTCAACTAGCAGCCTGCTTTTTGGGGACCGAGCGTACTCAAACAGCGCCCAAGTTTTGGGCACCGAGCGTGTTCAACTAGCATCCTGCTTTTTGGGGACCGAGCGTACTCAAACAGCGCCCAAGTTTTGGGCACCGAGCGTGTTCAACTAGCATCCTGCTTTTTGGGGACCGAGCGTACTCCAACAGCACCCAAGTTTTGGGAACCGAGCGTGTCCTGCTTTTTGGGGACCGAGCCTACTCCAACAGCACCCAAGTTTTGGGAACCGAGCGTGTTCAACTAGCATCCTGCTTTTTTGGGGCGTGTTGGCCGGATCCGGAACACGGGAGACCACGGACCCAAACCGCGCGACACCCACCCGGCCTCAATTGCGCCCTGATCGGAGACACTCTCCCAACCCCGTCGCTCATGATCGGAGACCGTGGGAGACCACGGACCCAAACCGTGCGGCGGGTTGGGAGGGAGGCCCCAACCCCCCCCCCCCGTCAGGTGTGCTTTCCGTCATCCTCTGAATCCTAGATTGAGGCTGTTCAAGGTGCCCCCTCGACCCCGAAACCTCTGAAACCTTCAGAAGACACAGCTTCAGAAGCCGAACCCTAAACCCTAAACCCTAAACGCTTCCGGAGCATGGAAAGGTTAAGGTTTAGGGTTGAGGGTTTGCTGGGATTGGTATACACTCTTCCGTACGCGGTGTGCGGCGAGAATGGGGCCCTCACAATCCGAAAGCTACAACCAATGTGAAGAACTGAGAGCCCCTTAAGCCCCCAAACTGAGAACCTTTAAATACCACGCCTCAAAATGGGCCCTCTCAGTCTGGCTTTGGAATGTTCTTTACTCGTTGAGAGTGAAAAGTCTGTGTTATAGGGTTTGGGCTCTCTCGGGTTTTGGGTTTAGGCAGGGTCACCGATTGCCGCGGCCTTGTTTTTGGAAGATGGAACTCGAACCCCTGAGACGCCGGGACTCCGTTTACATGTCCTTCCTCCAAGGTTTCGCCGGGATTTCCAGCCTCTTTGGCTTCGTGGGCACGTTCCAGGCGCCACCGCCGGGAACGACGACGCCGGGAACGACTTCGTCGCCGGGCACGACGCCCGCAACGACGCCCTCGCCGGGGGGGACAGGCCAGGGAGTTGAGAACTTCGAGCAGCTTTGAATGACTTCATATGAAGAGTTCGGGAAAAGAGGGCGTTTCGGGGGAAGCTCCGGGCCTTTGGGTGCGGCAGGGCAAGCGTCGTGGCAAGTGCGGGGAGGGCCTCCGTTTTGGGTTCTGGGTTCCTTGATAAAAGTGACCAACCCCAAAAGGGTGCCCCTTTAATTTAACATGGCTACTGGGCTTCCCAGCAACACGAGCCGCCCCAAAATTTGCCCCTCTCGGACCACAGAGAGAGGCTACTATGGACGCTACGCCTACAAGAAAGGCTCGGGATGGGACCGGGGGGGGGGGGGGCAGCTGAGGGGTTGAGTGTTTAGGGTTTAGGGTTTAGGGTTTAGGGCCCCTTATACTAACAGTCCTTAATGGGGATTATCGGACCCCCTATTGCGATCCCTATTGAGGATTGTTAGGAGCAGGGGGAACATCCCAAGTTCAGGGGGGGGGGGGGGAGGGGGGGGGGGAGGGGGGGGGGGAGGGGGGGGGGGGGGGGCTGAAAAGGGTTGGTGACGTCTGCCAGTTTAGGCCTTGGGAGTTTAAAAGGATCGGGACGTGGGGTTCTGCATGTGAAGTCTCTTGCCGTCACCACCAAAACGATTTATACAGATATGCAGCTATGCATATATATATATATATATATATATATATATATATGTTTGTATGTATATGTACATGAAAAAACATGTATATGTACATGTATATGTACATGTACATGTACATGTATATGTATTGCTACCATTAGATATCTCCCTTATCTGTGTATGTATATACAAGCACCAGCAGCCTGAGTTCCAGGGTCTGTTGCAAAGGGCAGCTCGCTTTTGGGGCATGAAAGGGAGGGAAAGCTCCTTCGTTCTGAAGGTGCTTTTTTGCTGTTTGAAAAGAGTTCCCGCAACCCTCCACCGCTGCACACACCGCGGCGCCGCGCTTTCAGTGCCCCAGGAGCATTCCCTTGGCATTACTGGCGCGCTTCCACGGGCTGGCAGCGCAAGACGCCAGGCAAGGAGTTTTGAGGATGGTTTGGGGGTTCGTGCCAAAGAACGCATGACATTGGGCCGATACCGCCTGAAAAGGAACTCGAGGTGTGGAGGGGGCAAGTTCGGGGTTCCAAGGAAAGAAGATGCAAAGGCCAAGAGGGTCCTGGAGATCAGAGGTTTGAGGTTGTTTGGCTGTAGCTTCAAGGGCCTAAACTTAGATGCCAGGCGGCCGAAAGCAACCCGACATGCCGTCTCTTAATCATTCTGTAACCCAGGAAGCCTGTGCATGCTGCTTCTCTCTCTCGCTCTCTCACACTGTCAGCCTGCTGAGTAGACGCATGTGGGTAGTTGCTCAACGCATAGTGGTTGTGGACGTATCGTGTGCGTTGTTTAGTTGGTGTTCACTTCCTGTCCCATACTCTGGCATTGATTCGCCCGAGCTTGTACCGGCAGAAGCGGCAACCTAATCAACCGGAGTTCAACTCCAATGGACACCCTAGTTCTTTGGTTTGCATTGAAACTCATGTCCACCGCACATTGATGTGTTGGTTGGTGAATCCTACTGTATGATGAAGGAGGGGAGAGGGGTGACAGCAAAAGGATTCACCTATGGCCGTTCTGGCATGCAAAATGATCGACATGCGGACGTACCAGCTCTGCAGGGGTAGATGACTTCGATGATGCTGGAAGAGAACAAACAAGGGAGCCCAGTGCAAGTAGATGCGAGAGCGTTTGTACCCCTAATCCCTAAACCCTAAAAACCTAAAAACCTAAAGCCCTGTAAATCTAAACCCTTCACACCCCAAGAAAAAGGGGCCGTAGACATGGTAGGCCCAAACCCTAAACCCTAAACTCACCAGAACCAAGGCCTGAGTAGGCGCCCTGCAGCCTTTTCCGGGGGTATAACCCGACCATAGCTGAAAGGTCAACCTTTGTCGGCCCAGGGTACTCAGCAACTAGGAACTGCCCCCCCCCCCCCCCCCCGCAACACCCCTAGCCTTGGCTTTCAGAACCGAAGCCAAGGAACTGGCGGAAGAACCGTGGCTACTCGCTAACGCAACAGGAGGCCCAACAACGAGCTGCGGAGAGGACCCTTCAAAGCCGTCTTAGCCCTAAATTTGAGGTGTGGAAGCTTAAGGGTTTATAGTTTAGGGTCCTTATCAAAGTCCTGGGTTTAGAAAGGGTCCTTATGAAAGTTTATGTAGCAGTTGCGAGGTGTACAAGCTTGGGCCGGAGAAGATGTCTACAGCCTGATTGCTCCTAAAGCCTTGCGCAGAGGCCGTGTGCGGCTGCAAGTGCGGAGATCCGATGCCCTAAAGCATAAGATTCATGTGGGTTGGGATGTTCCCCCTTTTCCAACAGACTTCAATAGGGATTATAGTACCCCCCTACCATACCTCAAGGACTGTTGGTAGAAGGGGGAACTTCCAAGATATGGGGGGGGTTCCGAAAATGTTTTCCTGGGCGGAGATCGGCCCCGGTACCCGGCAGTCTCATAGGCCTGGATGGGAGACAAAAATGGGGTACCCTTTCGGGGGGTTCCTATAATTGGGATTATCCTATTTTGAGGTATATTAAGGGTACTCCTGTTTGGGGAAATACTAATAGGAATTATTTAGTAGATTATGTGCAAGGGTATGGTGTACCATTATCCCTAGCCCTGTTCGAGGAAGACCAACGTCAACCAGGACGCGTGGATTGGCAAACGCGGTGCACAACTCAACATTCTCCAGCTTTGAGAGCATCGATCTGGCTCTAGGTTCCGTATGTAGGGTTTAGGGTTTAGGGTTTAGGGTTTAGGGTTGAGGGTTTAGGGTTTAGGGTTTAGGGCTTAGGGTTTAGGGTTTAGGGCTGTGGAGCTGTGGAGCTGTGTCCCCAAGATCTCTTCAGCCCGCGGCACCGTGTGCTCCGTCGGATTCTTTATTTTTTGCTGCCTCTCCCAGGAGCGCAGGGTCCTCCGATCCATGCTGGCCAGCGAGGGATGCATCCCAGCTGACATTTCCCTAAACCCTAAACCCTAAACCCTAAACCCTAAACCCTAAACCCTAAACCCTAAACCCTAAACCCTAAACCCTAAACCCTAAACCCTAAACCCTAAACCCTAAACTTGAGTATGTGGAACAACCCCGGTGCATCAAGTCAGATAGCCTGAAGGAGCTGCCCCAAAGTGTTTGGAATGGCGGCTTGCCTTGCAAAGCGATACGTAAGGGAATGACACGGCAACTGGTTCTAACGGACGTTCTTTGGTTTCTTTCTTGTCTCCCTGCTTCGTGCGAAGAACAAACTGGCCGAGCAGATTTTGATGGGCTTTATGGTTCAGAAGCTCCTTGCCGCACAAAGCACGTGTCGGAAACATCCACAAGCCTTTCCCCCCTACTATAATCCCTATATGAAGGACTCCGAGTGGAAGGGGAACATCCCGACCCCTAAACCCTAAACCCTAAACCCTAAACCCTAAACCCTAAACCCTAAACCCTAAACCCTAAACCCTAAACCCTAAACCCTAAGAACCTCGAGTCCTTGAGGCAACATCCTGAATTGCATCTCGCAAGCCTGGGACTCGGGCACCGAGGCGGCCAAAGACAGCGCCCCGGTTACAAGGGGCGGTTTAGGGGTTAGGGCTTAGGGCTTAGGGTTTAGGGTTTAGGGCTTAGGGTTTAGGGCTTCTTGCGGGTGCAGAGTAGGGCTTCGGGACTGGGTGGGTATCCTTTTTGACCCTTCTGGTTGTACGGAAGCCTACCGTATATGAAAGGCTACCCTTTTTTTGGGCTAGGGCATTCAGCCCCGAAAATGAAAAGGGATAGGGTAAAACCCTAAACCCTAAGCCCTGAGCCCTAAACCCTAAGCCCTAAGCCCTAAGCCCGAACTCCGAAGTTCTCCTGGCCGTATCGTTGTCCTTTCCCTTGCCATGCGACTCCTGGGTCTGTAGGGTTTAGGGTTTAGGGTTTAGGGTTTGGGGTTTAGGGTTTAGGGTTTAGGGTTTAGGGCTTAGGGTTTAGGGTTTAGGGTTTAGGGTTTAGGGTTTAGGGTTTAGCCCCAGCGCTCGAGACATTCGGGGGGCTCAGGGTCTCAGTCCTCAGCTCCCAAATCCACGGGCGGCCCTGGGCTTCCCCCAAACATCCATGGCCATCTGAAGCCTCCAATTTAGGGTTTAGGGTTTAGGGTTTCGGGTGCAGGGTGTAGGGTTGAGGGTTTAGGGTTTAGGGTTTAGGGTTTAGGGTTTACTTTTCTTCCATGGGATGAAGACTCGCACCCCATAGGGCTGTACCCCTAAGAGTTTCCCCTCAATATAAAGCAGGGCTTATATTGCTGTTCTTGGTGAGTGTAAGGTTCCTTTCTAATATTGCCGCAAGCCTCGGATCCCTTGGACCCCTCTGTGCCCTCAGCCTACAACGACGTAGAGAAGAAAGTGCGGCTTTGGCAGAAAGATGTTGAGTGGTTTAGGGTTTAGGGTTTAGGGTTTAGGGTTTAGGGTTTAGGGTTTAGGGTTTAGGGTTTAGGGTTTAGGGTTTAGGGTTTACATGGACTGAGCGCCTGTGAGAGAGAGAGGGAGGGTTTAGGGTTTAGGGTTTAGGGGGTACTTCAAACACACCCCCGAGCTGCTGCATATGGGGCTTTAGGAGATTTTCGGCCGGGGGCCTGTGAAGGTTCAGTGGTCGAAGCTGGGGGGCACTGTGCCTTTTTGCTGATGATGATGGTCCTGAGTAGAAGGGATCCTACTTTGTGGGGGTCTATGTTCGGGGGTCCCGATTTTCGTAAACCCCCATAGATGCCCTCCCCCCCCCCAAGCTATTTTGTTTTGTGGTAGTTGAGGGTCTAGATAGTCGCCAAGATTCTCAGAAACTACCCAAAAGTTCCTGTGCACAACCCGGTGGTCGGCGCGAAACGTCCTAGCAGTTTCTTACTGACAGCCCGCAAATGCTGTTCTACCAGGAGTTTGTAGATCCCTTGCAAGAGGACTGGGTCAGCATGTTTGAGAACGTGATTCGCATTTTGCTGCTTGATGTGGCTGAGCCCAGCGCTTAGGCCAGAAGCCCTGGTACCTCTGAAGCACACGATCCCGGCCTTGCCCCTTTAAGAAGGCTAAGCCCGGAGTCCCGAGACTGGCGGACGTTTAGGGGCTGCAAGCCCAACATCCCAGAAAACCCAGGGCGACAGGCGCGGAGCTCCTCGGCGTCAACTTGGTCTGGGTCACTTCACTTCCCCCGCCCCCTCCCCCATTTAGACCCAGAATCACCGGGACGAATGCAGAGCCCAGAACCGCCCCAGGGCTTCTGGGGCCCCTTTCTCTCCGTAAAGCATGTAATCCTTCGGCTCTTGGTGTGTTGAGGGACCATTACAAGAGCTGGGCTTGAAGTGCTTTTCGCCCACTGCCGTCGCTGTTGTCATGCCTTCGAGAGTTCGGTCGCTGGTTAGCACGCTTGCAGTGCACAGTCGTGTAGGACGTTCGCTTTTGGAACCACTTTTTGTTTTGGGCTCAGGAAATCGCAGAATGCGTGAGTTCAACAGCGTTTTTGGTGATTCCACATCTGCGTTCTTTGTCAAATTCTGGGACTGTTGGTTGAGCGACACGAAATACCTGCCCAGCTCGCAACTGCTACTTAGAGCGCCGGTTGACGCCCTCATGGAATCATCTTGTACGCAGACGCAAGCATGATATTGGTGGAACTACACTTATAGCCTTAGTGTCAAAAGTCAAAAGATATATGTGTATATATATACATGTGTGCACATTAATGTCAACATATGCATACATATATATATATATATATATATATATATATATGCGTGTGTGTGTGCGTATATATATATATATATATATATATATATTCATACATATGTACATGTATATATATATATATATACACAACTGATTTGTTGACATACTACGAAGATGGAGACGATGCTTCTGCATTCCTGGACATGGAAGCCATGCCGAGGAAGGGGGCAGCCTGGGCGTCGGGCGCAGCAAACGAGGCGGTGAAGTGGGGCACCCAGGCGCGGAGCTGCCGGCGGTTGGATCATTTGGGATCTAGAAGGCTTAAAAGGGCCTAGAGTTTAGGGTTTCCAGCTGATGCTCAGAGCCTGGGTTCTGAAGGGGTTTAGGGTGTGGGCGTACTCACGTTTGCGACAAATACGAAAAGCAAGCTCGCTGTACTCACACCGAAGCATGAAGTGAGCACCCAGGGGCACTGTGAGGGCACAACCGTACGAGCATGTTCTTCCTCGTTCTTGGCCCTAGCCCAAATCATTCAGCGCATGGCGTAGTAGGCGTGCGCACTGGCGACGTGCGCGCAACAAAGCTCCACTCCTAGACGCGAACGAAGACCCTTTCCACGGCGAATAGGCGATCAGCAAGCAAGATCACAATTGTACTTATGCTATTAGTTCTAACTGTTCTAACATACTGGTACCCAAGCAGGAGTTCATGGCTTCGCAACATGGTTTTTGTACGGTTTCGATGGGTTTCGGACAGGATGTCTAGGACTCTTTGGCAGAGCCGAGTTCCAGACTCTGTGGGATATCTCGGAGTCTCTCGGATGAAGGGCTCTAAGGGCTCTTTGAGAGCTTATTCCCCGAAAATGCCGTGCCCAGCCGAAGCAGGCCGGCGGAGCCATCGCAGAGTGGACAGTGGATCAAGCCATCGATGCAGCGACGTTCTACAGAGGCGATTAAGAGCTCAGAGTTCATATGAAAGGGTCCTTAAGCCACATGGGGGGTAGCTATACAGGGCTTGCGGTCAGGTTCAGTTCTGGTGCTATACGGTGTTGTGTCGGCATGCAGCAAGCCTTTCTGCACATACTGGGTGGCCGCTCGAGCTTCGAGCCCCCCATATGCTACGGCCGTTGAGAGCTTTCGATTGGTGGTGGCAGCGGGATTTCGGGGTTATGCAGTTTAGGATGTGTTGCTTGGGGGGTGCCAAACAAACCCTAAAGAAAAGTCCTCGCAGACTCGGCACTCGGAGACGAGATGATGTTCAATAGTTGCGAATATTTGCGTCTTATTCTATGAAGATTGTAACTCCTTTTCCACGCGCACTCCAACGTTGCGATTTGCGGCCCCTTATCGGGGATTCACACCATTGCGTTGGCGGTGCTCGCGCCCAGCCGACGTTACGATTTGAGGCCCGTTATCGGGGATTTCCACCATAACGTTGTCACGGTCCCACCCTGCTGCTGTGATGGCTAGGCCACTGCACTATCAAAAGGGCGGCGGGCGCGGACATCATAACCTTAGAATCGGCTGTTCAATGATGACGACAGCGCTGCTGCGGCTTATCGGAGCAGTTCTGGGAACAGCCACGGTCATTGAACAGCCGGTCTCGGCGTTATGATGTCCGGCCTGCTGCGAAGGTAGTGTGCAGGGCAAAGATTGCGTGATGTTTTGCCTTCTTGGGCATTATTTTTCAGCAAGCAAGCCTGGGACACGTGACTTTTCCCGTGCTGTATTCCATTTTGGTAAGAACGTGCGAGCAACCTTGGCATAACATTGCCACGGTTGAACTGGTCTCGTCTTGCAGTTAATTTCTGTTCAAGCGGCATTGTCAGGGACTTTCAGGAAAGCGTGTTTCAAGCATTTTTTAGCCACGGACTTGGAGGTTCCAGAGGAGGCTTTTCCTGGCCCATTTTTGAGGCATAAGTCACACGAAACAGGTCCCGCAGAACAGCCCTCCACAGTTGCAAGTTGTTACTTGTGTTCAAGCAACTTGCAGGGCCGCGCTGCCAGTGCAGACACATGTTGGCTGAACTTCTCTGCAACGAACTTGCACTCAAGATCACCAGGCCTGGGCAAGGATGAAATGCTGGCAGTGTGACCGACAATGCCCAGCGACACTGTGCTGACGCATTCTTTTGAGAATTGCGCTCAAGGTTCAATGCCCATCCGGATTCTGGGCCGGCAAAAAGGGGGGCCCAAATGGGATCGTTCTTTGGTCCCTTTTTGCAAAAATCCGCGCCCCAAACAGGCCCTGTTTTTGGCTTCACTTTTTGTTCTCCTCGTCTAACTTGCCTTGCGTGGCTCCAACTCAAGCTCAAATTGCGAGCCAATTTTTCGTGACGCATTTTGCCGTTTTGGAGTCCATTTTTTTGAGGTGCATATTTGGGCCCTCGAAATCTCACAAAAAAATCCGATTTTCAGACGGGTTATGAAACATTCAATAGAGTTGATCTTGCTCATTGCTCCATTCTCGCATTCATAGCAGTATTTTAAATTTGCTCGAAGACTTCGTATTCGTAGTCGAGGGACCGAGGGGAGGGGTCCCTGTGACTTTCATTCGGGATCAACATTCGAATAAACACATGGAGTCATGTCGAAAGCATTGCCCTCTGACTGCTGGCTTAGGGGGTTCAGCCTCTTGCTTGGAGGTGCTTCCAGAGGTTTCTGGTCTGACACGGGGCTGCAAGTGCTTGGGGGTCCCGGCTTTCAGCGCGCTGCGCAGTTGGGGCCGAGAACTTCGCAGCGGTGGTCGCCAACTTTGCCCAAGAAGGAGGGGGTTCCCCCAAACAGGCCCCAAGCCCTAGAAACCCTTCAAGCCCCACAAGCCAAAAAAAAACCCTCTAAGCCCTATGAACCCAAAACCCCTAGCATGGTACCTTTGGGTGTACGGTTTCGGCCCACGGCGAGGTGGCGAGTTTGTTGAGAGAACGCAAGCCGGGAAGAGAGAAGCCTAACAAAGGCCTCAGAGGCCGAAACTACCAGCCCCTCAAACTCAAGTTCTTGCAATGGGCCTACACAGAGGTTCATGGTACTTAGCAATTATCGTTGTACGTCTAACCCAACTATAACCACATGAGGGCACCTAAGGGGCTTATCAGTGGGTTCTAAATACCGTGAAATTATATGGGTGATTAGGCACCATGAACCTCCAAGTATACGGTTTACGGTTGAGGGGTTCAGGATTTTCAGGGTTACTCTACTGCACGCTGAGTGCTATACAGGTGCTGGTCTGTTTCTTTCTGGGCCTCTCCAGGCTTGGATTCTCGGGTTCTTAAGCAAGGGGGGGTTCAAGGGGGGGTAGGGACCTGGGGAACCTGAGGGAAGCTTAGGGAAGCTTAGGGGGGTTTGAGGGAGTAGTGGGGAGTCTTCGGGGGGAACCTTGGGCCCCCCCCCCCCCCCCCCCTGGAGCAATTGGAGCCCGCAAGCTCGAAGGAGCCGAGTTGGCCCAGGAGGCGGCCGAGAACGCGGCCGACTTCTTCATGTCTGCCTTCGATGTCCCCTGTCTCAGAAGCTCTTCAGGGGTCAAAGCGGTGAGGGTTTAGGGGTTAGGGGTTAGGGGTTGGGGGTTAGGGGTAAGGGGTCAGGGGTTAGGGGTCAGGGGTCAGGGGTTAGGGGTTAGGGGTTAGGGCCCCCGAAGTACTGTATTTCGTATGTTGCTGTCAGACGCTCAGGGGGAAGATTTTACCTGCAAAGCCAGAACAAGGCCCCAAAAGGTTCAGGGTTCACAGTGCCTTCACCATGCACACCCCACCCTCGGAGTTTTCCCCCTCCACGGGCCGCAGACGGGCAAAGAGATCATCATCAAGTTCCTGGGCGATCAGCTCTCGAACATCCTGACACCACGGCTCAACTTAGGGCTGCAACGTTTCCTTGGGGTTTGGGGTTTTCGGTCTTCGGGCTTTGCTTGCTGTACAAGAGTCAAGGGGTTAAGAGTCGTACCCCGAAGGTTGTACCCCTATAAGAGTTCCCCTTACTGTAGCCCCAATATGGCGCTTATATTACCTCAAGACTCTTAACAAAGGGTCCCCAAACCCAAGGGTACCACTTTAGGGCTCTAGGGCTGCTTGAAGCCTGCCGCAAGGGCCTCCCACAGGCTCTGCATGTAACTCCTAGTAGAACTCTAAAACTCGAAGACCCCCAAAACTCCCCCTAAACCCGGCTAAAAGCGCACAGCCGACAAAAAAGGTGCCTTCATGTGCCTCCCCAGCTTTCGTCCGAGGCCCGCAGTTTCGGGAAAAACTCGGCAAGTCCGGGTTACCTTCGGACTTGTTTTTAGTGTGTGCCTGCTGAGTTGTAGAACCCTGAGATTAGTCACATGATTCTGGGAAAGGTTGCAACTTATGCGGCACCCCAAGCCCTTAAGCCCCAAGAATCTACGAATCTACGCCCGAATCAAGGTAAAAAAACAAGCCGATTCAGGAGGCGACTCATGGCTGCGGGGTCCCAAGCATCCCCGTAAGCCGAAACAGAAACACCGAAACGCCTGGTATACTTAGCAGTAGACCCGAATTGCCAATTGCTTTTCCTTGCGAACCGCACTCCACCTACAGTCCAGGCTGCTCTCTCAATCTAAGGAACGAAGACAATCTCCAGCCGAGACCGACTTTCTGTGGTGGTGTTGCGCACCTTGCTTGCAGCTGGGGGGATCTGGGGGGATGTAGAGGTTTGAGGGCACAGGGGGACTAGCAGCCCGGAAGCACAAGGGGCATAGGGTTTCGGGTTCACTGAACCCTGCTGCTCCCCGGGTTTTGGGGCTTTTGCTTTGATGCCAATCTTCGCCCCTGGCCGCGCTGCCATCGAACCGATCAAATTCAGTGCGTTGCGTGGACGCTTTTCAGAGCGGGTAAACTTGACATGGAGACTCGAGACACCGACCTTGCTCACTTTGCCTCTTGCCTTCGGGCCGCTTCTGTCTTGCCTGAGTCTGCTTGAACGACATACTCAAGATGACGCGCAAGAGGGTGTCCAGTGTCGACTGGTCAGAAAGACCTAGCTGAGAGCAGGTGGAGAAACAGTCGAGGACATCAGTGCAAAACTGCGCTGGGGCCTGGGGTCGTTCACGCCGACTTCTGGGGGGCAGTGCCAGAACACGCTTGCAAGAAGAGCGCCGGTTCGCTGCTCGCGCTCGAGTCTGACACCCAGGGACGATGACGGACGCAACCTTCGCGGGGCCAAAGCCTGAAGGCGACAAGGCGACAGCAGTGTCAAGCGAGCGCGTCTAAGCAAAACGGATTTTTTTCCGCGGCTCGGAGTGCCCCAAATCCGCGAGGCCCTGACCTGAGTTCCTTAGTTCACCACTAGACCCTAAGGCCCCAAGACCCTTCTCCCCCTTCATTTACCTGCCGAGTGGGGTTTTGGGAAGTTTGTGCGTCTACTCCCCGTTATACTAACACTCCTTAAGAGGGATTATAGTACACCCTTTTGGAATCCCTCTTCAGGACGGTTACTACACGGGGGAACGTCGCAAGTTTGCATTGTATCAACATGACACCCAAGTGGGATCTTGATGTGTTTCAACTTCACGTCCCCCAAAAAACCAAGTAAGCCCCTAAAACCGTAAACCCCAAACCCTAAACCCTAAACCCCAAACCCTAGACAACAGGCCCCCGGGGTTGAAGGACGACATATCCAGCGAGTTCTGGGTGCATTTCTTGAGGTTTCCCTGGCTGGCTTCAACCGTGGTCGGCGACCCCAACAACGCTTGCTGGAAGCAAGTGATTGGCTTGACTGAGGAGACAAAAAATGCAACCCCGACACCTGAACCCCAAGCCACGAACACTGAATTCGCAGTTTATATGCTAGCATCAAAAACTATGTATATGTCTCTATACATATATATGTATGTATATGCATGTATGTATGTATGCATGATCAAATATTCAGACGATTGGCAGAAGAGTTCTCCTGAAAGTTGAGGGCTTGCTTGGCTCTTTCCGCTCTTGGGCGAGCCGAAGCTTTTGGGGGAGCTTTGGGGGGAGGAGATCGCCGAGTTCGTCTCCGACGATGTGGGGCGGCTCGTGGATGCGGTGATCACGCGCGTGTCGAACATGCTGGAAGACGAGGAGAGAACGACGTGTTTTTTTTTTTCTCGGTTTTTTTGGGGGTTTAGGGGTTTAGGGATTAAGGTTTAGGGTTTGGGGTTTAGAACTTAGGGGTGTTTTTAGGTCCTTGGGTGCAGTGATGTAATAATGTAATCCAAGGTTCCACGTATGGGCCCTTATGTTGGGTGCCTTCTTATATGACCCTTATAGAATCATTATGTATATATATATATATATATATATATATAAAGAGGGCACACATTTCGGATCTCTATTTACAAGGGTAAGTGACCATACTAGTGGCCCATGGTTCCTACCTTAGATGCAACCATGACAGCTCATGGATGTGGGGAGTTGCTGAGATTAGCATTTGTTCACAAAGAGCCCACTCATGTTTGCACGGGCATGGCTTTCAGCCGCGCGAAGATTCGGGAATCTGACTGTCACAAGCACGGCTTTTTGGGGGGCGAGGAGGCCCCTTTGCGGAACTTGTTCCCAGACTAAACCCGACTCGGATTAGTAGTGAATGCAAAGGGAATCTTTTGCAGAATTTCATTAAGCGAGCCGCAGCCTCTTCTTCACAATTGAGGGTTTGGAGCTTGGACGGCTGTTCCGACATCTGTCTTCCAGCAAAATTGGGGCTTTGGGTTTAGGGTTTAGTAGGGTTGAGGGCTTCGGCTGCAATAGAGTCGTGTCTACACGGAGACGGTGAACTCAGGGGCTTCGAAACGAACGAAGAGGGGGGACGTTTCATCAGACGACAGTTGGCAAAAGGGGAGGGGCTGCGTCCAGTGTTTAATGGGATCCAGTTGCAACTGCCGATTCCCTACTTCCAGCGCCCTTGATGCGGCATGACTTCTCTACTTGCCAGCCAAGACGAGAGAGAACATGTCACGCAGCCCTAAATTTCCCTCAATCCTAAGCCCGAAGTGATCTGAAGTCTGCAACCCAAGTGTTATTTCAAACCGGGAGCATGGAAAGGAACACAATGGCCCTGTCGGGTCAGAGCTCCCCCTGCACGGCCATTTCGCCACGTAACAGGAAGAACTCTCAGAGAAAAGGATCGAAGTTTACAGGCCACGTGGTCATTTCGTCCAGGACTTGTGGAAGGCAATAATTGGCAAGCTGGGGAATGCGCTCATCACCAGCTTCTTGACAGACTTGGTCGCGCAGTTTGTGTTGAACAACCTGAAGCGCACAGCCCCTGAACGCTGGAGGGAGATTCCTTCCTCCACTCGGGGAGATGGGCGTTCGGTGATACTCCCCCTCTGCACCGTTGCGTTGGCATGCGGTGGTTGCTTCGTAGCCAATCTTGCACCCTGAATCCCACACTCTCCATGCCCCGAGCCTGCAGATCCGTGATCCTAAGCCGTTCAAACAGCTTGGACATTGCAGAGGGGTGGCTTGCGCTTTTCCTCGTGGTGAGCGGTAAACCCCACCGGCCCACCAAGCATTCGGAGGCCCAAACTGGCAGGTGCTGAACGGGTCAATGCTCACATCATGCACACGCAACTTTGAGTACTAAGCGTGCAATTTCAAGACGACCCAAAGCACCCAGAAGGGCAACCTAAATGACGCACTCCGAAACGCATGTTTACCTTAGCCGAGGCATTGGCACGCCCGGGGGCATCACTGCGACAAGGGCCGTCGAGATCTACAACGACATCATGGCGGCTGCTTGGCAGGTTTAGGGTTAAGGCCCAAAAGGGCCAAGGGGGAAAATTTTGGAGGGCAAACCCAGAGGGCCTTTGAGTCCCGCGGCATGTCTCTTGAGTCTGCTCTTAAGGTATAGGATGCTCGGGCAACCCGAAGCGCCCCAAAGAAGCCAAGAGGCCCAACACGACAGTTCTCAGGTCATGGTGACCTACCTGAAGACGCACCTGACTCCCCTCTTCGCAGACCTCGCCGCATTCTTCGCTGATGTCGGAAGGCGAAATTTTCCGAGATGACGTCGGGGTAGTAGGTTTCTCCCCGAAAATTGGGGGGCTTTAGTGATGGCTTTAGTGATGTTCAGGGGATTCAGGGATGTGGTGCCTGGAAAGGTTCCTGGAGGCTATGTCCGAGCGCACGAAGAACCTCATCAGCGCCGTCTTTGACGAGCCAAATGGCCGGGCTCCCCAGGATTTTCGGGTTGTGAGGTTGGGGAAGTTTGGAGTTTGTAGGTCTAGGCGGTACTTGTTCATGGGTAGTCGAAAACCGTGGGGTCATCGCAGAGTACCTGAAGTGAGAAGTGGCGAAAATTCACTCGCAGGCACTTAAAGCCCGATGTAGTTGTAGACGTACCCATGAACTTTCACGCCGTGCTAGGAGCAATACCAAGAACTTATTCATAATCGGAAGCCGTGCTGGGCTTTGTCAAACCGCAGACCCAACAACTGAGGCCGTGTGGGCTTGGGGCCGTTGCTTAGGGGTGGAGGCTTTAGTCATCTACTACTTAACCACCTCCGCCTCACAGCACAAACGCGCACCGTCCCCCCCCCGCCAACCCCCCCCCCCGCCCCCCTCCACACTTGCTGTATCGGGCCTGGCAGAACATGGCCCCAGACACGAAACCTTGACCGGAAAGCCTTGACCTTCAACCCGACAAAACCCTAAACCCTGAAGGCCCACCACACAGAATCCTTACCTGTGCGACTGCGAGAGTCGAACCCTCCTCTGAGCCTCGACCTGAAACTCCTAAGTCACAAGGCATTGAGCATTCTACAAACCCGGATGCATCTTTTGTGCTCCAAGATTCTTGACATACGGGTTGGCTCCAAAGAAGTTGCGACCCTTCTGGAGTCAGACCTGTAGAGGTTTGGAGTTTAGGGTTGGGGTCTCTTTGAGAAAGAGGTCCAAACCCTAAACCCTAAACCCCTCTGGGTGGCTTCTCCATCAAAGAGGTCTCCAAATCACGCATGTTTGGAGGGCTGTGAATCACCTGAAGCCCAAGCCCCAAGGCCCATTCAACTTCCTGGGCTTCCAGGGAGAGACGCCCTTCGGCCATCTTTTGGGGGGGGGGGGGTTCAGGGATCTGATATTCTTCTAAGGTTCATTGATCCCTGCCCTCTTTTGCAGGGATCACGAATTGTAAGTTGGGAACGCCTTGTGTGTGGTTCGACTTGGCACCCTGCCTCTTCATCACCCGACCTGAACGCTAAACCCCTTGGGAATGAGGGAACGAGGCCGCTTTGTATCGGGCTACCCTAAGCCCTAAGCCCTAAGCCCGAAGCCCTAAACTAAGAACCAGCCAGTAAAGCCAACCCTGAGCCTTTGCAAAAGCAGCCACAGTCCTGGAAGCTGGACCATGTCCTATAGTTTAGGGTTTAGGGTTGAAGGGTTCAGGGTTTAGGGTTGAAGGGGCATTACCCAAAACAGGGGCTACCCTGAATATACCCCCAAGATTCGGTCTTCCTTAACATGGGAACCCCTAAGAAGGGCACCCCCGCCCCTTTTTTGGAAGGGCTCTAGGGTCTAGGGCTTTGAGGGGCGTAGCGAGTGTCAACTCTTAGGGGAACAGATCGCGAGCCTTCGTCGGCCGGTGTCCGATATGCAGAAAAGGTTCTCGTCCAGCACGATTTTTGCAGTCAAGTAATCAAATGCGTGGGACCATGTTGACGCTTGTCTGGACTTGTCATCTGTCGGGGAAGGGCGTGTGTGTAAAATTAGTTAAGTTAACGACGGAACAACGACTCTTTAGATCAAGCCGACTCCCGGCCACGGCCTCCACTTTGTTCTGAGCATTAAATACCCAAAATACCCTAAACCCCCGAAATCTGTCGTGCTGGTAAATGTGACTCCCTGTAGGATGCCATGAGTCCTATGAGTCTTGGCCACAGCCTTGTCCGAGTGAGCCGCCTTGGCCCCCAAATCGCCTTGGCCCGCGAGGTGGTACGTTGCGCTTTGCTTGGAGGGGTTCACCTTCGGCATGTTCCTGGGCACCTGCCTCTACTACCCCTTCAAGCTCCTTGGCGCAGCCCTGTTCCAAATATGTTTCGGAAGACTTTCTGGGATTTTTTAGCTTAGGACCTGTAGGACTCTGGCCATGCGCGTGTATGTGCACATGAGCGCATGTCCCGGCACAGTTTCTTGCGTGCCGAGTCGGAAATCAATGGAGTTGAACCCCAAACCCCAAAGGTACCTGTAGTTATAGCCCTCTCATAAGAATGTTAAGTTCTCCGACATTGGGTTATGAGTACAGTGATCGTGCGGTTCATGAGTACACATGAACCTCCAAGTAGAGCATGGAATATCAGAGTATAGCATGGTGGAGTTTTGGGGTTGGAGTGTTTAGGTTGAAGAAAACCGTTCGACCTAGTGCAAGCATGAGTACTCAAGGAGCTCATGCCATTGTGTGCCAACGCAGGACTCAAGTTACGGTACGCCACCGGAAACCTACTCCGAAGACCAGTCCATCACAAATCATCTGCCTCAATGAGATCATTGTGTGTCCCATCATATTGGATCATGTAATATAATTCACGCGTATACGCAAATATTATTATAAAGGGGGTTCGTTTCACTCACTTATTATATTACTACGAAGAGAACAGTATTAATGAAGTTATAAGTGAGCCTGCGATCGCATGAACTTTATTAATACGTGAACGAAGTGAGACAAGAATACTAAGAGACCACTCAATTTCTAATATAAAATGACAAGGAATTCATGACGCGTGCATGTGTATTAGAAATTTGGGCTTTTACATGGGCGAATGATACCAAAGGCCCGTCATAATAAACTATGGTTTTTGTACGGGCTTTTCGTATATTATAGCAGTCTGGGACAAAGACGGTTTGGGATGGGTAGCTCCTTTATCGAAGTACTATCACGCTTGTGTGAACCCTCAGCTGCAGCTGTTGATAAGAGGCTTCTATATGCTCCTGCAAGTGGCTGAGCTGTTAAAGCTGTTTGGCTTTTCTATTTTTGAGGAGTGTAGGGTCGAACCTGTTGGTTTCCTGACTGTCGGAGAAGCGGGAACCCTCAATACCGTTATTGGGACCGGCTCCGTGTCGGGCGTGAAGGAATTAGGTTCCCTGTAGGGCCCTTGACGCGGTTCTGGAAGGGGATTGAAGGGAACCTCATCCCAATTTCCCTTACCGCAAAGTACACCCAACTGACAGGTTTGGTGCAAGCGACAACGATTACTTTGTGGTCGAACTGGGCTGGGGACGAGAGCGAGAGCTCCTTTGGCTGTCTTGAGAGAGTCAGAGTTCAGACAATTCCTTGCTCAGGGTTTCTGCAAAGTGGGCTATACAAAAAGCGCCTTCATTGCATCGTCCGCAGCACACGATCCGGTCCTTGACGGGGTGCTTTGTGCTCAAACCTGCGACGTACCAACGTGACCCCAGATAGCGGTCAACCCTAAAACCCGAAAACCCTTTTAGATACGCGAGCCTCAAAATCCCAAGTCCTATAAGCATCATCAGCCCTATAAGCCCTCTAAACCCCGTAGACTCCGAGCAACAAAAAGCAGAAGCACATGATCATGATAAACTTCCAAAAGCCCTAAAGCCCCAAACCCGAACCCCTCCCCCCCCCCCCCCCCCCCCCCCCCCCCAAACCCCAAACCCTAAACACACCCCGAAGGCCCCCCAACACTAAACCAACCCCCAAAAACCCTAAACGCAAAACACCCTGACCCCAACCGCCCCCCCCTACACCCCCCCCCCCCCCAAAAAAAAAGAAAAAAAAGAACAGCAGAAAAACCTAAACCAAACCCCAAACACCCTAAACCCCAAACCCCTCCCCCATCCCCCAAACACCCCTGGAAGGTTAGGCTCCGGCAATGAAGTCAGTCTCGATGCCGGCTTCGGTGGCGGTATCCAGCCTGGGCCTTGAAGAGAGTTGGGAAGGGTTTAGGTGGGTTTAGGGTTTAGGGATGTTTTGAGAAAGGAGGTGCCTTAGTTACACCAGCGAAGACCCCAAACAGTTACAAGTGGAATGGCATGTTCACAGACTACAGCACATATTGGCTCTACCCCGCAAGAAAGAAGCCCGAGACTTCAAAGATATCAAATATACGGGAATGACAAAGACTCCTGGCGATAGCTTGGAATAGATATGTTCACCCATGCTAACAGATGGGAGTTCGAAGTCAAGCAATATTCCGATCTTGGCCAGTAGATCACAGACATATACGTGATCTGATAGCAACCTCGTGAAATTAAGCGAATTGCCGCTCTGGCCAGGACGACTTAGGCTATGACTTAGGCACCACTCGTTGGAGGTCAGGCCAATTCCGGTCTTGGTCAGTGTGTCACACGTGACAGCAACCCCGTGAAATCAAGAGGGTTGCAGTTCTGGCCATGACGACTTAGGCACCATCAATTACATCACCGGCATATACGTGACAGCAATCCCATGAATCGAGTCTCGCAATCGGCGCACGCGCATCCTGGGCCAGCATCCACGCTTGGGGTGGATGTTGGGCTTAAGGCGTGTTGGGACAAGATCCATAGGCCAACTTCTACGCTTGAGGGGGCGGATGTTCAAGGTCCACACTTGAGGGGTGGAGGTTGCGTCAACATTCACGCTTGAAAGGATGTTGGGCCAACGCCCCCGCTTGAGGGGTGGATGTTGGGGGGCCAACATCCACGCTTGAGGGGCAGATGCTGGGCCAACATCCACACTTGAGGGGTGGAGGTTGGGCCAACATCCACGCTTGAGGAGCAGATGCTGGGCCAACATCCACACTTGAGGGGTGGAGGTTGGGCCGACACGTTGGGCCAACATGCACGCTTGAGGGGTGCATGTGGGGCCAACATCCACTCTTGAGGGGTGGACGTTGGGCCAACATCTTGTTGACGGATGTTGGGCTAACATCCACGCTTGAGGGGATGTCGGGCCACGCTCGACGAGCGGATGTTGGGCGAGGGGCAACATTGAGGAGTGGATGTTAGGGGCCAACATCCATGCTTGAGGGGTGGATTGTGGGCCAACATCCACTCTTGAGGGGTGGACGGCCAGCATCCCGCTTGAGGGGCACGCTTGAGGGGTTAAGGTTGGGGCCAACCTCCACACTTGTTGGGTGGATGCTGGGCCCAAAGTCCATGCTTGGGGGTTGGATGTTGAGGGGTAGATGTTGGGCCAAGATCCACGCTTGAGTGGTGGACGTAGGGCCAACGGCCAACATGCACGCTCCGGCCGTGGCCACTCATATGAAGGGAGACCAAGGGAGACAAGCACAAGCAGCCCGGGACCCGGCCGAAGCCACCCGCATGAAGGGAGACAAAGGAGACAAGCGGAGACAAGAAACGCGGGGAAGCAGTCCGGGGAACCGGCCGAGGAAAAAAACAAAACGGACAAGTAGACAAGCAGCCCGGAAACATGGCCGAGGCCACCCACAGCAAGGAAGGCAAGGAGGGAGCACCCACATGAAGGGAGACAAAGGGAGACAAGCGGAGCCAAGCAACCCAGGGAGCCGAGGCCACCCGAAGGGAGACAAAAACGTCGGAATTCCTTGCAAAGAAACACCGGAACCCCCAAAGTAAACTGTTTGGGGAGAAAGGGGCTTTGGGCTTGGGGTTTAGGGTTTCGGGTTTGGGCGGCCTTATGTAGGGTTTTAGGGTTTAGGTTTTTTTTCAGGGTTCAAGGCTACCTCCGCAGCCACTCGAATCCCCGACCCCAAACCCCCCCAACGGCTTGGGGGACTTTATGCCTGGTAGGCACTCCACCCACAAGGTGTGCGCTTCACCTCGTTTTGGGGACTGTCCGACTGACTGGTTGAAAATTTGCGTGTTTTTAGCTTGGCTTGTGGTGCTGCTGATGTGCACGCACTCAGCCCCACCACCCAGAACCGCAAGCGTTGGATCTTTGGAAACCATCCTTAAGCCGAAAACAATAGACACCCCCCAAACCCCTTAATCTAAACCCTCCAGCCCCAGCTGTGCAGGGCAGGAGCGAGCAAAACCTCCAGCCGTTCATTACTCGTATCGCATACCCTAGACCCTGAACCCTAAACCCTATAAGGTCAGTTCTCTAAATTAGGGTCCCTTTTTGGGTACCATTAATAGGAGGGGCCACCTTATAAACCCCCCACCCAAAAGGACCATAAATTTTGAGAAATCACCACAAGGTTCGTCCAGATTACAAGCTGAAACCCCACGTCAACCCTTCGCTGCCTGCCTAGCCGCACACGTGGAAGCCTAAAAAAAACTGGTGAGATCATGCATGGCAATATTTCGATGTCGCGCATGTGGACGTTTAGTCGCAGGTAAGGAGTCTTGATGGGCTCTTTGCTTCGTATGCCCACGGTACCTGATTCATACCCAGGCTCGGCCCAATCATGACCAACGACAAGAGCGCCCTGGAGGGCAAGTCGTTCTCGATCGGCTTGGACATCGACTTCGAGAACCCCGGCTTGACTTTTTTGGAAGGCTTGAGGCGGTTTAGGGGGTTACGGAGTTAGGGAGGTTAGGGCTGGTTTAGAGACTAGTGTACTAAAACCCGAAACCCTTGAGTACCTTTGAGTTGGGCTGCTTGAGCTTAGTCGCTGTTTTGTTGACAGGCTAGACAGGAGTTTTCCTGAAGCACCCTTTGTGCCCGGTACCCCATTTATGCACCTTACACCTCCCCAAATGTAGACTCCCTGTCCAAGGAAGCCCCCCACAGGACCGACCCAACACGGCTCCTCATTCGGGCACGTCTTTAGTTCAGAGGGCCGAATGATCAGCAAGGATTCAGGTTTAGGGTTCGCAAAGAAAGGGTTTAGTAGAGGGGTTTCTGAATGTACCAGAGGACGAAGAATCCAAAGATTCCGAATATCAACGTCGGCCCAGCCTTGACTTGGGGCGTCAGCCCAATCACGCTGCGACTCGGCAACATGTTGGGGGGCTTTGGGAGCTATTTTGGGGGGATGGATTTTGGGGTCTAGGGTTGGAAGGCTTTAGGGGGCTGGGTACAGGGCTTGTTGGGCTCCTCTTGCGGTGTCGGTTTAAGTTCAAAGGGCAGCATTGTCTTGAACGCGTTGGCCGCTGATTACGGGTGCCAGCACACTTGAAGCCAGCAAGGGCCTGTCACAAGAAAGTTGCCATTGCCCCCGAGAACCCGCCTGCCAGACTCGCCACAGACGCCCTCGAGGAGCATCAAGGGCACCGGGCGCTTTGAACGCCACATGACATGCAGCTGCATGTGCCCCGGTGTGGACTACACACCACTCTGCCAAAGGGCCTGAGCAGCCCCCGCCAGAAAATCCAGATTCGCCGCAGGGTGCTTTGGTGGAGCAAACAGAGGAGATTTGCCCCTGAGGCACCTCCAAACCCATCATCCTCACACTCCAAAGCCCGGGAAGCCCTGAAGTTCTAAGCCAAACAACTCCCCCCGTTCCCCCACCCCCAAACAAAAAGCAGAAAAGAGCCTGAAGACGTTCGTCCCCAGATCCGGATCCTCAAAAACCCTTGCTGGTTCCTCCGAAGCCCCCGAAACCCTTGAACCCTTCAACTCTTCAACCCTGAAACTCTTCAACTCTTCAACCCGGAAACTCTTCAACCCTGGAACCCTGAAACCCGTCAACCCTTCGACCCCTGAAACCCCTTAAGCCTCTCAGCGCTTCTCAGCTCCGCGACAAGGCTGACGGTCGACTTCTACGCGGGCATCAACTGGGCGGTGCCCGAGGCGACAGGGCTTCCGCGAGCCTTTTTTTTGAAGGAAGCCCCACAGGTCCCCAAAAAAGCTGCATTTTCTCTTAATTATAATTAAAAAAGCTGCATTTTCAATTAATTAATTATTGGGTTCAAGAGGATCCTCTTCAGGCTAAATGTTTTTTTTTTCAGAGTTCTTTTGCAGGGCTGAGGTTTTAAGTCTTGCAGCTCCCGAGGATGCCCCGCCCAAATCTCGTCTTTCTTGGATTCTTCCAGGCTTCTGCTACAAAGTCAGGGCCCCCCCAAGAAAGCCGACCATTTTTTTGTTTTTTTGTTCTGGGGGGGGAGGGGGGGGTTAGGGCTTAGGATGAGAGAGTCCTCGGGGCAAAGAAGGGTTTAGGGTTGTAAGAACCAGTCTTGGATAATAGGACTCTCTCCTACAAAAGTAGGTCTTGGGTTCCACTAGGAGCTTCGACCGGTTGGACCCGACGCCCAGCGGAGTAGGGTCAATTAAAAACGGTTTAGGGCTTAGGGTTTCCCAAACCTCCAAGAGCAAAAAAAACACTGGGGAACGTGAGAGATGAATTTCACAAGAGCATGCCAAGTATTCCGAGGCGCTTTGTGTGCCTGCATGGTCTGGTGAGTAGCCTACGGAGGGAGATGATGTAGTTTGGGTCGGGCAGCTTGCAAGGTGACCTCACATAGCGTCGCACATGAGTGTTTTTTCACGCAGGGTTTGAAGTCCCCACAAGTATTTGTGAGTCACTCTTAAGTGGCGCTCGCTGCCGTGCACATGTAGCTCATTTAAGCTCCCTGAGCCTGGCTGCACATCAGTGGACTTGCCTGGCTTATGCCGACCCTGCCTTCGGGAAGTCTTAGGGTTGGGAGGGTGATATCTGGTTTTTTGTCTTGTTTAGCTTGTAGGGGCTAAACGCTCCTGACTGTGGAAGGAGGTTGCACTGAGGAGAGTTTTCATTCAAATCGGCTTCCACGGTGATCTCGCAGGTAGGTCTCTCCCCTATTTCTCTGGAGTCGTAACTCAATCCTAACGTGACACGCTTTGCAACCCTGCAGTGTGGTGGGCCAAAAAAGCCGAAACCAGGCACTGAAAGCATTGAAAGCCCCCAAACCCCAAACCTCCTAAACTTTAACCCTCGATCCAACTTTATGTGGCGAAGGGGAATCCGGCGGATTCGCCTCTTGGCAAACGACGCCCTTTTAAGGGATTGCACAACTCCAATTGTATGTATGTATATACGCATATATATATATACAGATAAATAAATGCGTATATAGTATATGGTGGTCATGAAATCATGAACTGCATCGAGCTTGACTATGAAAACTATACACGAAGCGCCAAACACACGAGTAGTACCTTGCTAGCTGCGTCTAGCATCATCATCACAATGAGATAAGACTACATAAGCCAACAGTACTGTACATGATCGCATCATACGATAATACCGGAATGGACCGCTTGGTGTGTTTCAGACGAGGCCTTGGTTGAGGATCGAGATGGGTGTGTGTGTGTGTGTGTGTGTGTGTGTGTGTGTGTGCGTGCGCGTGTGTGTGTGTGTGTGTGTCCCTGTGTGTGCGTGTCTCTCTATGTGTATCTCTATGTGTATCTCTATGTGTATCTCTATGTGTATCTCTATGTGTGTCTCTGTGTGTGTGTGTGCGCGCGGG
>CAJNDS010002538.1:0-32500 GCA_905221605.1 Symbiodinium natans
CTGAAATGAGGGTTTCTGTGAAGCGTGAAGGGTGTTTATACGGGTTTGTTGGACTTACGCAGGGTTCAGATTCGGGGAAAGTTTCTCAACAAGCTGCTTGAAAAGAATGTTTCGATTTCCTGGCTGGCCTTGAGGGTTGAGGGTTTTTGGTTTCAGGGATAAGGCCATGCGCAGCCAGCAGCAGTAAGAGAATCGGCTGGTTGGGAGTGCTGTGGACTAGGGCCTAGGGAGACTGTAAGGTTCAGTGCAGTTTAGGAATTTCTATCCCCACCGGGTGGTGAGCGATATCCTGAAGAGTATTCAAGGAGCGAGAGGTAATGTAGGGCCAATGTAGGGCCGGGCTATGAGCCCTGAGTTTTCCCTAAACCCGAAGCCCTAAACCCTAAACCCAAAAACCCGGCAAGAACCCCCAACATCTAGAAAGCCCGGCTGCTGGATGCTTGCTTGCCAGGTTGATGACCACCGCCAGTATCAGAAAGATCGTCGAAGGCCATTCCCACATGGGCGACCCTAAACCCTAAACCCTAAACCCTAAACCCTAAACCCTAAACCCTAAACCCTAAACCCTAAACCCTAAACCCTAAACCCTAAACCCTAAACCCTAAACCCTAAACCCTAAACCCTAAACCCAGAGCATGGGCCCCGGAAAGTATCATAGGTGAGCCGACCCTGGGCTTGCTAGACGGCTAAGAGGGAAGAATCTTGGGGTTTTAGGGTTGAAGGGCTGCTGAGCAGTCTAGGCTGCCCAGTAACCTACTCTTAAAAGGGGTGCCCCTTTGTTTCTTAAAGGGGTTTACAAGGGAACCTACACCCCCCAAAAAGGGAATAATTGAATAAGGGTACTACTGGGCATCCGAGCAGTTCATATGAAGTGAGATGTTTCATTGCTAGCCCCATCCCACATAAACACTCTCATGAATTTCCCGAAGGAGCCCTATATGCACTTACCAAAACCTGAATGTGAGCCCTATTTTGGAATCTCATGGATAGTTCCAAGTAGCGGAATAAGCACGCTATAAGCTAGATTCTGACTACACAGATATCATATTCACAAGCCTACTTGCAAGTACCTCCAAGTACGTCCATATCATAAGGGTGTAGTCAAAGCCTTCTTGGACTTAGGGGGAATTCCTTTGAGTGAATGACCTTAAGCCCTAAGCCCTAAACGTTTAAGCCTAAATTCCTGCTGCTTTCTCGAAGATGGCTGCAGGATGATCCGACCGGAAGGCCGGCACAGAGGGTTTGGGGGTTTAGGGTTTAGGGTTTAGGGAAGTGGGCATGGGCTGGCAGCGAAGCTCTCGGCGTCTGCCAAGGTTGAGGATCAAAGCCTACTTGGAGGTTCAGGGTACTTATAACCCAATTATAGGTGTAGCTACCCATTTATAAGACCCTTAAATACCCTAAAAGGGTTCTCACTGGGTCACAAGTACAGTTATAATTGGGTTACTAAGTACATCGGGGGCGTGAAAAAGGGGTTCTAGGCTTGGGACTTGCAGGGCTGGGGCTTTAAGCTTACAGGTTTTGGCTCTCAGCTCCATTTTTGACCGCTCGTCGGCTTTGCCTTATGCTGGGTGCTGTGCTCTCTGCACTTGCGACAAGATTCCGCCCTACTCATACAAGTGGGCGCCTGGACGCGCAAGCGACATGCACTCAAAATCGATGGGCGTACGCGAGGTGCGCTTGATTCCTTCCGCCCGGGTGAGCAGCCAAGGACGCAGCCCCTGGCACCTTAAACGTGTCGTGCTATGTTGTGTCGCAGCAAAAGAATGCACCTACAGTACATCTATTCTGTCTACGGTAGAGCGAAAGCAAATCATGTGATGTATCCACTCTGTATCTTGAGACCACCGTGTTAGCTGTCAATCAGGCTTCACCCAGGTTCTCCGTCAGATCATCCCGCTCCTTTTGGGTTGTTTCGGGTTTAACGGTTTAAGGTTTAGGATTTAGGGTTTAGGGTTTCAGGTTTAGGGTTTGGGGGTTCAGGCTCTGTGGCTTGGCATTTCGTTCGAAGAGGGGGACGATCCGCATGCAGCAGGCGTCGAGGGAACGGCTGGCATCTACAGGACACCGGCATCCTCCTGTCATGGCTGGATATGCCTCAATAAGGGGCTTTGAAAAATGTGGGAACTGTGCAAACATGCTGCTCAATTGAAATTCCAAGGGGCCCCGCTCTGTGGCGGGCGCCGCTGTTTTGCTTCATATTGGCGGCTCAAATACGTGGGCGCACAGCACATTTATCTAGATGAAGGGGGAGACCTTGCGGACGACGCCCCGGCCCTGGCTGTAGTGGTAGAGCGTGGTGTAGCCCAGGTGGAAGGGCAGCCAGGCGTACTGCAGCGCCTTGCCGAGGATCTTGTGGGCGTCGATGGACTGCTTGGCCAGGCGGTCGTTTCGGCGGTCGTCCTCTGCGTTGCCGGTCTTGTCGGAGCCGGGCGCCCACTTGAGGAAGTACTCGCTGGCGATGCCTGACACGGGCAGCAGCAGGGCGAAGGCGTAGAAGGCCCGGAGGCTCTGCGTCTCGATCATCTGCACCAGGGCGTTGCCGGGGAAGCGCGGCGGGATGCCGCTCTGCATGCGGAAGATCACGCGGAAGACGAGGGCCACCAGCATCAGGATGCCGGTCTGCTTGTGCCACCAGAGCATCTGCTTCTTGGCCTGGCCCTCCGAGTAGGAGGCGGCCTGCGCGGTGCCCACGGCGCCGAAGATGCCGACGGCCATGATGAGGTGCAGGTGCCTCAGGGCGCGGCTGTAGGTGAACTGGGACAGCGGCTTTCGGTTCTGGAAGGTCTTGTACAGGTACCAGGCCAGCCCAGCAGTCGCAAAGTCCGCGACTTTGTACCTGAGGTACCGGGCAAGCTCGGAGGTCTCCTCGCCGACCACCTGCTGCACCACGGCGCTCTCGGACCAGTCCGTGTTCTCTGCCGGCACCAGCTGGCCCACAAGCATGTCGCGGTCCCTCTGCACGCGGGCCTTCTCGGAGTGCTCGAACACCTCGAAGTCCTTGGTGCAGTCCGTGCCCGCCTTGGACATCAGGATGTCGTCACCTCCCGGGTGGCTGCCCAGCAAAGGCTTCAGGTTGTAGACCCGGTTGTGGATGATCATGTAAGGCTCCTCCGCCGTGTTGTGCTTCGCCACCTCTGCGCGGGAGAAGAAGGGCAGGTCCTTGCCTGCGGAGATCTCCGCCAGCTTCGGGAACCGGCTCTCCTCCGACAGCGTAGGTGCGTCCGTCTTGCCCGGCACCTTCACCGCCGTCTTCGCCGCCTCGATGTCCTCCTTGGACGGGCCCTCCAGGCGCCGCAGCTCGTCGTGCAGCTCCCTGAGCTCGCGGATGATGGCGTCCACCGGTGCCTCGGGTCCCACCTTGCCCGTGGAGAACTCGGGGCGCATGTAGAACTCCATCCACTGCTTGCTGGGGAACCGGCCCGGGATCTTATTGAACATGGGCGTCGCATCGCGGCCGGCCCAGGCCAAGATGGAGTTGCGCTGCTCGGGGTGGTGCTGCAGGAAGTCGGTGAGGTCGTAGACCTCGCCGCTGATGGCGATCCAGCAGTCGTGCGGCTTGTTGTGTCGCGCCACCTCCGACAGGGGGATGTCGCTGCTCGAGAAGCCCAGCGGCACGTCGTGCTGGTCCGCGTGGTCCTGCGGACCAGTACGCAACAGCTAATATCAGTTCGCCCGTCACAACGTACGTTTGAGGGCTGAACGGTACAATGTACAGAGATATATATATATATATATATCACATTTGTATTCTAGGGTCTACAGGCGTCCCTTCATAATTTCTAATGAGGCTTGATGTTGGGATCTTCGTCCCTGAGCCTTGGAGCTGTCAACCTCCAAGAAACTGTAAAAGAGGCTTCACTTGAAGAAGACGACCACTTGCTGACCCTCAACCCTAAACCCTATAAACCCTAAACCCTCAAGGCACGGCTTGCAAGCTCGAGGCAGAGTCCTGATGCGACAGGAGCGCCTCCTCTGCCTGAGCCCCAAAAGACCCACCCAGGACAGGTCTAGGGTCGAGGGTCTAGATGGTCTAGGGTTTAGGATTGATTTCTTGGCTTTTGGGTTTAGAGAGTTCAGGGTTTAGGTTTTAATTAGGTTTTGAGTGGCAGGGTTCAGGGGTTTATACGGTTAGTACTTCAAATGGGGGGGGGGGGGGGGGGTATCTGTGTAGACACACATACAAATATATATATATATATATATATATATATATATATGATATATACTATATATATATATATATACGCACTATATATATATATATACGCATACATATACATATGTATAACCTTACACGGCCTACACTAAATCGATATGTATGCCCTATCCATCTATATATGCATTATGTACATATATATATATATATATGTGTATGTATATGTATATGTGGGTGTGTGTGTGTGTGTGTCTGTCTAGATGGGACGACCCCAAAGCGCATGGCACCAATCTAGGACAGGCATCACAGCGGAGTCCACGGTAAGTCTTGGTTCTATGCAGCAAAACACATCCTAAGCGGAGCCCAAGCGGGATAATTCAAAGAGCACATGGCGTAAGGGAGGTCAGGTTCGACACTTGGCTGGGTCACTGGCCCTCTTCACTTCGGCCGCTTTGGCGAAGTCCTGGCAGGAGGGCACGTGGATCTTTTCTTTTGGGCTCTGGATGGGCTTAGGGATTGGTGCTGCGAAAAGCGTGGCGCTGAATTCGACATCTTATCACATCCGGGTGAAGGTTATCGTATAATGGCAATGTCTAGTCTCTCAGGTTGCGCAGGATGTGGACAAGCTTTGGGTTTTCCAAGGTTGTCAAACTGTTCCGAAGACTTTGTCTTTGCTAGGGCTTCTGGGAGTTTCAGTATAGGGCTGAACCCGCGCAACTTGAGCAGCTTTCTCTTTGATTCCAAACGCCCTTCACCCCAAGCCCCCCATTCCAAGGGGACTCCCGAAACCCTAAACCCTACACCCTAAACCCTAAACCCTAAACCCTAAACCCTAAACCCTAAACCCTAAACCCTATAAACCCTAAACCCTAAACCCTAAACCCTAAACCCTAAACCCTACAGTGAACCCTAAACCCCTGCAACACCTCAGCGTCCAGCGCCGCGCGCTTCTGCGTCTCAAGGCGCTGCAGCTTGGCTTTGAGCAGCGGGTCGATGTTCCTTGCTTGGAGGTTCGTGGATACTTATAGGTTTAGGGGGTTTAGGGTTCAGGGTTTAGGGCTGGGATGTTCCAACTTATTCTAACAGTCCTTAGTAGGGCTTCTACCTATTCTGGACTTTTAGTAGAAGGGGAACATCCCAAAAAGTAGGGTTATAAGCAGCCTAAACAGTTAGAAGTATAGCTACCAGACTTATAACCCTCCAAGTGGGGGTCTGGGCGTTCGCGGGGCCGCAAGGACATAAACCTTAAATGCCAGGGTTTAGGGTTTAGGGTTTAGGGTTTAGGGTTTAGGGTTTAGGGTTTAGGGTTTGTTTAGGGTTTGTTTAGGGTTTAGGGTTCCCTAAACCCTAACCCATGCCTCTCTTACGGAGCCAGGGCTCTTGTCCTGGAGGAGCTTTGGAATGCTGTCCGCCTTCCGACAAATGGTCGCTCTCTAGATTAGGAATCCTAATCACTACCAACCCTAAAACGGAAGTTCAAGGGTGCTGCACTAGATAGGGGCCCCAAAAAGGAACCCTCATTTAGAGAATTATCCACATGGTCCGTTCTCCAAATTGTGGCTTTGAACACATCCAACACTGACATGTTTCAGGAACACTCGGACAAGTAATTGCAGCCGCAATGCGACGGAGGCCTTCGGGTCAACTCACCCTCCAGCAGAACTCCCTTCGCCCCAATGTCGAAACCCTCCCCGGCTGCTACAAATAGCAAGATTACTCTTCACCCTAAACCCTAAACCCTATAAACCCCAAACCCTAAACCCTAAACCCTGAACCCTAAACCCTGAACCCTAACTAAACCTGCCTTGTGGGTCTCGGTGCACTGGTTCAGCAGGCGGTCGACCTCCTGCCGAATCTCCACGATTCGGGCCTGACGATCATGCTTTGTGGCAATAGCAGCCACCGGCAACGGCTCCAACCACTCGGCTACTTGGAGCTTCGCAGGTATATACCCACAAGTAGGGATATATTATATGAATACCCTAAATAAGGTTATATATATATATATGTATAGCCTCCATGCTTATGAGCCTACACTTGCAACTACCCATGAACCCGCAAGCAGGAGCTTCAAAACGCAACGGGATTGGCGATCCGCAGGCCTCGCGCAGCGTGTGCCAGAACTCGTCGGACATGAGGTTCTCGTCGACGCCCAGGTCGCCCAGGAAGGCCTCGGGCCGCAAGTAGGCGTCGATCCTCGGTGGAAACACGCACGAAGATGCAGAAACTCCCAGCCAAAACCCCAACGACTGCATGACGTTGCTTGCATTCTGGTGCATTTCGTCTCCAAGCGTCTTGACGCCCTTGTGGATGTCATTGAAGAACTTCGAGGCGTCCTTCCCCGCCCAGGCGAGGATGGTCGTGGGGCCGCCGGGATGCCGGTCCATGAACTCCGACAGGTCGTAGACCTGCCGAAGCCCAGAGCGGCTCTCAGCGTGCTGCGCAAGGTCTCATGACCG
The DNA here is from genome assembly GCA_905221605.1 of Symbiodinium natans. Classification (NCBI taxonomy): domain Eukaryota; class Dinophyceae; order Suessiales; family Symbiodiniaceae; genus Symbiodinium; species Symbiodinium natans. The sequence continues at coordinate 6,619 of CAJNDS010002538.1, forward strand.
CTGTGCTATTCTAAACTCACATCCTGAACTCTATAAATACCTGCCGTGTCTGTGTTCTACGCCTTGAGAAATCGGGATCCTCCCTGCTCAGACAAACGAACGGGCCGCCTTGCCATTCAGCGCCACCCAGCAGTTCTCCGGCGTGCAGTGGCGATTCACCTGACATGCGCCAGTGATCGCAGCTAGTCAACATGTTTGCGAGCTTGGGGCTTCCGATCGGGGATTAGAGTTCCGGAAACCCTAAACCCTAAACCCTAAACCCTAAACCCTAAACCCTAAACCCTTTAAGAGCATGGAGGCTTCCGGGTTTATATGGGGCTTAGTGGGTTTATATGTAGGCTTTCTAGGGCTTTTACGGTTCTATACTGAACTTGCAAACCTACCACAAATTGCAACTCTTAGCTCTTTCTTGAAAATATGGCACCAAAAAACTAAAAGTCATCCCCAAGTATCCCCAAGTGAACCGGTTGACGGTTTGAGGCATACACCCCTGATACACCCTTTACAACCCAAGGTCTTATACTTCCCTAAAACCCTTTAAAGCAGGTAAGGGACCATATTAAGGGCCCACGAACTACCCCTAAACCCTAAACCATCCTAAACCCTAAACCATCCTCAACCCTAAACCCTAACCCCTAAAACCTTGGACCCTAAACCCTAAACCCCTAACATACCAGGCTTTCTAGGGCTTAAACGGTTGAGGGCTTATAGGGCATCAGAACCCCTTGGGGCAGCCTCCGAGAGCTTGTGGCCACCCAGATATTGATACTAGAAGACCCCCCGAAACCCTATTCTACTTCTTAAGGTTTCGATGTTAAAACCGTAAAATAATCCTAAACCCCAAAAGCCCTATTCTACTTATTAAGGTTTCGATGTTAAACCGCAAAGGTCCTAAACGCCAACACACAATCTACGCCTCCGAGAGCGGGATGTTCTTGGAGATCGCAGAAGTGCCCGGCTCGTGGAGCACTCGCTGCTTGCTTTCGGGGACCTTGCCCAACCCTAAACCCCAAACCAAGGTTAAACCCTACAATAAACCCTAAACCCTATCCCTAAACCCTATACCTTAAACCCTAAACACCTTTTTTGGGGTGGGGGAAAGGGGGGGGGGGGGGGCGGGGTGCATGCTCATAAAGCAACCTACTCGGGAGCCCACAACAAACATTGCTTCTCAACCAAAAAGCAGAGAGACCCAGGCGCACCATTTAGGGCTCAGGGTCTCGCTACTAGCAGTCCTTAATAGGGATTCTCCATGATCCCTGGTAAGGACTGCTAGTGATACGGGGAAAACCCCAAGTCCCAACCCTAAACCCTGTGCAGCCTCTAAACCCTTGAACTGCCTCGTCTGAACTCCCCAGATGGGGCCCGAAACAGTGGGGGAGGTTCAGGGTCTGGCAGCTGTTTCGGGGGTTTACCTGAAGAACCCTAAACCCTTTGAGTTCTGAGAAAGGGCTCTTCGATCTTAGGGTTTCATTTATATCACATGTATACATACACATACACATACACATACACATACACATATGCATATGCATATGCATATGCATATACATACACACACACACACGTATGTGTGTGTAAGTTTAACATAATTCAACAACAAATCAACAATGACTACAAACATAAATAAACATAAATGAATAAAAAGTAAATAAATAAATACAATTTTCTATATATATATATATGTATATATATGTACATTTCAACACAAACAGTAAACATAAGTCCATGTTTAAGCAGAAGGCTGTGCGTTGTCATGATCAAGAGTTTCAGCCCTGCTCTTGGAAATCCAGAGGACGCTTGAGGGATGCTCGTCTTGGCCGATGGCAGCCATGATCTCTCCTTGGCTGCTGGGGGTTTAGGGTCTAGGGTGGGTTTAGGGTTTAGGGTTTAGGGTTTAGAGTCTAGGGTTTTAGGGTTTTTGGGTTTTAGGGTTTAGGGTTTAGGGTTGAGGGTTTAGGGCTTCGGGGTTTAGGGTATCGGGTTTAGAGTCTGAGGCTTTTAAGGGTCGTGTAAAGCAGTTTGCTAGGAGAACTACAGGTTAACCTTTGGGATTTACTACAATTACAACTAAGTTCACGGTTTAGGGCTTAAGGCTTATACGGGTCATTTGAAGTAGGGTTTGTAAGTCTCCAAGAGATACGGAACAACATCTAGTTGTCGATCACCCGAAACCCTAAGCCCCAAGCCCTGTCCTAAATAAGCCCTAAGCCTAACACCTAAACCATAAACGACTTTGGGTAGCCAAGGTTTGGGAGACAAGGGTCCGTAGTACATGCACACCCAGAGCCGACACCTTACACCTTCAACTCTAAACCCTCAACCCAAACCCTAAACCCTAAACCCTAAACCCTAAACCCTAAACCCTAAACCCTAAACCCTAAACCCTAAACCCTAAACCCTAAACCCTAAACCCTAAACCCTAAACCCTAAACCCGACTGCAGCTTCATTCGCGTGTGCGAATGCCGAGGCTCAGCAAGGAAGGAATCCGTGGCACGGACAGGAGCTACGATAGGGCACGCAAATGCTTCGGCCCGCCACGACGCTGGGGGTTGAGGGTTCTGGGGGTTGAGGGTTGAGGGTTTTGGGCTTATGGAGGTTTAGGGCCCGGTTTGGGCTTTGTGGGGGTTTACGGGTGTAGGGGTTTAGGGGTTTAGGGATTTAAGGGTTTAGGGGTTTAGGACGATAATAGGTCGAAATATACGAGTAGGATGTAAGTAGGGGGTTTATGGCTTGCAGGTTTTGGCGGATAGGGCGTACAGGGCCTGGGGCTCGCGCAGGTCGTTGCGGACTCAGGAATGCGGCTTATGTAAGGCTCTTACTTCATAGGGTCTATCAGATTCGTATTGGGGTTTCATGTTGGCTTATGCAAGGCGGGTGTTGGGGCTTCGGGTTTTTGAGGGATTCCTGATTCCGGGGGGGGGGGGGAGGTGAAGATGATCCGGAATCTGATGTCGAAGTGAGTGCCCAGCCCTCCTGGCGCCGAAAAGCATGTCACATCGCTGTCGGTCGGTCAAGCTTCCACCCTGCCGCAGATTTTGTGTCCTGAACGCGACGCCGTGCTGTCGAAGGCCAGTCAGATTCCGTCAACTGGTCGACGCTTGGTAAACAAGCCTCCGAACTAAAGCACCCAAAATCAAACTGCGGCTTGCCGCGGCCGAAACAGCGCAAGCTGATGTGTGGCCCGCATGCCATTATATCAAGGCTTCGACTGTGCATGTGACCGTCTATAGAGCCAAGAAGCAATCATGCTGATGGTTCAAGATGGTTGATTTGAAGTGAGACCTGCAAAAACAATGCCAATTCAAGGCTCCTGTGCTGGAGTCCGCAAACTTCTCTGAAGGTTGACGAGGAATAGAGACGACTACGTGGGAGTCATCTCAGATGAAAGGGGAGACCTTGCGGACGACGCCTCGGCCCTGGCTGTAGTGGTAGAGCGTGGTGTAGCCCAGGTGGAAGGGCAGCCAGGCGTACTGCAGCGCCTTGCCCAGGATCTTGTGGGCGTCGATGGACTGCTTGGCCAGGCGGTCGTTTCGGCGGTCGTCCTCTGCGTTGCCGGTCTTGTCGGAGCCGGGTGCCCACTTGAGGAAGTACTCGTTGGCGATGCCGGACACGGGCAGCAGCAGGGCGAAGGCGTAGAAGGCCCGGAGGCTCTGCGTCTCGATCATCTGCACCAGGGCGTTGCCGGGGAAGCGCGGCGGGATGCCGCTCTGCATGCGGAAGATCACGCGGAAGACGAGGGCCACCAGCATGAGGATGCCGGTCTGCTTGTGCCACCAGAGCATCTGCTTCTTGGCCTGGCCCTCCGAGTAGGATGCGGCCTGCGCGGTGCCCACGGCGCCGAAGATGCCCACGGCCATGATGAGGTGCAGGTGCCTCAGGGCACGGCTGTAGGTGAACTGGGACAGCGGCTTGCGGTTCTGGAAGGTCTTGTACAGGTACCAGGCCAGCCCAGCCGTGGCAAAGTCCGCGACCTTGTACCTCAGGTACCGGGCAAGCTCGGAGGTCTCCTCGCCGACCACCTGCTGCACCGCGGCGCTCTCGGACCAGTCCGTGTTCTCTGCCGGCACCAGCTGGCCCACAAGCATGTCACGGTCCCTCTGCACGCGGGCCTTCTCGGAGTGCTCGAAGACCTCGAAGTCCTTGGTGCAGTCCGTGCCCGCCTTGGACATCAGGATGTCGTCACCTCCCGGGTGGCTGCCCAGCAGAGGCTTCAGGTTGTAGACCCGGTTGTGGATGATCATGTAGGGCTCCTCCGCCGTGTTGTGCTTCGCCACCTCTGCGCGGGAGAAGAAGGGCAGGTCCTTGCCCGCGGAGATCTCTGCCAGCTTCGGGAACCGGCTCTCCTCCGACAGCGTGGGTGCATCCGTCTTGCCCGGCACCTTCACCGCCGTCTTGGCCGCCTCGATGTCCTCCTTGGACGGGCCCTCCAAGCGCCGCAGCTCGTCGTGCAGCTCCCTGAGCTCGCGGATGATGGCGTCCACCGGTGCCTCAGGACCCACCTTGCCCGTCTTGAACTCGGGGCGCATGTAGAACTCCATCCATTGCTTGCTGGGGAACCGGCCCGGGATCTTATTGAACATGGGCGTCGCATCGCGGCCGGCCCAGGCCAAGATGGAGTTGCGCTGCTCGGGGTGGTGCTGCAGGAAGTCGGTGAGGTCGTAGACCTCGCCGCTGATGGCGATCCAGCAGTCGTGCGGCTTGTTGTGTCGCGCCACCTCCGACAGGGGGATGTCGCTGCTCGAGAAGCCCAGTGGCACGCCGTGCTTGTGTGCGTGGTCCTGCCGGCGAGTATGTCGGAGGAGAATGACTGCATCTGCAAATTATCGGGACGAAAAATGAAAACTCAAAGCAAAGGCACTTGAGCCCGACATCCTCGTGCGACAGCAGATCCTCCATGGCTCTCTTGACCTCGGCAGCCTTGGCGAAGTCCTGGCCATTCCGTTGCTGGGGAGGTGCCGGCCTTAAGGCCCTAACCTCCGATAGCGATTGTAGCAGTATAGGGTGCCCAGTTTCTGCTCATTTGGTCCCTATAAGGACGTTTCCATCGGGGAAAAACATGGTACTTCGGGTCCGGGCTATCTAAAACGGCAGGACACATGCGCTCATGCAGATTCGACAAAAAAGAGGCAAGCAGTAAATTAATCGGCAATTGTCTGTATGTGTTTATGTAATGTACAATTTATTCTCACGGAGCTACCCGTTTAGTCGGTTGTTGACTCTGTTGTCAGTTCCTGCTTATAGGCATATAAATGCACAGAACATACCGCGAAATCTGTACCCTAAACCCTGTAAACCCTAAACCCTAAATCCACTATATGCGCACACCCAGCTCAGTCTTCCGAGAAATGGGCAGCACGACACGAAGAATGCATACATACATACATACATACATGCATGCATGCATGCATACATATATACATATATATATGTATATACATATATATATATCTATCTATCTGTACACACATAGCATAACATACGAAAATAAATACCAGAAGAAATATGTGTATATGTAAATACATATATATATATATACACATATGCAGAAAGAGAGAGGTCGCCCAAGGCAACCTCCTACCAGGTCTTTTTCAAAGGACGTTCCTCCGCATCCAAGGCGGCCCGCTTCTGCGTCTCCAAACGCTGGAGCTTGGTCTTCAGCGCCGGGTCTACGTTCCTTGCTGCTGCAGGCTTGTGAAGTCTAGCTTGAGAACCCCCAAACCGAATTTCAGTCGTAGGGTTTATGACCCCAAATTCGGTCGTAGGGTTTATGACCCCAAACCTGATCGAATCATCGAACTCGTAGGGCTTTGGGTTCTTTCGGTCGGGTTTATGAGCACCGCAGCCAGAACACAATCACAAGGAATGGGCTGAATTGAGCATTCTCATGAATCTGTTTCGACTTATACGGCCAGCGGTCACGGCAGTAGCCGCAGCAATTACAACCATCCAACGCTAAGAAAGAACAGGACTAACATGAATTGAATAAAAGCCCGCGCCACCCGAACCACTGCAAAACAACCCTAAACCAAACCCTATATAACCCTAAACCCTAAACAGGTCGTGCAATCCAGCATGCTTCATTGAAAATACTCTTCCAAAATCGTAAGGGAGCACGGCAAAACTCGCTTTTCTACTAGTGAGCCATGCCCACACAGTATTACATCTTAACTTATGCTATATAGCAATTCTCGCATTTTCTATGTGTCCTTCGGGGTCCAGGATGTGGAAGGCTGGTCAACACGGCACAAATGAACAACATACAGGGTTTAGGGCTAGGGGGGGTAGGGTTTAAGGTTGTAGGGTTTAGGGTTTAGGGTTTGGGGTGTAGGGGAGGCTTGTTGCTCTTGGCTGCCAGGGTGCTTGTCCTGGAGGAGACGCGGGATGCTGTCGGCCTGACACAGAGTGCTTTAAAGTCACATGTCTTTGCAACTCGGTAAGGCTTTTTGGGGGAGAGGGTTTAGGGTTTATGGTTTTGGGGTTTGGGGCCCAAACCTACTCAATCGTGTTCAGGATTATGGCAGATAATCGGCGAAGTTGCAGGCCTTGTGGGTCTCGGTGCACTGGTTGAGCAGACGGTCAACCTCCTGCCGGATCTCGACGATGCGGGCCTGTGCCGAAGCAAGAGAACAAGCGCAGCAACAGCACCGAAAGCTCCGTGCCGTGCTCGGCAAACTGGAGCCGGAGCCCGGAAACTCCCGTACGCGCACGCAGGGCCGCGCCTCGCGCAGCGTGTGCCAGAACTCGTCGGACATGAGGTTCTCGTCGACGCCCAGGTCGCCCAGGAAGGCCTCGGGCCGCAAGTAGGTGTCGATCCTCGGTCAACAGGCATACGCGACAGCGCCAGGCCACCCCCACCACTGACGTTGCTTGCATTTTGCCGCATTCTGCCGCATTTCGGGTCCAAGCGTCTTGACGCCCTTGTGGATGTCATTGAAGAACTTCGAGGCGTCCTTCCCCGCCCAGGCCAGGATGGTCGTGGGGCCACCGGGATGCCGGTCCATGAACTCCGACAGGTCGTAGACCTGCCAGGACACCACCGTCTTCACAAGCCTGTTGTCTTGCATGATATTCATTTGTGATCCTATCAGGTCTCCATGGCCCACTCTGTGTACGCTACGAGGTCTTGGCGATTCTTGTGCTTGTGTCATACGGCTGTGCCCAAAAACACATCCAAGCCCAAAGCCTACATCTCAAAGCCACTCCTACAAGCACCCGGCAAGTACGAGATCACCAACCTAGGAATGGAAAGAGTGCACTTTGTAGTTTGAAGGGGCTTATAATCATCCCTAAACCCTACAAAAGGCGATAAGGGCCCACTCTGGGTCCCAGAAGAACTGCACTCAAGGCCACCCACCGCCCAAGAAATGACACCTTGCCATTGAGCGCCACCCAGCAGTTCTCGGGTGTGCAGTGGCGATTCACCTGTGTTGGTTCGGGTGTGGGGCATCAACAAGATGGGCTTTGTAGGGACTGTGGATGTAAGGGGTATAGATAATGCCCTTCATGCATCTCCTGGCTGAATACACCTATAAGCCCTAGGCCCTAGGCAGCTCCCAACCCTAAACCATATATCCCTGAAATCCAAGACAATGTGAGCATGATGAACTAGGGAAACTCCATCAAGCCCATGTCTCTAAACCTCTATAGAAACTCAAGCCTTCCACCTTCCTTTCTTGCGGTTCTGAAAAGGGCCGGAGCTAGGCACCCTATATCCCCCATGAAGATATTACCTGTTATGAGGCCTTATAAAGGTGATTGAGTTCCCGAAATCCAGATCCCTACTAGTACCAGTAAGGTGGAAGTGGCGAGGCCGGGAAGCCATCAAAGTGGGAATCCCCAACCTTCCTGAAGCCTGCGAGCTCCGAAGACCTCAACCCCCAAACCCAACAAAGCCTAAACCCTAAACCCTAAACCCTAAACCCTAAACCCTAAACCCCTAAACCCTTAAACCCTTAAACCCCCTAAACCCCTAAACCCCAAACTCTCTCTTTAGGATCCTTAGCTCTGGGAGCCTCCGAGAGCGGGATGTTCTTGGAGATGGCCGACGTGCCGGGCTCGTGGATTACTTTCTGCTGCATGTCGGGGACCTTCTCTGCGTGTTTGTGGTTTAGGGTTTAGGGTTTTACGGTTTTAGGGTTTAGGGTTTAGGGCTTAGGGTTCAGGGTTTAGGGTTTAGGGTTTAGGGTTTAGGGTTCAGGGTTTAGGGCTTACATAGGGCTTGCCCTAAGGGTCCATGTACCTCATCATTATATACTTGGGCCCCAAAGTCCCTACATAGGTTCTTTAAGGCCCAAGTGCCCCCTATTTAGGTACATGGACCCTCTGGGTCATTAACCTAAACCTAAACCCTAAACCTGAACCCTGAACCCTCAACCCTAAACCCTATTGAGGTACATGGACCCTTAGGGTTAGACATGGTTGGAGGGATTGTATAGGGTCTTTGGGGGGGGGGGGGGGGCTTCCCTACGGGAGTCTTGTTGCATAGCATCTTTCAGAGGCGTTCAGGGTTCGAAGCCGAGATGCTCAGAAATTTGGGTAGCCCTAAACCCGAAACCCTAAACCCTAAACCATAAACCCTAAGCCCCAAACCCTCAAGCCTATAAACCCTATACCCTGGAGGTTCATCGTCTTATCTTCGAAAGGTATGGGGTTGTGGATGGCCATTGACGATGGGGGGCGGGGGGGACGCGCAGAGTCTTGTTCTATCTTGTTCTCAGGTCATGTTGAGGGAATGTCGTCTTTCAGAACCGACAGTCACAGGACGCCCTGAAATTGAGGGAGGGCATGCTGAGCAGTTTGGCAGGGCACGCTGGCGGGGTGCTCGTCGGTGTACACGGCTGCCATGATCGGTCAGGGAGCAATGGACACACAGAGGTCTCCGATTGAAGTGCTGGCACTTTGAGATTGCAGGCTGCAGCATGGGGCCACGGCAGATATGCAGGTGTGGTCCGGCTGTGGCGGTCCCCTGTGTGTGTGTGTGTGTGCATCTCTTTACCATGCTCAGCTGGGCAGCTAGATCTAGAATGCATGACAGCGTCACAGGGCCCATTTTAGTTTTGAGTCGCTGTTGACATGCGGGTGCGAAACGGTGCTCTCGACGACCAGCCAGATTCCGTTCAAGTCACGCATGGTGGACAGGTCTTCGAACTGGAGCACTCAAAACTCGGGCTGCATGCTCGACACTATGGTCGGCTTCGCCCGTGATATCGCGGCTTCGACTGTGCGTGTGACTGTCTCTCAAAGCCAGAGCTATGAAGATTTAACAAGGTGAGACCGGGAAAACAATACCGACAAGTAAGAGACGACTACGTGGGAGTCATCTCAGATGAAGGGGGAGACCTTGCGGACGACGCCTCGGCCCTGGCTGTAGTGGTAGAGCGTGGTGTAGCCCAGGTGGAAGGGCAGCCAGGCGTACTGCAGCGCCTTGCCCAGGATCTTGTGGGCGTCGATGGACTGCTTGGCCAGGCGGTCGTTTCGGCGGTCGTCCTCTGCGTTGCCGGTCTTGTCAGAGCCGGGCGCCCACTTGAGGAAGTACTCGTTGGCGATGCCGGACACGGGCAGCAGCAGGGCGAAGGCGTAGAAGGCCCGGAGACTCTGGGTCTCGATCATCTGCACCAGGGCGTTGCCGGGGAAGCGCGGCGGGATGCCGCTCTGCATGCGGAAGATCACGCGGAAGACGAGGGCCACCAGCATGAGGATGCCGGTCTGCTTGTGCCACCAGAGCATCTGCTTCTTGGCCTGGCCCTCCGAGTAGGAGGCGGCCTGCGCGGTGCCCACGGCGCCAAAGATGCCGACGGCCATGATGAGGTGCAGGTGCCTCAGGGCGCGGCTGTAGGTGAACTGGGACAGCGGCTTGCGGTTCTGGAAGGTCTTGTACAGGTACCAGGCCAGCCCAGCCGTGGCAAAGTCCGCGACCTTGTACCTCAGGTACCGGGCAAGCTCGGAGGTCTCCTCGCCGACCACCTGCTGCACCGCGGCGCTCTCGGACCAGTCCGTGTTCTCTGCCGGCACCAGCTGGCCCACCAGCATGTCACGGTCCCTCTGCACACGGGCCTTCTCGGAGTGCTCGAAGACCTCGAAGTCCTTGGTGCAGTCCGTGCCCGCCTTGGACATCAGGATGTCGTCACCTCCCGGGTGGCTGCCCAGCAAAGGCTTCAGGTTGTAGACCCGGTTGTGGATGATCATGTAGGGCTCCTCCGCCGTGTTGTGCTTCGCCACCTCTGCGCGGGAGAAGAAGGGCAGGTCCTTGCCCGCGGAGATCTCCGCCAGCTTCGGGAACCGGCTCTCCTCCGACAGCGTGGGTGCATCCGTCTTGCCCGGCACCTTCACTGCCGTCTTCGCCGCCTCGATGTCCTCCTTGGAGGGGCCCTCCAGGCGACGCAGCTCGTCGTGCAGCTCCCTGAGCTCGCGGATGATGGCGTCCACCGGTGCCTCCGGACCCACCTTGCCCGTCTTGAACTCGGGGCGCATGTAGAACTCCATCCATTGCTTGCTGGGGAACCGGCCCGGGATCTTATTGAACATGGGCGTCGCATCGCGGCCGGCCCAGGCCAAGATGGAGTTGCGCTGCTCGGGGTGGTGCTGCAGGAAGTCGGTGAGGTCGTAGACCTCGCCGCTGATGGCGATCCAGCAGTCGTGCGGCTTGTTGTGTCGCGCCACCTCCGACAGGGGGATGTCGCTGCTCGAGAAGCCCAGTGGCACGCCGTGCTTGTGTGCGTGGTCCTGCCGGCGAGTATGTTGGAGGAGACTGCTCAATAGGACAGGTAAAACACTTGAACCCAATATCCTCGTGCGACAGCAGATCCTCCATGGCTCTCTTGACCTCGGCAGCCTTGGCGAAGTCCTGGCCAGTCCGCTCCAGGGCGCATAGTGCTGGGGCGGTGTCGGGCATAGGGGTGTTGCGAAGCAAGCAAGCAGATGTGCAAAGTGCATGGCGACTTGTCCCACACTGCTCAGGGTCAAAAAGGATGAATAAGGACAAAGTCTGCCAAACATTGGTCAAAAAAGAGTTAGGGGTGTTCAGGGTTCGTTTGCTGCGTTTGCTTAAGGCGCCGGTGCAAACTTCCCGGCCCTAGTCGCAGCACTGCCCTCAAGAGCAACCCTGAGCCCTGAATTTATGTGCCCCGTATTCATTCAGAGGGCATATAGGAGATAGTCAAGGTGAAAACCTTTCAATTCTTTCAGCCCTGCAGACGTCCCCCAAACCTAAACCCTGAACCCTCTATACAACGTAAACTGCAAACGCTATCAAGCCCCAAACCCCAACCCCGCCCCTTCTTCCTCGGCATCCAAGGCTGCGCGCTTCTGCGTCTCCAAACGCTGGAGCTTGGTCTTCAGTGCCGGGTCCAAGTTCCTTGTCACGGCGGGCATCCAGCTTATCAAGTTGATGCACCAGAGTCAGAAACACAAATGGCCAAGTAAAAAGCTATATATGCGGACGGTATCTGGTCTTCAACTATCTCCTTACAACAGATCCCTTGGTGAATATGCACCATATGATGCCTAGGTTTACGCAGCAGGAGAAGTGTCACTTACACCGAAGGCGGAAAGCATGCCCCATTCTACCTCTGGCGCGCCCCCCATGGAACCATGTAAGTTTAGCCTTCGGCGTGACCCTTGCACAGGTACTATGTACCCAGGCCACTGCGCATGAACATGACATAAATGAATAACAGGGTGAAGTTTGAGGTTTGTAGGGTTTAGGGTTTAGGGTTTAGGGTTTAGGGTTTAGGGTTTAGGGTTTAGGGATTAGGGTTTAGGGTTTAGGGTGTTTGGATGGCTGCCAGGGCACTTGTCCTGGAGAAGTCGCGGGATGCTGTCGGCCTGGCACAGGGCGCTCGAGAGTCGCGCGTTCAAGAAACTCAGAAGCACGTTCGGTCCATCGAACCTAGCTACTCAGTCATGGCTTTTTGGGGGATAAGGTTTATAGAGTTTAGGGTTTTGGGTTTTGGGTTTAGGGTTCACTATCGTGTTCGGGATAAAGGCAGATAATCGGCAAATCTGCAGGCCTTGTGGGTCTCGGTGCACTGGTCGAGCAGACGGTCGACCTCCTGCCGGATCTCGACGATTCGGGCCTGTGCCGAGCAGGACAACAAGCGCAGCAGCCACAAAAACGAAGCCACCCACCTGTGCGTCATGGCCGCGCCTCGCGCAGCGTGTGCCAGAACTCGTCGGACATGAGGTTCTCGTCGACGCCCAGGTCGCCCAGGAAGGCCTCGGGCCGCAAGTAGGCGTCGATCCTCGGTGAAAACATTCTGGACATGCACCCAAGCCAGCAACATGAAACCACCTGCGACACCAACGGCTGACGCTGCTTGCATTCTGCCACATTCTGCCGCATTTCGGGTCCAAGCGTCTTGACGCCCTTGTGGATGTCATTGAAGAACTTCGAAGCGTCCTTCCCCGCCCAGGCCAGGATGGTCGTGGGGCCACCGGGATGCCGGTCCATGAACTCCGACAGGTCGTAGACCTGCCAAGACACCACCGTCTTCACAAGCCGTGCCTTTGCCGTTCCCGGGTTGTCTCGCATGATGTTGGCGGCCCGTACAGGTCTCCAAGTCCAACTCGGTGTGCTTGTAACACACAGCTGTGCCCAACACCCAACCCATGAAAGCCCAAACCCTACATCGTTAAGCCACTCCTACAAGCACCGGGTAATTGCGAGGATCACCAACGACCTCATAGACCCGGCTACCCAAGGCCACCGCCCAAGAACCTTGCCATTCAGCGCCACCCAGCAGTTCTCGGGCGTGCAGTGGCGATTCACCTGCGTGGGTTCAAACTGTGCGGATAATTCGAGATTGTGGATGCAAGGGGTAGTACACCTAGGCTGTTTGCATGGTAGGGCAACCTGCCAACACAAAGTCTTAAATCTAAACTGCTGATGCCCAACTAACCTGCAAGCATGGTGAACTCCACAAGCTCTCCAAACCTTTTTCTCAAACCCCCCCAAATAAGCCCAACGTGCTCAGACAGGGCAGGGTGTCTGGGGCCAGGGAGTTTATAACTTCTCCGAGGCCGAGCATCAAGGCAGGCGAGGCGACTTGGAGGCTCATGGGTACTTAGAACTAGAGCTATAAGTGCCCGAAATGGGGTCAGGAGTATATTAGTTACCATCTTCCTTGTAACACTACTACTTGTAACTGTATACCCCATGAACCCTCCAAGTGGCCCTGAACCCTATTATGAACCCTACAAGTCCTACAGCCGAAGCCCCAACCTCGGCGAGCGGAAGATCGAACCTCGAACCTATTTTCCTTCAGCCTGCAGGTCCTGAAGAAAAAACGAGAAAAGACCTACAACTTCTTGCTTTTTGGAAGAGAACTGAGCACCGTTTCTCCCCCTTTGTAGCCAAGCCTTTGAAGGATTACATGGGTAACCACTTCCCGAATTCCATAACGGTATGATACGCATTCGTCCACGAAGCACCACGAGGGAATCCGAAACATCCCTGAAACCATAAAAACGCAAACCCAAAGTTCAGACCCTAAACCCACTGAACCTGAAACCCTATTTAGGGCTTGGGGACACGCTTTCTGGGCCGTTGTGGCCTTCACAGGGTTCCCCACTCGACCGTTTCAGGATTTGCCGGGTCTCGAGCCTCTGTTTAGGGTCAATAGGGGCTTCAGGTCAACCCTTAAAAACCCTATAGACCCCAAACCCTAGACCCGAAACATTCCGCAACTGTAGGCCTGTAGGGCCTAGGGTTTGGGTACCCTGAAAGTTTTTGGAACGGGTCGGTTGAGACGTGAGCCTCCGAGAGAGGGATGTTCTTGGAGATGGCGGACGTGCCGGGCTCGTGGATCACTTTCTGCTGGAAGTCTGGGACCTTCTCTGTATTCTTCATGTTTTTAGGGTATGGGCTTAAGTAGCATTCATGAAGAAAGGCGGGGGCGTGCTGGAACGCCGAACGCTGGCAGGGCACGCTGGCGGGGTGCTCGTCGGTGTACACGGCTGCCATGATCGGTCAGGAGCAATGGACACAAAAGAGATCTCAGATCGAAAGCGCTGGCACTGCGAGATTGCAAAATGTGCTGCAGCGTGGGATGGCCGGCCCATCTTTTGGTGCGTGCATACGTGGGTGCGTGCCTGCATGGGTGGGCAGCTGTGCTTGTGCGTCTGTCTGTCTGTCTGTCTGTCTGTCTGTCTGTCTGTCTGTCTGTCTGTCTGTCTGTCTGTCTGTCTGTCTGTCTGTCTGTGTGTGTGTGTGTGCGCCTCTTCACCGTGCTCATGCTGAAAGTCCGAGGACGTATAAACAGAGCTGGGCCGCTAGATTGACGGCCCCTGCAGCATGATTTTGCGTCGCTGTTGACATGCGGGTGCGAAACGGTGCTCTCGACGACCAGCCAGATTCCGTTCAAGTCACGCATGGTGGACAGGTCTTCGAACTGGAGCACTCAAAACTCGGGCTGCATGCTCGACACTATGGTCGGCTTCGCCCGTGATATCGCGGCTTCGACTGTGCGTGTGACTGTCTCTCAAAGCCAGAGCTATGAAGATTTAACAAGGTGAGACCGGGAAAACAATACCGACAAGTAAGAGACGACTACGTGGGAGTCATCTCAGATGAAGGGGGAGACCTTGCGGACGACGCCTCGGCCCTGGCTGTAGTGGTAGAGCGTGGTGTAGCCCAGGTGGAAGGGCAGCCAGGCGTACTGCAGCGCCTTGCCCAGGATCTTGTGGGCGTCGATGGACTGCTTGGCCAGGCGGTCGTTTCGGCGGTCGTCCTCTGCGTTGCCGGTCTTGTCGGAGCCGGGCGCCCACTTGAGGAAGTACTCGTTGGCGATGCCGGACACGGGCAGCAGCAGGGCGAAGGCGTAGAAGGCCCGGAGGCTCTGCGTCTCGATCATCTGCACCAGGGCGTTGCCGGGGAAGCGCGGCGGGATGCCGCTCTGCATGCGGAAGATCACGCGGAAGACGAGGGCCACCAGCATCAGGATGCCGGTCTGCTTGTGCCACCAGAGCATCTGCTTCTTGGCCTGGCCCTCCGAGTAGGAGGCGGCCTGCGCGGTGCCCACGGCGCCAAAGATGCCCACGGCCATGATGAGGTGCAGGTGCCTCAGGGCGCGGCTGTAGGTGAACTGGGACAGGGGCTTGCGGTTCTGGAAGGTCTTGTACAAGTACCAGGCCAACCCAGCAGCAGCCAGGTCCGCGACCTTGTATTTGAGGAACCGGGCGATCTCCGAGGTCTCCTCGCCGACCACCTGCTGCACCGCGGCGCTCTCGGACCAGTCCGTGTTCTCTGCCGGCACCAGCTGGCCCACCAGCATGTCACGGTCCCTCTGCACACGGGCCTTCTCGGAGTGCTCGAAGACCTCGAAGTCCTTGGTGCAGTCCGTGCCTGCCTTGGACATCAAAATGTCGTCACCTCCCGGGTGGCTGCCCAGCAAAGGCTTCAGGTTGTAGACCCGGTTGTGGATGATCATGTAGGGCTCCTCCGCCGTGTTGTGCTTCGCCACCTCTGCGCGAGAGAAGAAGGGCAGGTCCTTGCCCGCGGAGATCTCCGCCAGCTTCGGGAACCGGCTCTCCTCCGACAGCGTGGGTGCATCCGTCTTGCCCGGCACCTTCACTGCCGTCTTCGCCGCCTCGATGTCCTCCTTGGAGGGGCCCTCCAGGCGACGCAGCTCGTCGTGCAGCTCCCTGAGCTCGCGGATGATGGCGTCCACCGGTGCCTCCGGACCCACCTTGCCCGTCTTGAACTCGGGGCGCATGTAGAACTCCATCCATTGCTTGCTGGGGAACCGGCCCGGGATCTTGTTGAACATGGGCGTCGCATCGCGGCCGGCCCAGGCCAAGATGGAGTTGCGCTGCTCGGGGTGGTGCTGCAGGAAGTCGGTGAGGTCGTAGACCTCGCCGCTGATGGCGATCCAGCAGTCGTGCGGCTTGTTGTGTCGCGCCACCTCCGACAGGGGGATGTCGCTGCTCGAAAAGCCCAGCGGCACATCGTGCTTGTGCGCGTGGTCCTGCCGAGGAACAGGCTGGCTGAGCTAGCTGTGCTCCTTGCTGCATGTGCGAAGCATATTCGTTTATCACTGTATTGTGCCTATAGACACTGTATTGTGCCTATAGACTATCATAGACACCCCCAAAAAGAAACTACGCTCGGTAGAAAAGAGTCAAGGATCGATCACTTTCAGGAACCAGACCAACGTCCTGGTGAGACAGCAGATCCTCCATCGCCCGCTTGACCTCGGCAGCCTTGGCGAAGTCCTGAAATCTCTGCTTCGCAGATGAGTTTAGAGTTTAGGGTTTCGGGCTAGCATTTACTTAAGGCCTATTAGGTTTTCAAATGGGTTACCCATGAGTCGAATGTCAAGAACATCCTGAAGCGAATTCCTATCTCACACCCCAACCCTGAAACTTCCTGCTAATCCTGGAACCCACGGCCTCAAACCGTGATGTGGTGGTTTCTGAAATAATAGGGGTACCTGATTTAAGGGAACCCATACTTTTGGGGGGTCTGTTGTAGGGGTCCCTCGATTGTCGTAAACCCCATGTGTTTCCGGCGTATCCCTGCCTCGCCCTGAGTAATCCATCCAATAGCCCCATGTGTTCACCCAGATGGGCCCCACCATGCGTCAACACCCCTAGGCCCAACTACAAGCCCGAAACATCCTAAACATCCTAGATAAACCCTAAACCCTAAACCCTAAACCCAGACGTCCTGAACCCTATACATTCAAAACCCTTAACCCCATGGAAGCCCTATAAACCCTAAACACCCAAAACCCGAGCCCTACACCCTAAACCCTATAGACCCTAAAACCTAGGCCCGAAACCCTAAACCCTAAACCCTAAACCCTAAACCCTAGCCCTAAACCCTAAACCCTAAACCCTAAACCCTAAACCCTAAACCCTAAACCCTAAACCCTAAACCCTAAACCCTAAACCCTAAACCCTAGCCCTAAACCCTGAACCCTAAACCCTAAACCCTGAACCCTAAACCCTAAACCCTAAACCCTAAACCCTAAACCCTTCTGTTGCCTCCGCATCCAAGGCCGCCCGCTTCTGCGTCTCCAGGCGCTGGAGCTTGGTCTTCAAAGTCGGATCCAGGCTCCTTGGTTGGGTGTTTTTGAGGCTTATAGAGTTTAGGGTTTAGGGTTTAGGGTTTGGGGTTTAGGGTTTGGGGTGCAGAGTTTAGGGTTTAGGATGTGGGAGTTGGGGTTTAAGGATGCGGGGTATGGGGTTTAGGGTTGAGGTATTCGGGTTTGAGGCCGACGGGTTTAGGGTTGCTTATAGGGCTTAGGGAATCGAACTCGCCAAGCCAGAGCAAATAGGAGAACGCTGAACAGTCTAGCAACAAGCAGGGCTATGCATCTGACACATCTTTTCCAAAACCTTGCTAAAGCACTTTACACCACATAAAATAAGTTAAGACCTAACCTGAACCCTCCGTGTAGACCCCAAAGGTCTCGATCCTGAGTCCTCGAAGAGAGCCAATCTTACTATATGCATAAGGGACATAACTGCCCATAACCCAATTGGATACCTTCAAACCAGTCCCCTCCCCTCCCTATAGGACTGAAGATGTTCATGGATTTAATTTAACACTTTCTGGGGGGTGGGGTTCAGGATTTCGGGTTTCAGGTGTGGGTATATTGACAGCTCCTGCGGCAAAGCCGGTGAGGGAGCAGAACTCACCGCAGCATGGCTGGCAAGCTATATTCAGTCAACCTTCAAAGCCCAAACGCGTGCAAATCCCGTGTCTATGCCTTGAGAGCCCCAAAAGCTATTTGTTTCCGGGCTGCTGCTTCTAGAAAAACCCTCATGAGATTCTCAAGCAACTCCCCAAGGTTGCGGCTCTATAGTGGAGATGGTGCCGATTGCTGCCAGGGCACTTGTCCTGGAGGAGACGTGGGATGCTGTCGGCCTTGCGAATCGGCATAAGCTCAGTCGATGTGATTCCGGTGCGGTTTAGGGTTTAGGGTTGAGTTTAGGAGTTTAGGAGTTTCGGAGTCTAGGGTTTAACTTCTACAGGCTACCTGCAGGCCACGGCCCAATCGGCAGTGAGCTCCGGGCCTTGTGAGTCTCGGTGCACTGGTCGAGCAGACGGTCGACCTCCTGCCGGATCTCAACGATGCGGGCCTGTGCCGAGCAGGACAAGAAGCGCAGCGGCGGCCAAAACGAAGCCACCCACCCTGCCCGTGCGCGCACGCAGGGCCGCGCCTCGCGCAGCGTGTGCCAGAACTCGTCGGACATGAGGTTCTCGTCGACGCCCAAGTCGCCCAGGAAGGCCTCGGGCCGCAAGTAGGCGTCGATCCTCGGTGGAAACACGCACGAAGATGCAGAAACTCCCAGCCAAAACCCCAACGACTGCATGACGTTGCTTGCATTCTGCCGCATTTCGGCTCCAAGCGTCTTGACGCCCTTGTGGATGTCATTGAAGAACTTCGAGGCGTCCTTCCCCGCCCAGGCGAGGATGGTCGTGGGGCCGCCGGGATGCCGGTCCATGAACTCCGACAGGTCGTAGACCTGCCGAAGCCCAGAGCGGCTCCCTGCAGTACTCAGGATCACTGTGCTATTCCAGACTCAAGAAGTACGTATGCCTTGTCTATGTTCTACGCCTTGGGAATCGGGCTCCTCCCCACTCAGACCCAAGAACGCGCACCTTGCCATTGAGCGCCACCCAGCAGTTCTCCGGAGTGCAGTGGCGATTCACCTGCATGCACCGTCAGCACATCCTGAAACCCACACACTCTCACCCCTTTGAAAGCCCTCAGCCCCGAAAACGTTGCCTAGACCCATCAACCCTCATGAGGCTTTGCGAGGATTGAAGGCTTTCGGGCTGCAGGGGGAAGATCACACTAAACCCTAAACCCCAACCCTCTCAACGGCCAATAAGGCTCTACCCCCAACATCAGCCCACCGTTGCCCTAGACCAAGCCCTGAACTCCAAACTGCTTCCTGAGCCCCGTAGGGTTCAGGGTTTATGGTTTAGGGTTTAGGGAGACCTATCGAACTTTGGAATGGGTACTCCAAATAGTCTTGGGGGGGAGATGCTAGAGGACGGCAGGGTGAGGGTATATGAGTCGGCGTCAAACCTACTTGTTCAGGTCTTGCTTGTTTTTGAATTGGCGCGTCCCCTATCGTTTCCCATGTTTTGCACCTACCGCACTTTTCTCCTATCGTATCAAATCACCCTATCATTTTAGCGAGTCGCCTATCGATCCTTTGCGTTTTGCTGCAACAACTACCCCCTCTACTAAAATAATCAAGCGGTGATTTTGACCGCGTCTCATCTGTGGGCTATAGGGACCGAACATATACTCAGGCTCCTCCCTAAACCTCATAAACCCTAGAAACCCTATATCAGTACCTACCCTCACCCCCATAAACCCGATACACCCTATAAACCCCATAAACTCTATAATCACTATAAAATACCCTAAAATCCCCAACCCTCATCTCAGCCTCCGAGAGTGGGATGTTCTTGGAGATGGCCGACGTCCCGGGCTCGTGGATCACTTTCTGCTGCATGTCGGGGACCTTCTCTCTGTACTGCGGGCTCTAGGGTTTAGGGGTTTAGGGTTTATAGGGTCTAGGGTTTAGGGTTTGGGTTTAGGGTTCTCTCAAGAGCCTCCCTGTAAGGTGTGGGTCGCTGAGGGTTCTGCATCCGAGTTGGAGGTTCTATAGCGATGCTTAGGTGAGGCTTAGAGAGCACACGACATGAGGGGCTCAGTGGGGTATTATACTCGTAGGGCCCCTGTTGCGCCGAGGTCTTCACCTACTGCTTAGGGCATTTTTGTAGCGGTAGGGTAAGTGTCATGCGATGGTCGATGAGCCGGTTGCAGACTATAGGCGCACCAAACCCTAAATCCGTTCTCTTCTGTGCTTCTGATCGTACCCCTAAACCCTAAACCCTAAACCCTAAACCCTAAACCCACCATAAACCCGACAAGACCTACCACAACGAAGTTCAGTCAGGGAGTACAGCCAAACCCCAACACCCGCATCTCGACTGAGCACTTGGCTCATGAACCAATTACGGACAGGGTCGGGTTCACAGGGCAATGTAGGGTCTAGGGCCCATATAGCTTAATAGGACCAGGTACCATGGTCCCCGTTTAAGGCTTCAGTTGGTCCACACATGGACGAATGCCGTTAGGGCACGCTGGCGGGGTGCTCGTCGGTGTTCTTGGCCGCCATGATCCTTGGCTGTTCCATGATCAGATTTGTTTACAAACCAAGTGTCATACACTAATGTTCTAGCCCCAATTCAAGAGAACGAGCTGAAACAAAGAGCCCTTTGCAGGAATTGCCAAGGATCGGTCAGGGAGCACAAGACACAGAACGGTCTCAGATTGAAGCGCTGGAACTTTGAGATTGCAAATGTGCTTCGGCATTGGTCTGCTTCGATGGGAACGGAGTGGAGCTTGGTTTCTTGCATAAGGAAGTACCGGATTCAGACAGAAGGCTAGAAAGAAATGGTCATCCTGACTTGCTGCGAAACTTCTTCATGTCAGAAGCGATCTCGGTGACCTCTCATTCTGCCTACAAATTATCCACTCCCAGGATCGAATGTTCTGTCAGCCAGAGCCGGGCTTTTTACGTTGTTGCCACGTGGGCGCGAAACGGTGCTCTCGACGACCAGCCAAATTCCGTCACAATCACGAGCGCATGGTGGACAAGCCTTCGAGCTGGAGCACACTCAAAACTAGGACGGCTTGGTACATGGGCCAGCATAGGCTGACCGTGCCACCGTCGCCATCGTGCATAAGTCATACGGCTTCGACGGTTCGTTTGACCGTCTCAAGAAGCCACCTGGGATTTAAAAAAGGTGAGACATGCAACACACGACTGACGCAACTTGAAAGTACTCCGAGCATGGCGATGGCGATGCCCGAGCTTCCACTCAGATGAAGGGGGAGACCTTGCGGACGACGCCTCGGCCCTGGCTGTAGTGGTAGAGCGTGGTGTAGCCCAGGTGGAAGGGCAGCCAGGCGTACTGCAGCGCCTTGCCCAGGATCTTGTGGGCGTCGATGGACTGCTTGGCCAGGCGGTCGTTTCGGCGGTCGTCCTCTGCGTTGCCGGTCTTGTCGGAGCCGGGTGCCCACTTGAGGAAGTACTCGTTGGCGATGCCGGACACCGGCAGCAGCAGGGCGAAGGCGTAGAAGGCCCGGAGGCTCTGCGTCTCGATCATCTGCACCAGGGCGTTGCCGGGGAAGCGCGGCGGGATGCCGCTCTGCATGCGGAAGATCACGCGGAAGACGAGGGCCACCAGCATCAGGATGCCGGTCTGCTTGTGCCACCAGAGCATCTGCTTCTTGGCCTGGCCCTCCGAGTAGGAGGCGGCCTGCGCGGTGCCCACGGCGCCGAAGATGCCCACGGCCATGATGAGGTGCAGGTGCCTCAGGGCGCGGCTGTAGGTGAACTGGGACAGCGGCTTGCGGTTCTGGAAGGTCTTGTAGAGGTACCAAGCCAGCCCAGCAGCAGCAAGGTCCGCGACCTTGTATTTGAGGAACCGGGCGATCTCCGAGGTCTCCTCGCCGACCACCTGCTGCACCGCCGCACTCTCGGACCAGTCCGTGTTCTCTGCCGGCACCAGCTGGCCCACCAGCATGTCGCGGTCCCTCTGCACGCGGGCCTTCTCGGAGTGCTCGAAGACCTCGAAGTCCTTGGTGCAATCCGTGCCCGCCTTGGACATCAGGATGTCGTCACCTCCCGGGTGGCTGCCCAGCAGAGGCTTCAGGTTGTAGACCCGGTTGTGGATGATCATGTAGGGCTCCTCCGCCGTGTTGTGCTTCGCCACCTCTGCACGGGAGAAGAAGGGCAGGTCCTTGCCCGCGGAGATCTCCGCCAGCTTCGGGAACCGGCTCTCCTCCGACAGCGTGGGTGCGTCCGTCTTGCCCGGCACCTTCACCGCCGTCTTCGCCGCCTCGATGTCCTCCTTGGACGGGCCCTCCAAGCGCCGCAGCTCGTCGTGCAGCTCCCTGAGCTCGCGGATGATGGCGTCCACCGGTGCCTCAGGACCCACCTTGCCCGTCTTGAACTCGGGGCGCATGTAGAACTCCATCCATTGCTTGCTGGGGAACCGGCCCGGGATCTTGTTGAACATGGGCGTCGCATCGCGGCCGGCCCAGGCCAAGATGGAGTTGCGCTGCTCGGGGTGGTGCTGCAGGAAGTCGGTGAGGTCGTAGACCTCGCCGCTGATGGCGATCCAGCAGTCGTGCGGCTTGTTGTGTCGCGCCACCTCCGACAGGGGGATGTCGCTGCTCGAGAAGCCCAGCGGCACGCCGTGCTTGTGCGCGTGGTCCTGCCGGCGAGTGTGCGTGCTGGAAAATCCAGACACACTTATAAGCCCCTTAAGTACCCTGTTTAGGGTTTAGGGCTTAGGGTTTATGGTTTATTTCATAGGATTATGACTGGGTTATAAGTACGGCTATATTTGGGCTACTAAGTACACTGAACCTCCAAGTACGACATCGGATGAGGATGGTGTAGGGCTTTGTAACCGGGCAATCGCACCAGAACCACCCCTTTGACACCCCTATAAACCCTATAAGCCCCAAAGCCCTGGAACCGTAAGAAAGGAGGGAGAAGGCGCCCTAAACCCTACACCCCAAACCCTAAACCCTAAATCCTTAAACCACAAACCCTAAACCCTAAACCCTAAACCCTAAACCCTAAACCCTAAACCCTAAACCCAAAATCGCGGCCTCGTGCGACAAGAGCTCTTCCATGGCCCGTTTCACCTCTGCAGCTTTGGCGAAGTCCTGCAGGGCTTGGGGTTCAGGGTTTAGGGTTTAGGGTTTCGGGTTTAGGGTTTCGGGTTTAGGGTTTCGGGTTTAGGGTCTTTTAGCCACCCATGAACCCGCAACAAAAAAAACCAAAGGCCCAATCAACCCGTAAACCCCAAGGCCCCACAAAACCCTCAAACCCCTAACCCCCCATCAACCCAAAAAAAATCTTAAACCCCTAAAAGCCCAGTAAACCCCAAAGCCCCCAAAAAACCCTTAAACCCCCACACCCTTAAACCCCAAAAATCAATCCCCCAAATTTCTAACCCCAAAGCCCCAAAAACCCTTAAACCCCTCTTCCCCTAAAAGCCCTCGATGCCACGCGGCCTCGGCATCCAAAGCTGCGCGCTTCTGCGTCTCCAGGCGCTGCAGCTTCGTCTTCAGCTGAGGATCCAAGTTCCTGGGAGCTTTTGGGGTAGGGTTTAGGGTTTAGGGTTTAGGGTTTAGGGTTTAGGGTTTATAGGGTTTATAGGGTTTATAGGGTTTATAGGGTTTATAGGGTTTATAGGGTTTATAGGGTTTATAGGGTTTAGGGTTTAGGGTCTAGGGTCTGGGGTCTAGGGTTTAGGGCTTTCGGATTCCAGGTTTTATAAGCTTTAAGGGTGTAATTCAGGGTTTTGCGGGTTTAGGGTGCTGGCATCAAGCCTTTAAATTGCAGAGAAGGTATGAGTCCCATAATACACCCACAACCCTGATGTCCCTAAACCCCAAACCCCAAACCCCAAACCCCAAACCCCAAACCCTAAACCCCAAACCCCAAACCCCAAACCCTAAACCCTCACGATCACGACCAGGGCGCTTGTCTTGGAGAAGTCGTGGGATGCTGTCGGCCTCTTGGACATAGGGCTGGGTTGCTTGGGTTGAGGGTTTAGGGTTTAGGGTTTGGGGTTTGGGGTTTGGGGTTTAGGGTTTGGGGTTTCGGGTTTAGGGTTTGGGGTTTAGGGTTCAGGGTTTGAGGTAAAAGTGCGAGATTTTGTTTTTTTCACAGTTGTTGGGTGAGGAATTTGGGATTAGGGTCCAGGAGTGAAGGTTTGTGAGGGTTCGTCAGGTTTGCTTCGGATTTGCAGTCTTGCGAGGACTTTTGTTCAAAGCCTACAAAGCAAAGCTGTAAGGCAGTTTTTTTGGGGGAACGGGGGTGGGAGGGCGCGTGGCAGAACGTGATGTTTCACACTTGCGACACAGCGGAATTGGAATATCAGCACGCCAAGAAGGCATAGCGCAACGCGATCGAACATGTTCAGTTGCAGTAGTAGCAAACACGTGGTGCTTAAGAGACAGAGAGAGAAAGAGATGTACATACACATATATAGACATATATTGGTTGCACACGTGTACTGTGCAAGAACCGTACAGTCTTTTTGCATGCAATACAGATGGTAGCACATGCTGTTTGCATGCAATGAGATAGTAGCACCGGCCTTCCACTACATAGCATTGCAACATCTATGGTACGAGACGATGTTGCGCAATACGGATATGTATATATATCTATATTCACATATATATATATATATACATTTGTATATACATGTGCTACACATGCTAAAAGACCAACATCACAAAGCCGTACCGGCCTTGTGGGTCTCAGTGCACTGGTCGAGCAGACGGTCGACCTCCTGCCGGATCTCGACGATGCGGGCCTGTGCCCAAACATGCTTAATCGAGAATGGGGGACCCCCAATATAGATCACCAAAAAGTAGGATTCCCTTATAATACGGACCCGATAAGGTACCCCTAATCTCGGAATCCCCCATATGGTAACATACTGCTCGGAACACAGGAACCACCTGCTGTGCGCGCACACATGACAGCGCCTCGCGCAGCGTGTGCCAGAACTCGTCGGACATGAGGTTCTCGTCGACGCCCAGGTCGCCCAAGAAGGCCTCGGGGCGCAAGTAGGCGTCGATCCTCGGTGGAAACACGACACTATATTTTACCACACGAACCACTCAAAAAACTCTTAAAAAGCATAAGCAAACCATGAGCAGGCGTGAGTAAGGGTCGGCCCTGGCAGCCACGAACAGGTGGTTTCCATTTGAGCCACACAGATTTGCCCAAGTGACCTCATACGACCAACCTGACGACTGACCTTGCCAGCCTCGTTTGCTGCATTTCGGGTCCAAGCGTCTTGACGCCCTTGTGGATGTCATTGAAGAACTTCGAGGCGTCCTTCCCCGCCCAGGCGAGGATGGTCGTGGGGCCGCCGGGGTGCCGGTCCATGAACTCCGACAGGTCGTAGACCTGAATCGTTGACATGCCGCGTGGAGATTGTGGAGTTCAAGAATGCCCTACACCCTACAAACACCCCCAATAATAACCCTATGAATAACCCTATTTTATCCCTGTAAACCCTAAACCCTAAACCCCAAACCCTAAGCCGCTGCAGCACCTTGCCATTGAGCGCCACCCAGCAGTTCTCGGGTGTGCAGTGGCGGTTCACCTGGCTGATGCAGGAGGGCTAGGGTTTTAGGGTTGAGGGTTTAGGGTTCTAAGTTTTATTGGGTTTAGGGTAAACTTGCCCGCACCTTAGAGACCGAATGAACCCCAAAATTGCGGAGAACCCTATGCTTATTTCTATTCCAAAGTTTAAGGCATATATGGAGCTGAGAGAGCACATGAACCCTAAAATTGGGATCCCATACGCCTTGCTACGAGAATCCATGTTGGGTTCCAGCAAGCCGACGAGAATTTTTGCGGTTCAATATGGGTACTTGGAGGTTCAGGGTACTTATCACACAATTGTAAGTGCAGCCTTAAGTACCCCAATAGGGGTATGATTGGGTTATAAGTACGGTTACAATTGGGTTACTAAGTACCCTGAACTTGGAGGTTACACCCAAAGCCCTGAACCCTAAACCGCCAAGTCAAGCCCTCAACTAGAGCCTCACGGTTATGGGAACATGGCTCCGCCTGGACTGCACACAGTTCATTAGCCTGATGTTCAAGGCTTATCACTCTGATCATTTGTTCCAACATTGCTAGTCTGATTGTTATCATTTCTCATCATGCTGGGCACTGAACTCAGTAGTATAGCTGTTTTCTCATGGGTTATACCATCATTCTTATCATCATTCCTAACATGATCACGTATCGTTAGGCTGTTCTATTTGGGGCCTTAGGGCAGGCGAAGTTCAGAAACGC